>OY986969.1:5501914-5643975 GCA_963920575.1 Narthecium ossifragum | reverse complement strand
TATCAGATAATTGTGATATGGGATCAACTCCTTCAAACTTAGTTCAAACAGAGGTGTTAAGTTAAACAGAAACCTGAATTGAACCTAACTTAATTATTTAATAAGTACTAGTTATCTAGATTAAACCTAATTTAAACTTAAATTAATCTACTAAAAATAGAAAAGTTATCTAAAAACTGCTAAGTTAATCTAGAAAGCAGTAAAGATTATCCTAAATCACTAAATCAAAGAAAAGATGAATTTAAACCTACCGTTAAAATTAATCTAGATTAAAATACTAAAGCTCTTAAATTAAACTAATTTAAAGAAAACGGTAAAGAAAGCTTCTAAGGAAAACGATAAAGAAAGCATTTTAAAGTTCTAATCCTACAGAACAGTAAGTTAATACTACATTATGCGAAGAAAAAGAACAAAGATTAAAAGAAACTTATTCATTTCATTAAATAAAATAACTTACATGAATAAAAAACATATTGAAAGAAAACATCAGGCTCGTAGGCTCTAGATTTGGTTTGCGAGAGAGATTACATAGTGAAATAGAAGACTATTTATACTTAAGCGGTTAAACCGTCTGGTAACTCCCGCTTAGCACGTTCTCCACTATCTTCCATCTTTCACTCTTGATGAGCCGCGTGTCCCACGTTCTCCGCTCTTTCAACATTTCTCCACGTCACGGTTTGATCGATGACGGTTGCATCTGGGTGATGAGCTTTACTTGTGTTGTCAGGTCCTAACTTTGGTCGATGATCTTTCTTAAGTTGCCATCTCATTCTTCTTGGCCGAAGCTTTTTTTTGTGTACGGATCATCATCGCCCAAGGCTGATGCTTCTTTTGTGTATAGATCATTATCACCCATGGCCGATGCTTCTCTTGTCTTGCTTCATTTGGTTGATGACTTCCTACACATTATAGAATATGATCGTCCAGTTAGATTGGAAAGGCCATCGGCCATTTTTATTAAGCTGACGTGTCAACCATTGATTTGTTAATCATTATTTTAGTTAACATTTTGCCTCCCATGCGGTGATCGAGGAGATTGCATTTATGACGAGATAACCGCATCTTACGCGATTTGATAGCTTTCCTATTATCAACTAAAACTAATCATGATAATTCTCTAGGAAATCGAATCGCCGCTTAATTTTCATTTTCTTTCCATATCTCTTTAAATCCCGCATTTAATGCATCGTACGCCATCTGACAACTCTACCCTTTTAGCCATAGTTCTATTGGCTCTCTTCTTCCTTTTGCCATTAGGGTTTTGCTCCCAAAATTCTCTTAGCTTTCTACTGTTGCGGCGCGTGATTGATCTTTTTCTCCTTATCCACAAGCATCCTATTTTCCAGCATGGTTCGCGAAATCAAAGCAGACGAGGTCGTCCATAAAGATATAAGTAAAGGTTATGCGGATTTCAACGAGCTGCTGCGATCATATGAAGTCAGAGGAATGTATTTGGTCAAAGATGGTGTTTCAAATTCCAGGGTTATTCAGTCTTGGCCCTTGCTTCGTCCCTGAACATCTTCCTTCCCTTTCTACTGAAAATATGGCCATTGTTAATTCTTTTCCTCTTTCCGGCGAGTTACCTTTTTCCAAATCACTCAACTTATCTACTCTTTCCTCTAGAAACCCTATTATCCCATGGCCTTTGACTGATGACAAGTTCATCGAATGGCATACCAGAATGATCAACCATTCTGAATCAAAGCAAATATTCTCTGATGCGGGCATTTTGGATTTCTTAGATTTGAGCACTAGAATTCCTGCTCAAAGCCCAACTTACTTCTCTCGTCATTTCTTTTTTGATCGATGGAGTATAATAATTTTATTTTTCCTTTTGGCACTCTCTCTATTACCCTCTTAGATATCGATCTTTTGACCATTCTCTCCCCACTTTGCGAACTTATTTCGACCAATATGGAACTTCCTCATCGCGATACAGTTTTTGAGATTGATAAAAATTATGGTGTTTTTATTAACACTTATGCCAAGCTAGAAGACACCGATGACCTACCAAACGCTCGAGAACAATTAGCCTTTATATATTATTGGTTGTGTAAGTTCTTTCTCTGTCTTCCTGCCAAGAAACCTGTTAGAGGCTATATTAAATGTCACGCCCCGACCCGTGAAAGCCCAATCGGGCCAGGGACGTGAACCGGAAAATAACCAACTGCGGAAAATATGGCGAGGGTTAGCTCTAACCTATTGGTCTCCTTAAGCAATTCATTAAGTACCCTCAATTAGCAACTCTAACATCAACAGAAACCTCAAACTCAAATATTACAATTCCTAGAGTACAAGTCTACAAAAACTCAAAGAGGGGGAAATCAGTTACAAACATTTATATACTCCCGTAGAAAGCTAACTATACAAGGGTTCAGGAACAGAAAGATCATCACTCCTTAAACTCCGCCAAGCGTCGCCGCACCGCCGACCAATTGCCCGGTAGGGGCCACCGAAGAGTGGCCTATTGGTAGCTTGTCCCTATGTGTTTTTCATTTCTAAATATGATCCTCTAGGGTTGTTAAACCTCAAAATAGAGAAATACCAATCGAACATCCAAGGGGGGGGTTGAATTGAACCTTTTTTTTATAAATCTATATGCCATATGCTTGCAAAAAAGATGAAAACAATCTAAACATGCAATTTCAAGAATGATAGTAGAGATAGAAAGATTACACCGTATTTTATAGTGGTTCGACCCAACTCGTGGTCTACGTCCACTTCACTCAAGGTCCTCCTCGAAGTTCCACTACTTGCAAAACATTTTACAAGCTTTCCTCCAAGCTTCCGGGTGCTTGGAAAGAAACCTTACAACCACTCCAAAAAATGATTGGATGCTTCGCAATGATCTTTTTCACACTTGAAGAAGATTTACAAAGGTTTAAGCTCAAGAGGAAATAGTAGAAAGTTGATTTTAAGCTTGCCCAAATGCTCACAAATAATAGTAATCAATAATTTGCAAGTTTACAACTTAAAAGTACTTATATTGGCCTTTCAACCAGCTTTAACGGCTCCCTGCAACTCTCCAGCGGCTCTATTTTTAAGTCCGCACACGTTGGTGGTCGATCCATGCATCATTCACCACATCAGCTGTTGTGTACATAAAGTAGCTTTCTTCCTTTGCGGTTGATTCACGCATCCACCGTCACATCGACCATCACCCTCTGTGACGAAAAGATGCATCCAGTGTCGATGCTCCGCTATCTTTGCTTTAATCAACATGGCTTACGGTCGATCCGTGCATCCTCCGTCAACCTAAAACATTCAAAAACAAGTTCCCTACAAGCCAACACATAGCCATTCAAGAAAATGAACAAACATTTATCGTTGTCGATCCGTACATCGTCCAGCGCATCAACCGTGAGGCTCTGTCATGAAAATGGCACTTCATGATCGATGCATGGTTCGTCCGTCAGCCAAATTTCAATTTTGGCTAAGTAGGGCGCAACGGCCGTGCCACCCCGTGGTCTATATATGCATTGACCATCAGTACAAGATTTTCTATAAATTGAATTTAAACCCTTCCAATTTAAGAAAAAATAAATATTAAACTTATATTTTATCATCTAACATATATTAGCATCATTAAAATAAACTTAGGATCAGTAGAAGGTTGGTAGGTGAGTATTGGCGTAACTATATTAGGGAGGATCAATATTTTGTTCATAGTGATGGTAGAGACGAGCGAGCAGCAAGGGGTATGTTTGGCGGTAACAGATGGCTCCTTTCTAGATGGATCGTCGGGTGTTGGTGTTTTGCTTAAGCGTCAAGATGGGTCTATTTGGGTGGCGATTTTGGAAGCAATGGAGGCGCAGTCTTGTGAAGAGGCTGAGCTTTTTGGAATATATATGCAGGGCCTTGCAGCTTGCTGGTGGGCTTAAGTGTTGGAGGATTTTGATCCAATCATATGCAAGTTTTTCTGGTTGGTTACCTTAATTGCCGGATGAGTTTTCCTTTTTGTTAAGAGATATTTTTAGTATTTCTGCTCGATTTGAGCTGTCGATCTTTGGATCGATTGTGCATCAAGACATGATGGACCACACGGATATTTTTACGCTTAGCCACGCAACGCACGAGAAACCTATCATATTAATTTGTGCAGATCAGCAAGGAATACTGTCGGATGTACTCCAGCTAACTAGTACAGTCAGCTGCAAGGCATATATATATATATATATATGTATATGTATATTAATAAACCTGCAGACACCAGCTCACTGCTAAAAAGTTTACAAAGTTGTCATCCTCATCAGCTATATATATTTACTGCAAAGCTTCTTGTACTAGTGTACTATATGATTCCATTTGTTCCATTTGTTTCCGTGTCTTGTTCTAGCTAGTAAATGAGTGACCTGAATGACATGGATGGAATTATTCATGTACTACTCTAGTGCTTTGCTTATAATGTAATTAATTAAGCAGTGAAGTAGTATGGTATAGAAACAAATTAATGCAGCTCATATATTCCATAGAATAGAATGCAGTTCTACTTAATTACTTTCCATAATGAATATTGCAGTAAACTCAAACATGTCATGAGAAGCATATGATTGAAAATTAGGACTATCATATTATTATTAGTTAGAATGTATAGTTTAATCATCTGGTTAGTTCCAGTCTTAATTAATTAGATTTTTGAGTAATTAAATCTCTAATCCAAAAACATTATATTCATGGTCAATGCCTTGCCATTGCCATGATGGTGAAAGAGTGTTAATAATAGACTAGTATAGTTGAATTGAGAATCACATTCTTGTTTGCCTAATTGGTCTAGAATAATACATAATAAATGTCACGAGAAGCACATGAAGTTTTATATATGACTAATTAATTACGACCAACTAATTATTCATAGAAATGATTAATTGTTGGCCAAACCATTTCAAATAGGCCCCCCCGCAATTCGAATAGGACACGCACACACACAAAAAAAAGACAATGCAACGCGAAACACGCACGTTATTATTAATTAGGGTTACTTATCAGGTTATTATTAATTAGCCGGGTCTAGCTCAAATGGCAGATGAGACTTTCTACCTCAAATTAATTAGGGTTACAAATGAATTGAAGAAGTATAATTAATTAATTAATTAATTAATTAATTAATTGAAAGCTCAACCTGCTGATTGATCTCCTAAATCCTAATTAAATATTTAAATGTATGTATATATTATACCAAGAAAGAAAGATGCTGCTGAATTTGTTGGCCAAAACCATTTCTACACGAAAGAAACTCAAACTGATGATGATGTTGCATATATATATATATATATGCGCCGCGAGTTTCTGAGATCCTATCCGATTTTATACCTTGATATGCAAGAGAGAGAGAGAGAGAGAGAGATAAAAGATGCTTTTCTTCACCGAGAATTAAGGTGATAGATATGACGTTTGTCTGTCTGCTCAAACTAAAACAACCATCTCTTGGAAAAATTTGTGAGAGTCACTAATTTAATGGTCCTTAAATAATTTAGCAGTCGACTTTTAATTATCCTAACTCTATGATCCTGGCCGGGCCCACCTTCGTGATGGCCAGCTGTTATTATCGGCTTCACTTATCATCCCAAAAGCTTAAACCGATACAAGATAGAAGAGGGTGATGAGTCTTGTTTTTTTATAATCCGGCTAGCAGTTTTTTTTCCCAACAGGAGGGAGGCTGTAATTAATTATATATATATATATATATAACAATTAATCCAACTTGTTATCCTTAAGTTTTCCTAAGAAAACACTGAGAGTTATGATAAACTGAGTTAGCTAAATTCATGACAAAACACAGACTAGCCTCAAAGTTTTTATATACATAAGTTTTGGAGTCTACAATTACTGCATCAATTGTTGTTTTCGGAGGTAATTAATTAAGAATGTTAGTGTCTTATCCTCTCTTTATAATATTCTGTCATATTAATTTGCTGAACTTATATTTTCTTTTCTATTTTTGTTTTCTGATTGCTTCACATGATATACTTGTTTTTATATATCATGCCTTGTCCGGCACAAATTGCTCTCTGGCCTTCAAACACACAAAGATCTCTTCATTTCCAAATCCACCACAGATCTCTTCTTATGGATCAACTTCCATAAGAAGGGCCTGAACTCTAGGCCCAAAAGGACCCCGCCAGACAGCAGTCGATCTGAATTGTTCCCCTGCATTTTCAAATATCCTCCTATATATCCTCATAGCTCAACAGGAAAGCTGATTTTGAACTAATCCTCCCCGACGCGTCATGCGTGGCGTCCAAATCGCTCCCTCTGTCAACCTCCCCCCAATCTCCATCCTTAGGATATGTTGTGCCATGCCTTCACCAAACACTGATATAACCTTCCTTCTTCTCCACCCTCCATCCGAGCAAATAAACTCCCAAACCTTTTAACCCCCCGTTTGGTTTGTGGTTAGAAAAGATGAGTCAAGGAGGAACAGGGTTAGAAACTAGAAAGAGTGGGGTTATAGAACAGGGATAGAAAAAAAGTACACTAGTGATGGTGTCGAATGGAGATAAAATAGTAACGATTACTTTTTAAATATTTGAGGATAGAAATGGGGATAAGGGGATACCTAACAACGGCTTAAACTTCTCCTAGCTCTATCAACGTTAAAAGAAGGGTTAATAACATTTTACTCCCCTCTAGTTTAACAATATGTCAATTTACCCCCTATAGTTTAAAACGTGACAAAACGAACCCTTAATTTTTCAATGTGGTCGTTTTACACCCAACCAGCTAAACTCCGTTAGCCGGGCTGACGGCAAACCGGCTGAATAGATTCATTTAACTAATTTTGACCGGTTTGACCGGCTAAACCCACTGGCGTCACCTCTCACTCACGCCTCTCTCTCGTTCCCTCCCCCTCTTCCCACCTCTCGAGACAAGCACAGGCCGGCAGAGTCATCATTGACGCGCCGCCCTTGCCCGGAACTCCGTCGCCGGCTTGCCTCCCCGCTGCAAGTCCTCGCCGGAGATTCCAAAAGCGCTGAGTTCCAACCTCGCCGCTCTCTCTCTCTCTTCCACTCCTCCGTCGCCATTCCATTCTTTCCTCGCTGTCGATGGCGCCGGATCATCCTAGCACGGTCGCTGCCGCCGTCACCACTTCCTTGGTCGCGTCCACATCACCGGCTCCTCCGTCTTCCCTTCCCCCTCCGACGCCCCGCTTCCGTCTTCCCTTCTCTACTCGACGAGCCCTCACCCGCTGACGACAACCCAACAACCACTTCAATCCCCAGCGCATCTCCGCCCCTTCGCCGTTCCAACCTCCCGAGGTCCCCCTTCACAGCCGATGATCTCCCCCGACGCCGGTGACCTCCATCTGAGCTCGACCGTCGTCGAGACCCTCCGCCTCCTTCGGATCCCGCACTCCGCCGCGCCATCTTCCCCTGTGGCACTCCCTCTCCTCGCTGACGACGCCACGACTCTCCCCAACGCCGCCCGACGATCTCTCCGTCATCACCAACCCCGACTGCGAGCTCTGTCGCCCGACTCTCATCCAACCACCTCTCCGGCCCGGTCGATCGCTCTCTCCCCAGACTCCGTCGGCTTGAGTACCCCGATCTCAGCTCCAACCGCCTCTCTGGCCCCATTCCTAGCTGGATCTTCTCCCCGCCTCCCTCCCTGCCCTCGAGCACCTCATCCTCTCCCGCAACCTCCTCTCCGGCGATCTACCCCTCTTCCCCTCATCCAGCTCAATCTCTCATCCAACCACCTCTCCGGCCCGGTCGATCGCTCTATCCCCAGACTCTGCCGGCTTGAGTACCCCGATCTCAGCTCCAATCGCCTCTCTGGCCCCATTCACAGCTGGATCTTCTCCCCCCCATCTCCATCCTCCAGGTCGGCTGGAACGTGTTCTCTGGTCCACTCCAGATCATTGAACCGGTCTCTGCTCAAGTGATCGACATGAGCCACAACCGATTCGAGGGTGGAATCCCGGCCGCGCTATCGAGAGTGGAGGAGCTGTACATGTTCACCGGCGTCGTGCCGGAGGAGTACTACACGTCTGCAGAGGACGGTGCTATGAGAGTGCTCGCACGTGACCTGCATGAAAACGGGTTGAACCGGGAAAAACCGGTCAAACGGGGTCACGTGCGTCACACATGACCTATTTAACCGGTTTACCGTCAGCTCGATTAACGGCGTTTGAGATTTGGGTGCAAAACGACCACATTGAAAAATTAAGGGTTCGTTTTGTCACGTTTTAAACTATAGGGGGTAAATTGACATATTATCAAACTAGAGGGGAGTAAAATGTTATTAACCCTTAAAAGAAGAAGGTTTCTGGCGCAGGGTAAACGTGAACCTCTCTATGGGAGAGACAACAAGATTTCTCAAGAGGAGAAAACAAACCCTAATTCTTATTCATCATCAAAACTCCCTGTTACAAACCCTAAGACCTCCTTTTATAAGTTTAAGGAGAGACCAGATCAACTCATACATGGACTCAAACATGAATTAACCTAATCCAATTAACTGAACCTGGAATTCAAAGAGGAAAAAACCGACTAGAAATAGGAAACTTCCTAAAAATAGAAGACCGCTAAACTGCCTAAAAAGGAAAGTTTTTCACTAAAACTTTCCTTTAAGCCAAAGGAAAAGGAATCTGGAGATTTGGAGGTCAAGGTCATGGAGAGATTTTTGATTTCTGATGAATCTTGGCAGGCTCGTCGAGCCAGTCGTTTCGACTGGTCGCACCCCCCGATCGGACATCGTGGTCGAAAGTTATGCCCATCTGACGGTCGGGGTCGTACGGAGATCTGAGTCGGACGGATGGAGTTCGAACGCGCCCGAATCGTCTAGGGAGTTGCTCCGGATCGGACTCGGTCTGGTCTGGACTTGGTCCTGCATCAGTTTCCTAAGTACACAAAGGAAGGACCATAGGTCCATAACCCTCTAGTCTTGGAGAACACTCACCTTGCTATTCAACCCCGGAACCCATTTGAAGCTATTTCTCAGCAACGGCAGGCTTCGATAGATGCTGCGCCAAAAGCTTGAGGTTGGTTTACTCAGAGAGTCCGGAGGAAGCAACCCATGCCATCTGTACTTGGCCTTCACTACTCTAGTCCATAGCGTCTTCTCTTCACAAACCAACTTGGTCGCAGTGACAAGTCTCAAGGATTTCTACCACAGATCAAGCTCTCTCAAAGTAAGTCCCCCATCCTCCTTCTGAAGACACGCCATGGACCATCTTACCACAGATAAACCTGACCTGCGTCCTCCCCACAAAAAATCTCTCCCAATTCCCTAAATCCTCCTCAGATGCCTTTGGGTACTTGAGTTGAGGTCATCATATAGACCGAGAGAGATTGCAAGACGTGCCGATTGCCGAAGAAGGATGATTCCCTGCAAACGCCAGGTTCTTGGGGTTCCAATGGGATATCCTCTAAGCCACATTCTCCAGGAGTTCACTGAAGTCTCCCTTACCCAGCCTCTTCCCACTTATATAGGGATGCCTAGGTACTTCCAAGCTCTTTTCTCCTCCACCATATCCAGCCGCCCTACACAGCCTCTTTCTTCTTGAGCGTCTAACTAATAGGGAAATCTTCACCCTAGACTTGGTAGGGTTGAGCTCCAACCCCGACAGTTTTCTACATCTGTCAAAAATATCTATAACTTGCATTGCTTCCTCCAAGGATGCCTCTGTCACAAGAAGGCAATCGTCGGCGGGAAGAAGATGAGTTATGCGCATGTCCGCTCTAGGGAAGCACACTCCGGCAAGGCCCCCGTGTTGTGCATTCAACATATGGGAGAGAGAGGTCTGCACCGTGATGAAGAGAAAGGGTGACAACGGACCCCCAATGGAGGCCCCGTTGAGGGGGTGACACGGCCCAACATCCGATCATTAATAATAAAGGAAAATTTTGATGTTGAGACACACCTCATCACCCATGAGATCCAAGATTGCGGGCATCCCATCTCTGGCATAACCTCCTCAAGGAAACCACATCGTACATTGTTCGTACGCTGACCGAATATTGACCTTAAAGTGCCATGAGGGGGTGAGCCGCAGGCGCCTTGTATATTGAATGAAGTAGCTACTGGGCAATGGCAGTATTCTCCTGTATGCACCTCCCCCACGACGAACGTTGACTGTTCGTTGTCAATAACTTCACCAAGCACCCATTTAAGCATGTGTACAAATATCATAGAAATAACCTTATATGACACATTGCATAAGCTTATCAATCTATACTGCTTTACCTGGCGAGGATTGATGCATTTTGGAATCAGAGAGATGAACGTCTCGTTCCATGCCCGTGGAAGAGATCCCCGGAAGAAGAAGTCCTTTCACACTCTTGGAGACTCCCGGTCCAACCACACTCCTTAACTCTTTGTAGAACTCTATAGGTATGCCATCCGGCCCCGGACAACGTCCCCTACCGAGAGTCTTTACTGCATCCGAGATCTCCTGGTCCACCAGAGCACCTCCCAGGACTTCAACAACTACCTTAGAGAACATTGGGAGGTCAGGGCATGTCAGCTCCCCAGGTGCAGCACTATCCTCCCATAGATTTTTATAGAAGAGCTCGAACTCCCTTCCAATATCCTCTGACGTTGACAGGACCTCTCCCTGTTCAGATACAAGCTCTATGATTCTGGATTTTTGGCTACGGGACTTCAGCATCCCATGGAATAAGTCGGAGTTCTCATCACCTTTCAGCAACCAGCTGTGTCTAGTAGACTAGTTCCGAGAAATATCCTGTTGCCGAGATAAGGCTCCATAAAAGTTCTCCATTTCTCGCATCTGAATCTGATCATCCATTTTGAGTTCACCCGCATCCTCCAGCATATACATCTCCGAGAGACCGACAGCCAATTGGTCATGTCGTTCTTTCGGCCCTGCTCCTCCTCACCGCCCCATCTCTTTACAGTTGCCTTCATGTCAAGCAAAATACAGTTGGAATTAAAAATAGAATAAAGATTTGTGTACATGGCAACGTGGCATGTGCATTGCACATGCCCTCTAATCGATAATGAGATACTGATTGGTTGATCTAGTGCATCGGTAATGAGATACTGATTGATTGAGTTATTCCATCAATAAAGAGACCAATCGGTACACCACTACCGATTCGGTCATTGGTACATTCAATCGGTGGTGAGATACCGATTGATTGATTTAGTCCATCGGTATTATTCTACCGATGTACTAGATCAACCAATCAGTATCTCACTACCGATTTGAACGCATGTGTAGTGTACATGCTCTGGTCATGTGCATAAATCAGCGCTCTTAAAAACATTATACTTGCATACTGACATACTGTTTGATCAGTCAATAGTATAATTAAGGACGAACCCGGCTGACAATTTATGGATTCAACCAATTCTCATAAATATTCTGAACATGATTTCAATACAAGTTTTAAAGAGATCGATATAAATGCAGGTTACAAGTCTTAACCATTACATCATCACACTGGTCGTGCAACACATAATAAGTCTACCAAGAAAGCAAAAGTACCATTGATTTGATTAGGTAACATAGAGTTTGTTAGTAAGGAGTCATATGTAAGGAAGGATCATTCATCCAAATGAAGGGATTCAATTGTATCCTTTGCTTTGGTATTTTCTGTCCATATGTCATTATGATGGAAAAATATCTATCTGCCTCTTAACTTCCATGTTGACAGCCTGAGAACAAAATGCATCATTAATGCCAATAACACTCTTTGGTCACCATAGAAACTTCCATAAAAGCTAGGCAAGACACCAATTGGTATTTGAACCAATTGGTTTGAAGGAATTGATGCTTTCAATTCAATGAACTCTGCAAAAGCCAAAAGCCAGGTGTTTGTTGAAGACCGCTGTCTCGAACGACAGTGAAAACCGTTCAGAAACCTAAAACAATAACAAAAAAAGAAGAAAAAAAAAATTATTGCAGGGTTGAGTAAACCACTGTTTCATGAATCAATATTGATTTCAATCTGCCAACTGAAATCCATTTATCTTAGGTTAATTATTGTCTAATTATCAAAGAAAATCCTAATATCATGAACTCAACTAAAACCAGAGCAGAATATATTCAGAACCAGAGAAAACTTTTTATTGCTATCCAAATCCAGCTACACTATCCACTTTTTTTCCGCTCTTAAATCAATAGATCCTGATTATTGATCATCAAAAATTTAAAATATAATGTGCAACAACAAGGCCAGATGTGCCTCCAATCCACAAGACTCTCTCAACCAGTACTACACCAGTACTCCGGTTTGTAATTTAGTTCATCTGAAGTACTGAAGGTATTACCAAGAACCCTAGGAAGTTATCATTGTAAATCTTGACCTATAAAGTTTAAAGAACTCGGTCTGATCTCTCAAATGAGACCTCTTCCATAATCTCAGACCTCAACTTCATTAGCAGCCTACCCAAATAATTCAGGCCTTCTCCTTCCCGGCCGCCGCCCCAAAAGAGATCGTGTGGTGAAGCTTCAACAAGAACTGAACCGGCAGTGGAGCGAAGCATGGAATTTAAGTGCGGGTACATGGAGAACTTGCACTTCAGAGCTTGATACATGACATCAATCTTCACAGAGTCCCAGTCAGATTGAACCTGGATGGACATGGGCAACAATTATGACCAGATGGCATAGATCAGGGAAGATAAATGAGGCAGATAGCCAAGAGTCATTTTTTACTGCAATCGTACATAGCGGTTGGCATCCTTGGCTTTCGAAAACAAACATATTCTCGTGTTGAAATCATGAAACATGTTTAACTTGAAAGGCTTATTTTAATTTAGGATGGAAAATGACTGAAATTTTAAGTTCTTCCTCTGAGGACGGATAGTAAAATAACGGCACATAGTGTCAGCACACGAGGACATACCAGCTCAGGGTGTTCTCTCTGCAATTTTCTCCCCAAACGTGCTGCTTCTTCTGAGCTCTTAGTGGCTTTAATTTGTTCAATAAGGTCCCTCGCTAGAGGACTATCAACCCCCACAAACTTTTGTGCCTGCAATTAGAAGAAACTATCACGAAGTTTAATGTTGCATGTAAAAATGTACTGAAAATAAAAAATTAACCTTTTACAGATAGAAACTCTAACTTCCAAGAAAAGGCATAGAACTAGAGCCGAACTTTTCAGCATGATTAGAGAGAAAAATGCATCAAGAATACAGCAAACAATCATCATGTACCAGTTAGTACTCGGATTTTACCTGATAAAAATGTTCCACAGACGGCCAAGTGATAAAACCCCCATCTTCATCAGGCATTTGAATAGGATGAGGAGAAAAATTTGACAATGCTCCATATTGGTCCCAAGTCTTATAGAAGAAGATGATGTTTGTGTCATAAGGAGAAACTGTCGGATCTATAGCTGAAGTTTCATTTACTGATGGAATTACAGGTGAGAGATCTGGGATTGGCTCGAGATATCCACTAATCAACATATCTGGACCGATCTGAAATACGTAACCCAAGTATGGAGTTAGCATCGATCTAAGAAGCAAAAGAGAAGGAAGAAGGTATGTGTTCCAGGCCAGCAAGAGAGATGGCCTGAAAAAAACATTCTATTATCCAGTCTCAGAACTTTCATTAGTGCCAATTATCCATACAATCATCAGGACAAATTACAGACAATATACCTGAGAGTTTGAGACTACAAATAACTCCACAAATTTGAAGTGATAAGCAAAAACATCAAAAATTGACCATGACCAAAGTCGAATGCCGATAGCAGGCTAGCAACAACGCCACAATAAAAGAAAACTAGAATCATGAGGTGGTGCTCTAGTGTCAATAAAGAATAAAAAAAGACCTTCATTTTAGGATTGACCTCCTTTTGGAGAAAAACAATACTTTCCAAGAAAGCAGTCTACCTTCTGTGAGACGATTTTAGGGTTTTTTTTTCATCTTGTAGCCATTGGGGTACCAAGTCCACATTCATAGCCCAAATTTTTGAATATGTATCCAACCAAAAACTGATAAGGAAAGTGTTGCCCAAATCAAAGTTGGATGGCTAGCAAAAGTAGTGCAGCTTAGGCCTCCAAATGAATATTTAAGTGATTAGTCAGCAGCATGAACTGACTTTTATTCAGAATTAGAATGACAGAAAAGAGTTAAATCACTCTCCAACCAGTAAATGGACAAAAGAAAATTGTCCATGAACTTACCTGTTCAAAGGACACATCGATTAGGTTAAGTGCTTGAGACATGGCAACCATCCCCAATTCACCAACTGGAGAGGGTGCATTAACACCTCCAATAATCTTTGGGGCGACAAATGCATATACCTGCATGAAGAGGCATTAGGAATAATCTATACAAACTATCTAAAACTCTTTAAGGTGAAACTATATCTTATATTTTGGTACCAATCATTTTTCTTGAAAAAAAAGAGCACACAATAGTAGGATTACCGTGCCGGTGGCACGTGCCGTGCCAAACTTTGGGCAGCATAGCATGCGCCAACGGTACGTATTCCACCCACTCGGCGCCAAGCATCCTCAGGAGAGTAATATACTTGAGATAGAACTTGTGCCGAGTATTTGTATCATGTCGGTAAGTCACAAGCATGATACGCATAGGTCAGCACAGATTACTGTACTGGTAAAATAACAATGACTTAGAGTTGAACTTAACAGTATATGCTTTACGTGCAAGGACTACCAAATGGGTCGAACATGTCATGCCGATCAGCGCAGACCCCGTGGCACAAGCAGGGGGCTCTTCAGGGCCTAATGCATGTAACAGCATGGGGTTTGTGTTGATACATTCACTATGCCAGTAATTTATGGGCATGATACGCGCCAGTCACCACAGACCGGCACAGAAGTCCTGTCCACGTCCACTTGGGGACTTAAAGAACACGCATATTTGCATGCATGATACTGATCAGACTCAAACCACTAAGTTAGCTAGCATGGACCTCAGCAACTTCATTAGAACTGTACCAGAAGAGAGTAGCAGGACTGTGTCAAATGGTCAGGAGTAATAGATAAAACCTAGCATATCTTGGTTGCAAGTTGTTACAAATGGTCTAAAGAGGGCTGTCATAACCACATATGCTACACTTATTGCAAACTGATTGGCAAAAAACTTTAGAAGCCCTCCCAACCAATAGAAGAAAGGGATGCAAATATTGCTCATAGGGAACAAGATCCACCCAAATGCTATAGTCAGATCAAATTCCAAACCGAAGGCAGGTTCTCATTCCTCGCAGATATTAGACCATCAATTCCTGCAAACTATCTACTCATAGGGGAAAGGAACTTTGTTTGTGGGACAATTCACATGGCAAGAAAAAAACGAAGTGCTTTAATTTAGAGGAACAAAAGTTTATCCTCCATAACCAACCATATAGCGATATAACAAGGATATGTCACCAACAAAAAGGATTAATTGGCAAAGTACGATAAAGATTGGAAAAGATTTTAACTGCTGCCAAAAAGCATGTTCAGCTTTCATTCAGGTTAAAATACTTCTCTTTCATCACGGATAATAAGGCTTAGATGGATATGCATAGGCAAATAGAAACAGTTGTTGTCCAATTAGGAAGAATCTTAAAGAGCTATCTACCACTTCGCTTATGCTAGGCAAAATATTAGCATATAAAACACATAAAGGTGAAGGTTTTTTTTTTCGATTAAAACAAGCTCATTATACAAACCTTGTGAATGATGCCAGATGATATAGCTGGGGCAGCTAAAGCCCCACCACACTCCCATAGTACCGAGAGGTAGCCACGATCATGGCAATATATCATGACATCTCTAGGGTTTAAGATATCAAATTCCACCACTTCAACACCTTTCTGCGCGAGCCTTTTCTGCAAGTCCTTTCGAGCACCCCTTTGTGTCACAACAATAGTGTATGCATCAAAAATACTCCAAAGCCTTCTTTCTTCAGGAAGATCAAGAGTTTGTGACATCACAATTCTCACAGGAATATGGCCTCCTCCAAGTCTTGCAGTTAGTCGTGGATCTGAATTACATGATCAAGGAGAAAATTCAACTAGATAATAATGGCAGCTGCTTAACTCCAGACTGAAATTTGAAATTGTTCAAGGCTGCCTACCATCCCGACGTACAGTATTTCCCCCAACAATAATCGCATCACTTCTACCTCTTAACTCAAATACTCGATCTCTAGACATTTTGCTGCTTACCCAAGCTGCATGCCCACTACTAGCTGCAATTTTTCCTGCCAATGCCCAGGTGGAAACTTATCAGCAAGTTGTTGCTGTATAGTGTAATGCTGTGAAGTAGATAGCTCTTTTTGTGCTGTAGAAGCTCCAGGTTTTAGAAAATTATGATCAACCAACAAAGCATGTCAACAAGAACCAGATATGTTTCTCAAGAAATTATTTAGGCTCACCATCCAAGGTCATTGCATACTTGAGTACAGAGAAGGGAACATGATATGCAGCTCTATAGAGTAACGGAGCATTTACTACAAGGCAAGACTTCAAAGCTTCCTGAGATAAATATGTTGATATGTTAACAGTGATAATTAAAACTATAAGATAAGACCCTTCAAAGCTAACATGCTGAAAATCATGTGAACACTCGGAGATAAGTAGTTCTGAATTCAAAAGTGCAAACTCATAAAATTGTTACAAAACAGCTCGGAAATTTCAAGTTCAGAAAGAGGAGCCTCATTCAAGCCTATGTGGATGGAGTACATGAAGAAGACAGCCTAAAATCATGGGTCTCGCTGCAAGGAAACTATGGAAAAGGATGAACACTAGATTCAATATCCACTAAAGCAACATGTCTGCTAAGCATATGGATATGGAAAACTATAATGTGATTATGGCCTTCATAATAATCGAACTCCAATAAATGTAACTTTTCAAGTTCTCTACATGAGTTGTTCTTCAATTTTTATAGCCTTTCACATATGTTTTCTACCACTTTATAAACATTGAAAATCTAGACCTTAGACCCTGCATGGAGTCAAATAAGTTGGTTTGGATGTGTTTCGGGTTATGAAAGAGTCAATATCAAGTGAGCTAGGGCTAACTTGAACTTGAATTAAATGGAGTTGACCCCAGCTCAATATCAACTTGACATCAAATTTCCAGCTTGATATCAACTTGCTATGATATCGAGCTGTTATTGACAAAGAAGAGGGAGATCAAAGAGGTCGCAGCTGTTCCTAAAAGCAATTTATCATCCTCTTTCCGTGTGGCTTTGTTTATGGTTCTCCAGACACCTATAGGGATAGTTAGGAGATAGATGCATAGGTTGAGCGATGTGGCTATTACATGTAGAATTTGGATTTGAATCTAATAGACTAATACAATCAGATTGGGCTAGAATTCTACGTTTGATGAACTAAATGTTTCCTAATATGCACTGTAAAAATACAGATAATGCATATAAATTTCAAAAAAATTAGAAATCATAAACAATATTAAAATCTTCATAACACATATTTATATCGAAAAATTCATCAAGCTGGATAGATCTCCATCCATCGAGCTGGCCGTTACTCATGAGCTCGCTACAGGCATTGAGCTTAAATCTCAACTCATTATCAGCCCATTATGTTTCGAGAAAGCTGTATCAAGATAAAACTCAAGCTGTATTGAGCGATTTTTTTATCTCCAAACTGACTTGACAACCCTAAACATGCTGAGTAGCATTTACATACCAATGATAACTTGACAACAACACTTGCCCTTAATTGCATTTATCAACATTAAAAGAAAATCTCATAAAAATTTAAATTTGCAGAATCAGCATCCATAGGAGTAGATATGAGCATATGTTACTTTCTAGTACCTTAAATATGTCAGCTTACCAGTACGGAACAGCAATAATGATGTTGGGAAAAGACAAACGTTAATGAATTTTCTTAACAACATCTTCAAGAACTTCATTTCTTACTATTGTTAGCTGATCAGATTCAGTAGAAAAGAACTCTTTAGTGCAAAATCCTTACATTTACTTGATGTTAGCGAGTAGAAGGAATTTACCATTTTAACTCAATACATTCAACCACATTTTCAAGTATTTGAAGATACCTACTACTAGGACACCAACCCCCGATCATGCATTAGTTACGCAGCATGCATGCATCCATGACACCCTTGGAGCCCCTTTAATCCCTGTTTTTCATCTTAGCAACTCCCACGAGGACTAAAGATTCCTTTGGAGGTCTCAGATAAAGAGTGACAAGCCTCTCCGGAGGAGGCAAACAAGCTTCTTGTTGGTAGATACTCTTGAATCAGGTATACTACGAGATTTCCTACACCACATTACTCTTAATAAAAGACACGGATGCATATGCTACGTCAACAAAATGAAAACATGGATCATCAATCCATGATAAACATGACAAACGTCACGAGAAACAATTGAAGTTTGATCAAGAATCTGAGATTTTAAAGGCTTAAGGTGAATGGTTATCTCGTCTCCTAGTCTTTAAGATTGATAAGGAAAGTGCCGTAACAGGTCCTAAGGACAAGACTTAGTAGTACATTAGCTAGTTAGAAATTATCCCTTTCTTTGACATTTTATTGCCTCCTCCATCCAGTGTTCCCTCCCTAAAAGTTTAGGTGAGATATGCTCACAGTACATTGCACCAAATTCGATTCTCTCGAACGAATGGTTGGACATTATAATTCATCTTTTGACAGATCATAACTAAGATAAGAAAAGATTAAACTAATGCAATAAATTTTTGCATTTTGGAATAGTGAAAATCACTAACCCAATTTGCCATGTATTTACCGTTTGCCTCGGTGCTATGAAATTCTTTGATTGCCTAAAGAACAAACTGCCTCTTCACCATTGTGCCCAAATTTGCAACTTTACTTCTTTAGCATGTAGTATTGCCTAAAGATTGGATAGAGATGCATTACTTTCTCAAGTAGTGATTCCATAAGTGTTTTTATGCTGCATAGACTATAATTTTACAAAATTAATTCTAGAAATCAGTTGCTTGTTTCTTAATGGTTGAGTTCAATAAAAATACCAGAGTACAACCTAATCGATTGAAAATGAAGTATTATTCACGTATCTTTACAGAATATCAGGTCAATATCGCTATTGCCAAAGGAAGAACACTAATATATTAAATGACAACTACTGGCACAAGAAAGCACAATAAGATCAATATCTGTACTTGGATCCAAAAAAACTATGTCGAGCATTAGAAACTTCATTACCTCAAATATTTTGCTCTGCAAATCCTCCCCAAGAACATTAACTTGGACCCCTTCACTTCTCAATGCTTGTATTGCCTTCCCACGAAGGTGCTGCAACGGATTCCTGAGGCCTACCACTACTCTTGAAATCCCTGCCTAATTCACAAATATCAGTGACCAACACTTGATCAACCCAATGAATAAGGAGGTACTAGAACCCTTCAGGCAATCACTTCTAATGCACCACTCCTGTTTCTCAACCACTAAAAATTAGAAAAACTGACCATATTTTGCAACAGATCTTGGAAAATGTGACTAAAATCTTATACACCTGACAAGATGTGCATTAAAGTGGAGTTCTAGAGATTACACTTCTCAACAAACAAGTCAACACTTATAAACCGCCACGAAAACAAAGAACACCTTTAGAGAAGCTTTCCAAAAGTTAAAAAAATTCAAAAGCATGAAAAATATGCATTAAAGCAGAGCTCCAAGGCTTTCAATGTTGAATGAGGCACGATAAATGAAATGAACAGCACAAATAACTAATATCCAATTAAGAGTGTTGATCAGAATCAGCGCAAATAGAAAGTTCATTTTACACATCAATTTAAGCAAGAAAATCCTATGATTAGGACAAGTTCCGCACCAAAACATGGCCACAAGAATGACAACTATTCTGGACACGAATCATAAATCATAAAACTGCTGAAAATAATCAGCTTGAATCAGCCACAGCGGAAAGCAACAACCTTGGACTAGCAAAAGGTCACCGAGGGTGGGTAGAGACAAAGAAAGACGCAAACAGATACACAGCGGAATGAGAACCTGGAGGATTGAGGAGATAGGGGTATAGTCCCCATAGCAATCGCCGGGCTCCATGTTGAGGTAGGCGGTGGCGCCTCGGGCGAGTTCGCGAGCCATCTCGACAGCCTGTAGCTCAGCGCACTTGGTGCCCTGCGCGTAGAGAAAGCCGTGTCCGACCACCTCGCCGCTCCCACGGGCCACCACGCACCCGAAATTTGGGTGCGGCGACGTCAGACCCGCCGAAAGATCCGCCAGCTCCGCCGCCTGCCGCAGCATCCCCGCATCCACCGCGTAGCCGCCACCGCCCCTACTGAGGGCGGCGCCGCCAGCGGAGCAGCGGGGAAGGAAGACTGGGGCCGATATTGGGGGCGGGGAGGGGCAAGGAGCGGCCAAGAATGGAAAGAGCGACGCCATTGGATTACGCAGTGGAGGAATTAAGGATTCTCTTTGACCGGTGAGACGCTGCCCGCATAAAGAGAGGCCTTGAGCTGACGATTTTTTTTTTTTCCCAAAAAGACCGCTCCGGAGTATATCAGAATAGTAGTTGTGCTGACGATCCTAAAAAAATAACTCCATTCTATTAAATCCCTTTTATCTTAAAATTATCATACCACACGGCCGTCATCTAAGATATCTCTCGTTCAATAAAAATTTCATTTATAATCATAATCTTAAATGATAAACATGACCTTTTTTATTTTATTTTACATCCCGGTACTTTTTTTTTAATTTTTTACACGAGCACCACCACCAGCATTTATTAATGTTCCGCACCACGTGCTGCATTTAATTCGCATTTATACACGTAGAAAAATTCCCTGCGTGCGTGCATATAGGATTTTCCTCTGCGCGCAAAAATTCTCCACACCTATAAAAAAATTCTACCCTCAAGCTGTTCTTGCGCACGGCAGCAAAAAAAATGCCATACAAGTTGAAGGAGAAGACAATATCTTTAGTTAAGCATCCAAAGCTTGTGCCCTATGCGCAATACAAGTCAATCTTCTGTTTGGTTGCTAAGTTACAGAGCAATACAATAAAAGTCCTCAGCGGCAAAAAATAATTAAGGCTGCGCAGGCATCACCTACAGGACAAGAGCAATCAAGGAAGAGGGTTTTCATATGGCTTACAGCATCAAAGCTTAAAGATGAAAACGAACTCAGATTCATATCGAACAAAAATTGTAAATCTGCCCCCAGCAAATTGTAAATTCACCGCACTTTATCACTGATAGATTCAGTGCTATCTGTGCAAGATACAACGTATCCGAGTCCATAGAGATAATCTGCTCAAAGACTAGGCAATCAAGTACACAACTAGATTGCTAGAAGGCTAAAGTCAGTCACCGATAAGCTGGAGTAGCACCCGCAAATGAATAAAGTGAAGAAACAGGGTAGGTAGACATTTCAACCCTGCTTGTGGCTGGTGCTTGAACGCTATCAGCATATACAGGACGGTACGGATCCTCATACGTCGACAACTCATAGCTAGATTGCGGAGCTAATTCAACAGGCGCATGGGTGAAAGTTTGCTCAGGTCGGTAGACATCAGGTCGGTAAATATCATGTTCATTGCTCCCACGCTGAACAAGCTCAACCTCCCTCCCTGTATGTGTGCGGAAATCTGTTGCCGGCGGGAGGTACTGATCCCTCGGAATCATCTCAGAGACCAACCTGTATCCAACACTGGAACAAGGGCATAGCACGTAGAAACATCTTTTCGAATCAGTCAGACATAAAACAAATGACATGAACAAAAAAGATTCAGATGCGATTATGCAGAAAAATAAGCAGAACTAGATTGTTGGGATAAGGTTTCATGGTAACATTCTGGGGTACTCTTATTCTACAGAACTCATAAAACCAACAAAACCCAAAGAGGATTAAATCTCACAAAAATCTACCTCGTCCTAAATAATTCAGGTTGATATGATCAAGAAAACTAACCTGGTATGGATAATTCTTTCTGTTGACCTATTTTAAACTAGCTTACTGGGAAAACTACGTTCAAAACAAACAAATAAGCGTCATGGTCCGGGATGCGAGATGCAAACAAGTGGCATCCCAAGCAATTAGCTACAGCATATAAAATAATCTGTCATACTCGATACATACCGCTCTGAGGCAATGGAGCTTTCAGGGTAATAAGATCGTGAGGTATCCACGTGATAATAAGCATTGGTTGGATGAATAGGATAATAGGAATCAGTCTGAGGAGGCAAAACTGCTATTCGAGCATGAGTGTCCACTGCAGGACCATGGATGTGATGAGTTGCTGAGAGATATCGGCCATTTGCAGTGGGTGAAGCTGCTGGCGGAGCATATTGCAATTCAGCAGGAGGTGGAGCACGTGCTATGTACCCAGACCTGTATGGGTCCTCAGGAGGCTGCTGAGATCTGTATGGGTCCTCAGGAGGCTGCTGAGATCTATACGGGTCCTCAGGAGGTCGCTGAGATCTGTACGGGTCCTCAGGAGGCCGCTGAGATCTGTATAGGTCCTCGGGAGGCCGCTGAGATATGTACCGGTCCTCAGGAGGCCGCTGAGATATGTACCGGTCCTCAGGAGGCCACTGAGATGTGTAAGGGTCCTTGGGAGGCCGCTGAACTGGAGGTGGTGCATGTCGACTCTCAATAACTCGAGGAGGTGCCAACTGAGGCGCCAAAGTAATGGGCCGGAACAATGTCAACAACTTGTGGACCTGCAATTTAGTTCAACTGGAATTATCTTGACAGGAACTTATATAATCTGAAAAAGAATCTCGAGTAAGCAAGAAGCTGAAAAGGAAAAAAAAACCTGCTTGGAGTTGAGCTCTGGCCTGAATCTAGTTTTCGACTCGTAATTCTCCTCTATAGCATGTCTAAAAGTAGCTTCAGGCAAAGGTAGACAATCTTTGTCAATCTTGAATGTCACCTGAGAAACAAGGATGTTGAAAAATCTTGAGCAAAGGAAGAGAGAAAAGTGGCCATAGTGAAATCTAAACAAAAATTACTTCTAAACAGTCTGATCCCAAAAGAAAAAATGCACTGAAAGTCTAAATTAGTACATTAAAAATCTAAATGATGATAAACACATCTTCTAAGATACAATAAGTCATTCAGACCCCCCCTTCACCTTGTAACATGAGAAACTTAAACAGTGAAGAAACAAGTACTACCACCACCAAATCCAAGTCTTTTATCTTTATATTTTCTCCGCCATTCATCAGAATGAAAAATTGGAATGACACCAGCACACGTAAACAATCTCATATTGCAAGTTATTATGTTTAAGAAGAGCAATCCTCAGATAGAAAAGGACAAAAAGCAATGAGACGGTCAACATGTCCATATCTGAAGATAAACAAGCTGAAACATGTAACAACTTGATAAACATATAGGGTAGACAAGCTATCTAAATGAAATCGATACATTCTCCTCTTCCTGGTTTCGCCAATGCAATCACTTCATAATGGTCACAAGGCATAGACCTTATCTCATGTTATATTAAAGTCTGAGCGAATTTACTAGAGAAGCCCAACCCATGAATCTGGTTTGAGCATTTGTAAGTTCCAATTTCTATCACATAGAATATCACTTTCATCATACATGGCTTAAATCGAGGATTGTCGTGCCGTGCCATGCCGATCCTTAACGGCTTGGCACGTGCCACTGACACAGACCAACGCACCAGCACATAGTTCTACTGGTCCAACACGGGCATTCAACCCTTCGTGACACATATTGGGTGTTTCGCCCCTTTGGGATGTATTAAAAGTTGTTTGGGCAATTAAAATAAAATAAAAAATTGCTTTTAAGAATCAAATATGATAAACTATTCCTGAGTGATAATACAATTTTAAATCTGTGTTGGACATTAAAACTCTGTGCCAGCCCGTGCCGACCTGTGTCGCTCCGTGCCGCTTTATGCGGACCTATGCTGGTCTGTGCGGATCGGCACCAAAGTAAAAGTCTATGTGCCACTGCTGCTGACTATAAAGTCGGTGTCTATGACCCATTGGCAAGACATTTGTCGGCCATGCCGACCGACTCAAAAAACCTCGGTTTAAGCCACAAAACTGACCCAAATGTTAAAACAAATTGAACACATTCTATTATAACAAACATTTCTATGTCTTACATGACTCAGATTGCCCGATAGTTAGAAGACAGACAAAGGTCAAAGCTAGAAGTTTTCGACTTTTTAGACGAATAAGAACGAAATTTTTATGCTTCCGTCACCATTAAATTCCAATCCACGATAGATAAAGTTGATGCCTACAAAATTGAAATTGATGACAACATTTTGATTCGACAACAATACCCCTTTGGATCCAATTCTCTGTCAACTCCCTTGAGCCGCACTCATTGTCCTTATAATGGGGACCTTCCGCAACACAAATAACTTTCTCTTTACTTTCTCATTTGAGACTCAAGTTCTTCAACTAGCTGGGATGCAGGGTCCTGCTTTAACGTACTTGGTTAGTCGGTCAGCAAGGAGCTACACGGCACCTAGGCAAAAGGTAGACGTGACTAGGTTTTCTCCTTCATTCAAGTTCTCAACAGTGCTTTCCCTTTAAATCAAATTCTCTTTAACTAGCTGTAATTACTGGTCCTTGCCATTGGAACCCACCAAAATATGAAAACCTCTTTCTTTAATCTTATCATCCACGTTGATTTCTTCCACTATTTGACATGTCGGGTACTGCTTAGCATGTTTAGTCTAAATGCTTTTAAAGACAATCTGGTCATCTGTGCAGGGCAATTAACTGCATGTAGTCTAGGCGAAAGGTGGATGGCTCGAAGCCCCACTAGACAAACTGTCCTTGACGTTTATAAAGTAATACTAAATTGAAAAATATAAAGAAATAACCACCCGCGCCCTTCATTTTGATTAAAACTACCAAAATGAGATGAGCAATCATTTCTACCACTGGAAACCCACCAAAGATAAGAACAAGAAGGAAGAACTTTCCTTCAAAAGATAATTGGTTTCAAACTCGAAATAACTCATTTATGAGATAACATGGGAATATGCAACCTCATTATCACGGGGTCATAATGATCAAAACCTCCAAATTATTGCCTAGAATCCCATTTATACAATTTCCCAACATGGTAATCAAAATTTCCAAAATAGCTGGTCAAATGTCCTAGCAACCAACTACCCACTTCCAACCACTAGCCATAAGTACAAGACAACTTCTCAAACTATATACCGATCTACCACTTCCCACAAGCACGAGTAAAATATTCAAACTTGGGAACACATAGCTATGAAACTCCACATGCGTGGATTGAGCTAGGCACGAAGTGGGCTTCATGATAGATTATGGGTTTTAACTGTCCGTCCTCTTCAAGTGAATTTAGCTTTGGGCTTCTAGTGCTTGGGACATAGTTACCTCCACTATCAACACAGGTCAAATGGGTTTTTGAAGTTTGAATATCCAACAAGGAAATAAAACTATAAATAATGGAGGCCAACAGGAACCCAAAACAATTTAGATGGAAGAAGATGAAAAATAGAAAGAATAAAAAGATATGAACACAGAAACCTATTACCGGGCTTATCCCCTAAAACGGAGAAGACTGCTTTCCTTCTATGCAATGAAGCTTAGAGAACAAGATGATCCTTTTCCCATCACCCTTAGATCTCCTCGCATCTGAAAACAAACTACTAAATTTGCTCCCATTCACCCCATTCATATATAGACCCATCCAAATCTGCCTGCCTGGATTATACAACTTACTTATGCCTAAACAAGGCACCTAGCTGCTTGTTTAGCAACTAAGCTAGAATGAGAACCAATGTTACCTAGGTCATGGGTCGATATGGTACGTGGTACGGGTATGGGTACATGGTCCAATACTGTCTCCGGTATGTGGCACGATAGGGGTAGGCCTGTTGGTACGTAACCTAGGTCGCAGTTCTCTTAGAATTTTTCCTTTGGATTTCTCTATTATGTATGATTTTACCTAGTGTTATGGATTGAGCCATATTAAGCTATATCATAGCCTAAAAAGAGATGAAACCATACTAGAAACTAAAGCAGTACTGCTCAATAAGCCAACTCACTGGTTGGAAACAAAAGGTCAAAATCTAGAATAGCTAACAAGTCACTGAAAAAGGCTCGTGAAGTTTTATTCTTATTTAATTGCAGCTGATAATTGCACCTGCTTTATGGAAAATGGATGCAGCCCTCTTTGGAAAGTGAATATTGCATTGATGTTTGCAGCCTTTCTATGGAAAGTGAGATATTCCATTATAACTGTAGCCTTATTATGGAAAATGGCATCTTACTACGAAGGAGAAAGATGACATCTTTAGCTCTATGGTGGCGTTTGGTTACGAGATAGGCTATTCAGGTTTAGAGAGGATAGGGATTAATATGTTGGGATAAGTAGTGGGATAAGGTTGTGGTATTGGTTGAAAAGCAGGAATAAATCAACAATGATTGCTTGAATAAGAAAATGGTGTTTTGATGGAAAAGGTGGAATAGGAATAGGAATAGGAATAGGGATTGGTGAGGTCAAAAGTAAACTCATTTGAATTTTTTATGGGACATATAGGTAATTTAATTAATAATATAATAATGCATATAATATTCACCTTGACTTTCATAATTAATAATATTATAATACATATAGTATATAATATTCTAATTTCGTGCCACTAATATTATGATGCAGATATTCACTTTAATTTTCAAATCACATATTCGACATAATCAACCTGACTAAAGTAGAATAACTTATAATTAGATCCACAAACAAACTGGCATATTCTAAATTAGGCTAAATTATTGATTAGTGCCGTATAGTTTGGTCGTAAATTTTATTCAGGATCTACACTTTAAAATTTTCAAATCAGCTCCTTATAGTTTCGATTTCATACTTATGTGATCCTTCCGTCCACTCGCCGTCATGTTTCTAACGGCAAATTGACCCATTTTTGTCTACGTGGCCTATTTTTTATTTTTTTTATTAAAAATAGTCACGTCTGCATCTCTCTCTCTTTCACATCCATCGCCGCCTCTCCCCCCACCGGTGACGCCCACCCCAACGCCACCCTCGTCCACTGCAAGTCCTCATCTTCACCTCTCTCCACCATTCTTCTCCCTCTTCTCTCTCTTCTCTCTCTCATGGTGGTGGTTGCCGACGAGCTAATGGCGAGTTTGCTCGTGTTGATCCAACATCATAGAAGATGTCGGAGCTAAATCGATGTCAAGGAGGGCTGATCGGCGGCCAAGACCGGCAGGGTTGAGGTCATGGTCGCATGGGGAATCGATCCCCTGAGTTCGATAGCCGGCTCCGTCGCCATAGGCAGCGGATCTGAGGTGATGGCGACGATGGGCCTTGAAGGGAAGAAAACCACCGTTTTTTATCAGCCAAGGAGAGGTCATCGGCGTCGGGGAAGGGTAGATCGGGGTGGGTTGGGGCTTCAGGGAGTACCAGCGTGGGAGATGACTCCATCACAGTTGACAGTGACGTCGTCAGAAGGAGACGCTTGGAGATCGGTGGCTAGGCCTGCAACGAGGTGGTGGCTCGCGGAAGGAGACAAGCAGCGCGCTCCGGCAAAGTTTGCAGATCGACGGTCTTGGAGATGTTGGCAGTGCTGCTGGCAGCGGCGTGGCCTGGCGAGGCTCCCAACAGCCAAGGATGATGGATGGAGGTGTTGGCGAAGTTGGCGAACCGGGATCGGGAGGGAAGAGAGGATATGGTGAGGAAGGACTCAAGGATAGAGAGGCAACGATGGCAGCTAGCATTGGCGAGCTTTGATCGACGGCGAGGTAGGGAGGAGACGGGGGTGCCGAAAAAGATAGATGAGGGAGGAAGGGGCGGCGGAGATTGCACGCGGCATAGGTGTCGTCGAAAGAGAAAAAGGGAGAAGAGAGAGAAGGATGGGGGAGAGATTCGCCGGTGCCGGAGAAGATGGATCTGAAGGAACCCATCATCGTCAGCTTGATCTGGCCGGAGATGAAGAAGACTGCCGACGGAACACAATTGTCAGTGAGAAGTCGAGATAGACGAAACAGAGACGGGAGAGGGGAGAGAGAGTGCTGACATGTATTTTTTTAATATAAAAAGTCAAAACTGGGTCAAAATTAGTTGGAAATGTGCTAACCTTGTCCTTTCTCCATTAATTGACTAACGGTAGCTGAGATGGAAGACTACAAAGCGGCAAATTGAAACTACGATGAGCTGATTTGAAATTTTTAAAATGTAGGTCCTGAATAAAAATCACGACCAAACTACATGGTACTAATCGATAATTTAGCTTTCTAAATTATAATTAGATACACAAAAAAACCTTATATTAAAATTCCAATTACCAATTCTGTGATAAGAATGTTGGAATAGGTTTACTATTTTGCTGCAATTCCGGGATTGTTGCAACCAATCCCTGGATTGGTGCAACCAATTTCGGGATAAGAATGCTGGAATAGGGTTACTGTTTGGCTGCAATTCCGAGATTGATGTAACCTATTCCAGAATTGATGCAACCAATTCCGGGGTTGGTTACACTAATCCCACAACCAAACAAGGCCCATAAGTTTTAGATCTATAGCAGGTTGCTAGCGATCTGGATCACAGACGCCCTTATTTGGGGTCATCCAGATCAGGGGTCGGAGGAGGCACCTCCAACCCTAGCAACCCTGATGAGAACTGCCTTCCCACTATCCAAAGCGATTAGGGAACCGCCAACTCTAGACTTCTAGCTAAGTAATCCAAGAAGTCATGTTAGAGTACTTAAACAGCAACCTTTTACGGTTCCAATTCCATCCTACAAGCATGCATCATCTAAGGGCGTGTTTGGCTTTATACACTACGGTACCCGCGGGATGGTACCCGCGGGTATCCGCTCGGAATGGCGTCCGCTTGTTCCGAGCGGACGCCATTCACGGAATCCGCCCACTGGCGGATTCCGTGTTTTTGGAATCCGGCCGTTTACCAAACGGCCGGATGAGGCAGGAGCGAATTCCCTCATTCTCGGATTCGCCGGGATACAGCGGATTCGCTCGGATCCGCCCTCTGCCAAACATGCCCTAAATGAAACTCCTTCAAATAATAAATCCAATGAGGCGAGCAATTACTTGATCTAGCCATATCAACAATAGACATGTTACACTTAAGGCATTTGCCCCTCTAAGCCCAGGTAATAAGCTCGACCAATTAGAAAGACAAAACATAAAACAAGGTACATTTGAGGCAAATTTGATGTAGAAGCTTTGGAACTTTGTTTATCTAAGCATGTCAATCAACCTATGATTCTATGATAGAAATGCAAAGTCATGGACTTCCTTTAAGGTTTTTCGGCTAGCCATATATAAACACACTCACATGTATATGCATATATGTACAATAAATTCAGGGATACCTCTTTTTCCTAAGTAGCCAAACCTTGCGCACACACGTATATGCATATATTTACAGTAAATTTAGCAGGACCTTTTTTTTAGTAGCCAAAACTACTAAGTTAAAGGGTTTTTTGCTCTAAATTTTAATAGCATAGAGCTCACAAAGACCATAGTTTTGATCAATGAAATTAAATATGATCAATGAAATTAATATGCTACTGACTCATTTTAACATAATACACATGTAGGTATCAGAAATTTCGAAAAACAAGACATCAAAAGACAACTAAACAGAATAACTATAGATTTTAGACTTTGAATACGCACATATATTTCAAGAGACATATTATAAGCACGTTTTTGACTAGTGGAGAACAGTAGTTACCAAACCTATGAATGACTATAATTTTAGACTTTGAATCTGCACACAACTCCTACAATAGTGGTGGGACCTAAGCACTAGCAAATCCTCTTTCCCTTAGTTGCCAAACCTACTAAGCTGAAGGGCTTTTTGCTCCATATTTTAATAGCACAGAGCTCTCAAAGACTACTTTTCCTCCATGAAAGTAACATGCTACTAACTCATTTTCTTGCTCATAATATATATATATGAAATTTCAAAAAGAAAGACACCAAAAGAGATTAACAGAATAATTACAACATTTAGACATTGGATATGCACATTTGTTTCAAAAGACAGTATAAACTCTTTTTCGACTCGTAGAGAAGCATAGTTAAGACAGTGGGGATTATCGCAGACAACTACAACAGCAGCGGTGGAACCTAAGCACTAGCAATTTCTATTCTCTAAGTAGCCAATTCTACTAAGGCTTTCATAAGCATGGCCAACAGAGGCACCTAGGAGCAGTCTTGGAACACATCTTGCCCCTACTTAACATCCAATGAAGAAAAAGAAGACTAAAAATCAATTTAGTACCCTCAAGAATGGGCCCGATGTCACTTAGTCCCTCATTTTCAAAATGTGACACTTAAAACCCTCAATTTACAAAATCATTTCGATGTGGCCCTCGATGCAAACGACATTAACAGCATCTGACAAAAATCTAGCCACATGACTGGTTAGGAGCATTTGGGGATTAGGACTTCAAACGAGGGAAATAAAAATTCAAAATTCACTTGAGTAAACGCCATTTTGCCAAAGATTTCATTAATCAAGGAGGTTAGTGGGATCAAGTATGTGTTCAGAGTGAGATTGGTGAAAAAATATTAATCTTTTAATGTTCTTTTTCCCTAAATCCTTCTCATCCTTACATGGGTTAGTCCTAGCTTTTCCTACTCATTGCTCGGGCAGCCCTTTTGGTTTCTGCTTGCTATATTTGGGCATTTTCGGAGTTGTCATGCATTTGCTAGTGTTTAAAGAGATTTTCTTACACAGAACCACCACTTAAATCTTGAAGAAACACAAAATATGATGTAAGTGGCAATAAAGAAAATGATCACGTGAGCCCATGTGATTATCTCCCCCAACTCCCTCAACACCCTTTGCGCCAACGATTGCCGTATGACAGGTTTTTATCGCCCCGATGCAGCCGAGCCGAAACTATGCCCCAAATCGGGTCGGCCCCATTACTTTGAGAAGAGCTTTTTCCAGTCAAAATCGGTATTTAAAAAGTTCCGACCAGCATTTACCGGTCCACCACTTTATGTCTTTAATCAATAGGATGAGGCATGCTGATGATTTTCAGCTAGCATTTTACCATGCCAGCAGCACCTACCATGCCAGTCAAGTACCAGCACAGGGCATGCCGATGAAATGGAAGTATTTGGTTCCAACAAACGCCCACATGGAAACGATTTTGTTAATTGAGGGCCTTAAGTGGTATGTTTTAAAGATGAGAGACCACATTGACATGGGCCTATTTTTGAGGGTACTAAACTGTTTTTTAGCAACTAAACTACTATTATATTCACAAAGGGCTTTGTGCTCCATATTTCAATAGAATAGAGCTCTCAAAGAGCATACTTTCGCTCCATGAAATTAACATGCTCCTAATTGGTTTTCTTACTAATAATTCCTAGTATACACTCACCTCAAATTGTTTGATTCGAGGCAACTGGTCACTAATACCATAACTATCACTATCCTTTATACTATTTCATGATCAAGTCTTTCTAAATACTCAAACCCAAGGAGTCAATATTCATTTGTTCTTTCAATCGAGAGAAGAAAGAGGATACGCTCACCTCAAATTGTTTGATTCGAGGCAACTGGTCACTAATATCATAACTATCACTATCCTTTATACTATTTCATGATCAAGTCTTTCTAAATACTCAAACCCAAGGAGTCAATATTCGTTTTTTCTTTCAATCAAGAGAAGAACAAACCACATTTTATATGTTACACCATTCATACATCATTTTTTGTGCTTTTAGATTGTACCAGTCTTCCACTCTAACTGATGGCCTCTGAGATAAAACTACACCAAGTGGTATTACATGAAAAGCATAGTCGAAATTGAGGCCAACTACTCAGCTCAACCATAAAATCAGCTCGAAATTCGTGGACCTATATAAATTGTATGCCATGTCAAGTGACTTTTGCACGACGCATATGGGATGACAATGCTTTCTGGGGACATATGTCACGGCTGGATTTTACGAAACTAGTTCGATCTTCTAGATCGGTTTCTTTCATAAGCATCAGGTTTATAAACAACAAGTATTAACCAAGGGGCGTAGTCAGGACCTAAATTCCCAATATGATCATGGTCAAACTTGAGTCTAGAAAATTTAGGGTTGAAACAACTTAATACCAAACCCGCCTTCAAACCTAACAGTAAAGGACCAATTCAGGTCAAACTATCACACTAAAGAAACTTATATCAAATGCAGCCTTTCAGTTGAATTCTTACCTTTGAGTCTTAGACATTACGCTTGTCCCACAATTCCCAATTATTTTTCCTCAATATCCAGCACCAATAGTCTTTAGTCGCTTCAACATAAAGCCCCAACAAGTAGACTCATTAACACTAAATTTGTAGAGTTTAACCATAGCAAAGCAGAGAACCATTATATCATTATCTCAGAATTCACTAGTTCTTTATTCTTTCCTCACAAACTTTGAAGACGATGCCATTTCTCCAACATGTTAAGATCTTTTCACATTAATCCTTTTGTCCTTTATGAGTCATAATCACAGTGACTGGGAAGGACATCCATCAACCTTGAGGATAAGAAATAAATGGCTGAGAATAATCCAAAAATCTATGCGGATCATCAATGGTAGGTTAAATGCACAATGCACCATCCAGCATCCAAAAAGCTCACTCTAACCACTGATCAGTGAAACAAAATGCATGGAAAAATAAGAAAAATTGTTCCCATCCTCAAAGAAATAGATTGCAGACAATAGTTCCTTTAGGGAAGTGCCTTCGAGAACTACACTTCTTGCATGTCAAATTCCAAGTACTTCCAGCACAACAATCAGAGCTCCAAATGATTCTAATTCGTACACTGCAAATACCAAAAAAAATCAGGTATGATTTCCTGAGTTTCCATCTCACCCATCCTTCATTCCTTATTCCCATCATGCAACACAGAGTACAGCAATATTCATCAATAATCCTTTTGCTCCACAACATCAACAGAGACTTTCTAAAAAATAGAATAAGCATTATAGACATCAATACTACGTTTTAAAACCTGATTTTACAGTATCTACGATAGGCTCCTCCCTTTCAAGTTTTCCGTGCATCATCTCAGTTCCTTATTTAACTCGAAATCTCTAAACAATACCTAGATTCCTCTCCATAATATATTTACATCCACAATCAACAAAAAACACCTGATCGCCGTTGATTAGAGAGCCCATATGGTCATAGTTTCCCCAATCATCCCATTCAATTTGCATAGAAATTACCATAGTAATGATCCTAGAGGCGGCAAATGGACTACAGTCATAGATACGAGAAGACAGTATACCTGAGATGGGAACCCTCCTCCAAAAGCCTCGCGCACCAAGTTGGCTTTACCTTTCGATGTGGCCCGGTAGACCCCATAGAGGAGCCTGAGGTCAAAGTCATAAAGGAAGAGCCTTGCGCCAGGCTTGATCTTCTCCACAACCTCCAGCTTCCCCTTTGGCATCCCAAACACACGGTATCGATAACACTCCGGCTTTGTCTTCCCACTGCACATGAATATGAACCCCGAGCTCCTCTCCGGCAGCTCGTTCCCCTTCTTGGCATCAACCACAAGGGCTTCCCTGCTGTTTCCAGCAGCAGCAGCAGCCTCCTTGGTATAGCCAGCAGGTGCAGCCGCCTTGCTGTCCCCAGCTGAGGCGGCGACCTTGCCATTGCCAGCAGCCGCATCAACCGTAGGGGCAGGGGCATTTTGGCCAGCAGCAGGTTTGGGGACCACATCAGAGCTCGATGGCTCCAGGGCGGCGGCAGAGCCGTGGTTCTTCTTCCCCCGCTTCTTGAACTTCTTTATCATTGCCATCGACGACGTGGAGGCTGCCGCAGAACCCTTGTTTTTGTTCTTGTTCTTTTTCGGCTTTCCCATTGCCTACGCCGAGGTGCGAGGTGTTTACAATCGAGACAAAATTCTATATCAAACAACACTTAGATCTTTTCGAAGCAAAGGAATCCAGCACCAATCCGCCGACTAGGAAACTGATCCCAAAACTAGAAGTTGAAAAGGTAAAAAGAAGCGAAAACCCCGACCCTAACCCTAGACAAAGCGAATAGGACGGAAGGCGAATTCGAAGACAAGGCGGCAGCGGTACTCACCTCCGGCGATGAGATGACGGCCGGAAGCGCGGGCGGCGGAAATCGAGAGGATTTACTAGTGGAAAGGGGACGAATATAGAAGAGGGGAAAGATCCCGCGAGAGGGAGTTATGAAGGGGGATGAGAATGGACGAATCACGCGACCCACGTGACCCGACTCAAAACTCAATTCGCCCCGGGCTTATCTATGTTGGTGGATACGGGCAAACAACAATATCTGTCTTAGTGGCCACGTGAAATGACATGTATATTACATATGTTCACTAGTCATCCTTATATTGGAGTATGATTATAAGTTAATATTTTGTTGTCCTATAGGCATTCTATGTGACAGGATTTATCCTATGTGGCTGCTGATGTGGAGGGGTAAAAGTGAGAGAGGGGGGGAGTTAGGGGGTTAGTGGAGAGTTATGAGGGAGGTGAGGGGAGATGGTGGTTACCCTGCCATTTGGCAGGGGACAGGACTAGTCATCCTTATATAAGGCTATGGTTATAAGTGAAACTTTTGTTGTCCTACGTAGCGGGAGAATGACCTAGTTGGTGCTATGTGGCATTATAATCCTAGGTTGAGGGAGTTATTGTGTGGTTATTAGGGTGGGGTTGATGGTTACCCTACCAGGTGGTAGGGGACACCACTAGTTTATATATATCTATCGATTGATTAATTATTTTATCAATACAATTCTATCGATGGATTAGATTAACCGATCAGAATATACCTACCGATTCAATCATTGGTACATTCAATCGGTAGGTATATACTGATCGATTGGTTTAGTCCATCGGTATTCTTCTACCTATGAACTAAATCAATCCATCAATATATCCCTACCGATTCGAGGGTATGCGCAATATACATGCTTTGTCCCATGTACACAAATAGCGACATATGGCAATGCACTTCTGACATGGCATGAACTAGGAGGAGAAAAATAAAAGGAAATATAATTACTATTTGCACCACATTTTCACTCTGCACATCATATTTATTTAAAATTCTCCAAAATACCATTTTGTTTGATGGTGCTGGTGGGGTGGGCATGAGGGTGGTGTCGTGGTGGTTAAAGGTATCCATCTGTGTCACACCCCGACCCAGAAAATCCATCCGAGCCGAGGCGTGAGGGGAAACCTACACTATTCATCTCCAGCTGGCGCGATACGAAGCGGAAATTAGAGAAAAACTTAAACAATTTATTCCAGAGGTGAAACAAAAATTCAATCTACATAACATCAGTTGTACTATTCAACACTTGATACAAATCTTCCAATAAAAGAATATAATACAGTAATCCCAGAATTCCTCAAATATACATAATTTACAAAATCTGCCAAAAGTATAACAATCGTCCTCCAGCAACCTCAAACACCTCTGGATGTAGTCGTGCCACCAAAAGCTGATCCCGCCGGCTCTACTGAAGAAGAACTGGCGCCTGCACCTGCAAACGCAGCCCGGGTAGGAGTGAGCGATAAGCTCAGTAGGGTTCTACTCTACGGCACACTGAAAGGAGGAAAACAACAACAGTGTTGTCTCCCCGCACAAGTCTAAGGAATGCCACGGGGTTCCTCAACCCCTGCCGACTACCCCAAGGATCCTACTCTTCTCAACCAACCACACTGGGACACATTCTCCAAACACGCTGGGAGGAAATAGAGAACCAGAACCAGTAGGATCACCCTTACCCAGCAGGAAGCCACTGCCTGGGAACAATGTCAGGGGCACCGGCAACCATCCTTAGCACTTGGCCTTGGGAGACCAACACGACCTCTAAACCTCAAACATTAATCAAAGTCAACTAGCGTGCATCCTCAAAAACATGAGATTCTGATTACACAATCACACCCTAATCCTGACTACCCAGCCGCGGTCCTAAGGCTAGATCCGAGCTACCCGAGAGCCTCGGATTGGCGATCAACCCATCGCCCGCCTAACCTCAGATGCCTCTAATGCAATCAAGATGCATGCAATGCTCAGGCACAGATAACAAGATATAAGCATGCAACAAGATGTCATCAACCATACAGGGCCAGGCATAGCTTACAGCTAGCCAAAGGGGTAAGCATAGCAAAGGCCTCAAGTATAGAATAAACTATGCTAACCAAACAAAGATATGAGCAAAGCATGAATACAGATATACAATAGTCTTCAGTGCTCTCTTGCACCTGACAGACTAAGGTTCCACAGTTACCCCGCAGGTAACTGGCCGCATTTATACAATAACCCTCGGCACTCGTGGGCAACAGGCTAAGGTTCTACAATTCCTCATTAGCTAGCACTCATAGCTAGCTAATGGTTAAGCAACCCAAAATAGCATTCATCTACTTATCAACTCAAGTATTAAATGCAAAACCCATCCATAAATCCATAAAACGGGCAATGTCCAATCCAATTCTCAATCTCAATAGAAATCCCTCGAAAATCCCATGAAAACGACGTGTATGCTTCCTAACATGATTGGGTATCTATCATGGATGAAAACCAATCAAAAGAAACCAATAAACACAGCTCAGTGGCCCACGGTCGATCCGACGGTCGACCGTGGGGCCAATCGAGGGAAAAACATGAGGGCCACGGTCGATCGGTGCATCGACCGTGGGAGACCCAAAACGGGGCAGAGCCTCACGGACGATGCGACGGTCGATCCGACGGTCGACCGTGAGGCGGGATGAAAAAGAAGAAGGAACCACGGTCGATCAGCGCATCGACCGTGGGAGGCCAGAAACGTGACAGAGCGCGACGGTCGATATGACGGTCGATCCTACGGTCGACCGTCAGGTCCGAAAGCAGCGTATTAACGCTTGACGGTCGATCCACCGATCGACCGTCGGACCTTAGGCACAGTTCATCAGAACAGTGCCTGAAATCCAATTTCTTGGATTTCAAGGATCAATTCAAGTGGGAAGTTGATGAAACTTTGCAAGCATGCTTAAAAGAGGATGGGGAATCCAATGGTACGATCAAAACACAATTTTGACAGTTAAATCTCAAATTTAGGTTAAAATGGCCGAAAACCGATAAACTGCGAGAATACGGAAAACCAGCCGTTAAAATGCCGAAGTCGCGGGGTAGGAATACAAGAATCAAGCCACATCCCATGTGCTACAAGTTACACAACATTCTAATAAGTATTCCTACAGTGAACAAGCATTAAACCTATCCTAGGAGAACCCGATCCAAAGATCGAGGTAGAAACACATACTTGAAGAGATAGGGCAGCTCCTCCACGCATCCCCCAACTCCGATCACCGGAATCCGCTCCTCGAAGCCACGCCTCCGAATGCCCTAGCACAGCCGGCCGCAGGAGAGAGAGAAGAAAGAACGCAGGAGAAGAAGAAAAAGAAGGAAAGAAGGAGAAAGAAAGGCTTAAATAGAAAGCTAGAATCCATCACAGCCGTCCGATTCGATCTCTCCCGATCGAGCTCCGATCTTCCGATCGGAAGCGCCCTAAAGGTTCTAATCAAACACATACATCAATCAAAGGCCATGTGTGCAACGCGGGTGTGAAACTGACCACCAGGGAGCATATTTACCAAAATGTCACTGGGGTCAAAAACAGCGATGCGATCAACCGATCGCATCCCAAGGCCAACCGAGCGAAACCACAAACCCAGACCCTCGACCTAACGCGGTCGGACCAGGTTGGAGGTACGGGTCCTCACAATCTGGGCCATGCCGGGTTGGAGGTAATACCCGCTCCCGTCTTTGTAATCATCCAGACCGAGTCAGGCCAGTGCCGGGTCTTCCAATAAGCCTTCCATCCGGTCCGACCTAGATAAGACCATGCCCGGCTTGAAGACTGGGCTGGACCGGGGGCCAAACCCGACCCGCCAGCCCCGTCTTTCGTCCTCTCTTGAACACCCCTGCTCTCTCTCCCCAGCTCACCTGGCCCATCCCCTCCATCTCCCCTCTTCTCTCCCCCTCCTTCCGCATCAACTTCACCCGACCCGCCAACCCCGTCTTTCGTCCTCTCTTAAATCCTACTCAAATCTCAACCTAATATCATGAAACTTATATCAATAATTCTAATAGGTAGAAGGAAGCTAACAACACCAAGATCAACAAGATCCAACGGCTAGATCACGCGAAACCCACTTAAGAACACATGTAGGTAGAAGAACCTACCCAACAGCGCATTCCTCGGTTGATCCCTCGCAAACCCGTCACCAACACGGCTCCAAACCACCTCAGCAACCTTCCTCTCGTCGCCACGAATCTAACAAGCTTTGGAACACCAAAAACGGTGGCCGGAGGAGGGAGAACGGAAGAGAAGAAGCTCGCCGGCGGAAGAAGAGAAGAAACATAGCACCGCGGGAAAGAAGAGAAAGAAGGAAGCAGAAGAGAAGAGAAGAGAAGAGAAGAAGGGGAAGGAAAGCCCAGGGGAAAGCCGGGAAAGCCGGAGGAAAGGGGAAGGAGGGGAGGGAAAGTCCTCCCCTTCTGACAAGGGAGAGCGACGGCCGGCTGCCGTCCTCGCGAAAGAGAAAAGCCACCGACTGATTGCTTACGAGTCCGATCGATCGCTCCAAGGAGCGATCGCTCGCTCTCGAGTCGCAAACAGCCCAAAGACCTTCTGCACTAAGCGATCGATCTCCTAAGCATGTCAGATCGATCTGGCTAGCAAGGCCATATCGATCTCATTAGCAATCCAGATCGATCTCCTTCGCCCAGAAAGGCAAACTTGGGCTAAAACACAAGCCCAAGCTCAGATCTTCCGATCTCGGGTTCACCTAGCTATTCTAAACAAACACTAACACATACAAGGTCAGTGTGTGCACACGTGGGTGTGAAACAAACTAACAAGGTGCAATTTACCAAATTGCCCTTGCGGTCCAAGAAACAATACGATCCACCGGATCGCGCGCTCGACGCGAAGCAAACCAACGAGCCACGGGCCTGACCCAGCCGATCGACCCAGGAGTAGAGGGACGGGTCCTCATAAGGGGAGAGTCGCGGGTGAAGTTGAGGGAGGAGGCCGCGGGGGGGAGGAGAGGGCGGTGGCGCTCGAAGCCGAGGAGGCGGGCGGCTGTGCGGAGGTAGGGGTGCTGGGGGCGGAGGGTGGTGATGTGGAAGGAGGGGGAGGGGGGGGGGCCGTGGGTCTTCAAGAGAGGAAGAAAGATGGGGCTGGCGGGTCAGGTTTGGCCCGGTCCAGCCCGGTCTTTAAGCCGGGCATGGTCATATTTGAGCTGGATCGGGTAAAAGGCTTATTCGACTCGGCATTGGCCCGGTTCGGTTTAGATGATTACAAGGGTCGGATCGACTATTGCCTCCATCCGGCCAGCCCACGTCATCAGGCCAGCCCAGCCCGTGATGGACACCCTTACTTATGTGAGGTGGCAGATGAACTAAGGAAGGGCATGAAATGTTTTCCAAGGATAAACAATTTTAGAAGCTTATTGCATGATTGTTGGATTGGTGATAAGCTTTGATTAGAATTCCGGGCTTCTTTAGAAATGATACTGTATACATGATGAGTGCATGAAAGTGCACTCTGAACAACCTTATAACCATCTCAATTGCTAGATTATTATCCTTAATCAGCATCTTTATTACTATTTTTATATCTATATGTTGCTTCACATGGTTATTTGGAAAATGCAGGAAATTGGAGCTAAAAGAAGCTGAAAAGAGTATATGGATCAACTTCAAAAATTAATCTGTACCTGTTCATGAAGAACCAGATGATGTACCACATATGGTTGGAAAGCTCTTGAAGTCTAGATTCTGGAGAATTTTACGGTTCGTGATTCCGAGATTCATAGAGTAAGTTACGGCAATTTTAGTACCGATGGCGCAGTCTGAAGGGCAGAACCGAAAATAAGCTGGAAGTCCGATCGATCCGCCGATCGATCGGACCACGCAGAAACGTGACAGAACGTGTTTTTTTCAGCCACAAGGGGTCCGATCGATCCCTCCATCCCCCCTATGGGGTCCGATCGATCCGACACCAATGGTCCGATCAATCGGACTCGGGAAAAGCCAAAAACAGCGGATTTTTATGCAACCGATCGATCCGACACCAATGGTCCGATCGATCGGACTTGGGAATTAAAGGTTGACAGAACGTATGCTTTTTAGAGAAACACAGTTCGATCGATCCGTCCATCGATCGGACACGGGCGTAAATAGAAGTTGAAGATTTTAACGCATCCGATCGATCCAGCACCCTGAGAAGGATCGATCGGACTTTCCCAGTGAAGAAAATCAACGATTGTGATCTAATCCGAGGGTGGATACACTTAAGGCTATAAATAGGACTCTTTCTAGGGTTTGGGGGGACTTCTTGGACGTTTTTGGAGGCTCTTTCTGGACGTTCTCCAAGGGAAGAAGATGAAGACATCTCCATCCATGGCCGAGTAATCCGCGGGCATGGCGGACGGATGATCTAGCGAGGATTAGGGTTTCTTCTCCAACAATGGTTCATAGTTTTTAATCTTCATTGTTAAACTCTATTCTATGTATTGGATCTTCAAATATTATTTTCAGATTATAGATTTCTATGTGGATGATTAATATTATGAATCCAGTCATGCTTCTTTCATGATCTTATAATCCCATAGTCTTCTCTTTTGATTCTCCTACCGAGTCTTGCGAGACCTTTGCTATGCATTGCCCGTAGTGACAACTGGTATTGTGTATTCTTAGGAATCTGGTTAGACAAGGTTGGGGCTCTATCCCGAGGAATCTTTGCTATGCATTGCCGATTGTGAGAGTTGGTATTGTATATTCTTAGAGATCCGGTTAGATAGAGTTAGGGCTTTGTCCCGATGAACTTTTGCTGCGCGTTGCCTGTAGTGACAGCCGGTATCGTGTATTCTTAGGTTTGGTTGGATGATGTTAGAACTATAAAAAGGAAGAACCAATCGTAAGAAGAGACATTTTTATATTTTATCAGATTCATAATTCTATATCCTCCGGTTAAGGTGATTGGGATGTGAATCCCTTGACTGAGTATCATATGAACCATTGAGAAGAGAAGAACCAAAATCCGAGTGAAGTGATTCCTGAAGCCTAGCCTCATTCAAATCTTGATTTCTTTCGTTAACTTTATCTTACCATTACATCTTCGATCTATTTTCTTAACTTTTATCGCTCTTGATTGTTTTCAATTCATTGTTATTTGTATTTCTGGATCTTTCCTGCTTGTCTCTCTGTGGGATTCGACCTCTCTTATGCTGTACTGCACCGCGACAGCTGTGCGTGACACATTTGAGCGACATCAATACAAGTATGCAATTGTTGGAGATTTGCAGAAAGAAGGAGACTGGGATATTGAAAGAATTGCAGATTTATGCCATCAAGATATGAAAGATCAAGTCTTGGGGATTCCTATTCGGCCGGATGGGTTAAGAGATCAGTGCGGGTGGACATGCCATAGCTCTGGATGTGTTTCAACGTCATCTGTTTATAATTTTATTATGAGAAATAGCATAGAGCAGGAAAGACTGCGCATTAGGCAGTTTGTTTGGCGAGTTCTTCATGCCGAATTGGTTGTGAAAGAGAGGTTGTGGAAGTACAGGATGGTATCGGACATGCTATGTCCAACATGTGGATTGGAGGTGGAGTCCATTACTCATACACTGTTTGATTGTAACTTTGCTAAACATGTTTTGATAGCCTCGGTTGGGGAAGTTAAGCATGGATGTGAATATTGGGATGCAAAGCACTTTCTAAATGCATTGATGCTTTCTTCGAGTCAGCCAAATGCCTGATGTCGAGCACTGGTTTGGATGAGAATCCCTGATGTCGCGTTTGAGTTTGGAGAGAGGGAGGCAATCTTATCAGTGGCATTGAGAGCAGGAACCCCTGTTGCTCTAGATCACTCCACCAAGTTCATCGACAGGGGAAAGTATGCCAGAGTTTGCGTTGAGGTTGATTTGTCACAGCCGGCGATAACTGAAATGGAAGTTGAGTATGAAGACTCAGAGGGCCACCCAGCAGTGTATACCCAAGCTTTTGTATATGAGAATATCTCTCTGTGCCCACACTGTGGATGTCTTGGCCACAAACTTGCGGAATGCCTATTGAGGAAGGCCGAAGTTGAAACTCCGGTTTACAATGGAGGGGAAGCCATGGACACCACTCAGGATGAAGCTAAGAATGAGCTTTTGGGTAAAGTTAGGGGAGCATTCGGCATCAGTACAGATGAGATCGGGTGGCAAACGATCCAAACTCGCAGGCGTCGGCCCCCAGTTAATCGACCCATTTCTAAAGCACCGGCGATGGCGCCGAGAGATCGTGGGAAGAAGACGGAGCAGGGTAAGGAAAATGCTCCGCAGGAACACCCTATGACTGCTGCCAGTGATGACACATGGGTGAATCAGAATCATCAGGATAGCTGGAATCAACGGATGGATTCTAATGGACAGCTAGTCATTCATAAGACATCGCCAAAAACTCTAAGGAGGCGGCGGCGAGTAAAAACCCTAACAAGGGTAAGGCAGTATGGAAACGGTCTGAGCCAGGATTAGGCGAGGGGAACCGATTCGAGCCGCTTCAGGATATGATACACATAGAAGACGATATCCTAGCCGAAATGTCATTACATGAACTTGGATGGTATGCTAAGGAGAGGGGCCGACCCAACAGACCGGGGCCTTTAGTCATACCAAGAGGTCTTAAGTCAAGCCAGCAGTTGGGGTCATCCAGGGCAAAGGCATCAAGCAAAAGGGGTGAAGACACGGAAGACATGACGAAGGAAAAGCTACTGGACTATCACCGGCATGGAATAGAAGAGTTACAGAAGGCGCTGCTGCAGGAGAACGCGAGTGGTGCCTTAGCTGCTGTGGGAGGCGCAGAAGATGAACCAGGTGATGTCGACATGACCACCGATTCTCCTGGACATCCTTCGGGCTTCTCTCCTCTCTCACAATCTACAGTTCGACCACCAGATCAGGCCTTATCCATATCCGCTGAAGATGTGTGTATGGATGAAGCTATGTTGGGCAATGAAGCCAAGAGACTGAAGTGGGGAAGCGCCGGTGGAGGACCTTCCTCACCATCCCAAGCAAATGTTTAGGATTCTTTCATGGAACTGCCACGGCTTGGGTGCAAGGCGAGCAGTCAAAGCAGGTAGAAGATTGATCCAAGAGCACAATTTGGATTTTATCTTCCTTTTAGAGATTGTGATGCAAGCCGATCAGTTGGGGGATGTTGATGCGCAGTTAGAACCCAATTGGAGTACGTTCCTTCTTACTTCCCGCGGGAGACGCGGCGGAATTTTGGCAATCTGGAAACGCAACGTGGGAATGATCTCCTTCTTCGAATTCACCAACCAAGCCGCCCATGGCGTGATTACCACCCAGAGGTATGGCCAGTGGTTCATTTCATCTGTGTATGCTGCAAGAAATAGGCGAGATAGAGTTGAGCTTTGGGAAGCCTTGGCAAGGGTCAACCAGTGGGGATGGCCACACCTCCTGCTGGGCGATTTCAATGTTATTGATGCCCCTTCAGAGAAGCGCGGAGGAAGAGCTTTTAGTTACGGTGGTGCAGTGGCAGACTTCCTCCACTTCATCCAGTCCTACAACCTAATTGACCTAGGCTATCGCGGGTCATTGTTCACTTGGTCCAATCGTCGCTTTGGCCAGGAATGAATCATGGAAAGGCTTGATCACTGCCTCTGCAACTCTGCATGGTACAGTTGGTTTTCGCGGGCAGAAGTACACCACCTTGCCTACGGTGGCTCTGACCACAGGCAGCTTCTGCTGGTTCTTGATCCACGGAGGGATTTTAAAGGCCCTACTACCTTTTGCCTTCAATTGAATTGGGTTAACAGTCAGGCCTTCACAGATTTGGTACAAAGAGCTTGGAAACGCCAGAGGAGAGGTCCGCTGCATTTCTAGTTCAAAGGGAGAATCAACGAAGTCAAGGATTCTGTGAAATCGTGGTCTCGAGTGGATGATTTTGACCTATTCAATTCGAAGCAGAGGATTGAGCAACATCTCAACAGCCTCTATCTCTTAGAAGACGCAGGCCCTTTATCCCTTGAAGATGAACAGAAAATGCGGGCCTTGGAAAACAAGATCGTGGTTGTTACCAAACAACATGATGCTTATGTGGCCCAATTTAAAAAGATCTAAGTGGGTGAATGAAGGAGACAGAAATACTGAATTCTTCCATAGGCTGCTTAAACCTCCTGGGTCCTCCTCCAAGGTATTGGAAATTCGCACTGATGATGGATCACTACTCACAGCTCAGAAAGACATTGCAGGGGAGTTTATTAACCACTACAAGTCTCTGTGGGCTGAGAAAGCTTCAAGGCATAAACTAGCTCTTCCCTCCCTTCGACAGATTCCACCTCAGGCTCATGAGGAACTGTTGCGTGAGGTGTCAGAGGAGGAGATCAAACAAATCCTTTTCAGAATGGGCAAGGGGAAATGCCCAGGTCCTGATGGCATGACAGTGGACTTCTATATCCGGCACTAGGAAACGGTTAAATCTCATATCGTGAAGATGGTGAAGGAATTCTTTGAGAAGGAGAAGATGCCAAATCATTGGAATAATACCTTCCTGACTTTTGTGCCCAAGTGTAAGAATGCTAGAAAGGTCAAAGATTTCCGCCCCATTAGTCTTTGCAACGTCTGCTACAAGATAATTTCATCTCTCCTAGCCGGCAGATTGAAGGGGGTGATTGATCCTCTCATCAGTCTCGAACAATCTGCCTATGTTGCCGGTCGTTCTGTTATGGACAATGTTGGGGCTGCACAAGAATTGATGAATTGCCTCCACCATGCCCCAGCGTCCCATCCCCTCATGGCTATCAAAATTGACCTTAGAGCTGCCTATGATTCGGTAAAATGAGAGTTTCTACAAGATTTAATGGTTGCTATGGCTTTTCTAGGAAAATGGATCAAGTTGATTATGCTATGTGTGACCACTACGAGATTTTCCATCATCCTTAATGGTCGTGTGCACGGATCTTTCACATCCCACAGAGGACTTCGTCAAGGGGATCCCCTATCCCCTTATCTGTTCATTATGGTTCAAGAGGCACTGACAAACCTTCTCAAGCATCCGCTCACTGCCCTCACTGGAGTTCAGTTTTCAGGTAGCTCCTTCTCCCTCAGCCATTTGCTTTTCGCTGACGATTGCCTCTTTGTCTCCAAGGCCAGCGAATTGGAGGCTAGGAAGCTTTTAACTGTCCTAAGGCGATTCAAGGCACTTGCCGGGCTGGAATTGAACCCTCAAAAATCTGGAGTGAAGTTCTCACGTTCAATTTCAGCGAAAACTAAGAAGATCATCTTGGATTGTCTTCAATTTGAAGAAAAGATCGGAGCCTGGCGTTACCTCGGAGTTCCATTAGATTCAAGGAAGCTGACACCGGTAGACTTCAACTATCTCCTTGAAGCAGTGCAACGTCGTCTATCTAATTGGAATACAATCAAGATGGCGGAGGCAGGTAGAGTCACCCTCATCCAATCTGTCCTTCAATCCATCCCAGTTCATGTCATGACAGCTACCCCTGTCCCTATCTCCGTCCTTCGTCAAATTTCGTCTCTTCTTCGAAGCTACATGTGGAATGGAAGCAAAGGTAGCCTCTCAATTGTGGTGTGGGATACGGTCTGTAGACACAAATCAGATGGCGGCTTGGGCCTCAAAGATCTCAGTAAATGGCAGATAGCTCTCAGAATGCGTCGCGCAGCAAAACTCCTCGATAGTACCAAGACAGCCTGGACTGAAGTGGTGCGTGCTAAATTTAATCTCCAAGCAGCAATCCTCCCTTCGAGCCCTAGGCGAAGATCCTCATGTCTGTGGAAATCCATTTTCAAGGCCGCAGCCCTTCTCCGCGAAGGCCTGCGTTGGTCCCCTTCAATCTGTTGTCGTGCCAACTGCCTAGAGGACTGGTGGCTACCTGAGGGCCCTTTAAGTCTCCAGTCATGGTTATTTGACTCAGGTAACCTTCAGAATTTATCTGTTAGCAACTTATTGGATGAAGATGGGTTTTGGGATCATGAGATTCTTTTGCGCCTGTTCCATCCTCTATTGATTTCTCTCATCACTAGCCTTGAAGTGGACAGAACTAGCACAAGGAGCGACCCAATGTGGGTTTGGGGTCCGGCAGGGAAGGTCACTACTTCTTCCTGTTATAAATTCATAGAGGAGCAGCAACTTAGACAAGAGAAGGATGTCGATAGACAATCCTGTTGGAGCATTTGGAAAGCACCTGTCGGTCCACGAGTGCGACATTTCCTATGGAAACTGTGGTATGGCAAAATTCCTACAAGAACCTCGCTGTGGAACTTATGTCTAATTAGTGACAAAGGCTGCCCGTTTTGTCTAACTGAAGATGAAACAGTGGAACATGTGTTGTGCAAATGCCCTTTTGCTCAAGAGGTCTGGAGTGGAACACTTGAAGGCTCAGGGGTGGATGTAGGTAATATTTCCATCTCCTCATGCTTTCAGATGCTACGGCTCTCCTCATCTTTGCACAGAAATGTCATTCTGAAATCTGCAATTGGATACACACTATGGTGGATTTGGAAATCGAGATGTTCGTTTATACATCAAAAGGAAGAACAAGACCCCTCCAAAGTTTGGAAGCTTGTTCGCAGGCAAGTGAAAGAGTACTTGTTGATTAACTGGAAAGGTAGGCGTCGAAGCCCACATACTACTGGAGATGGCGTGTTTGTCCAGGTTGACGCTTCCATGGGACGAGGAGAGCTGGCTGCTGGAATAGGAGTAGTCTGTAAAAATCGGGAAGACGATATATGTTGGATGGAGTCAGATCACTGTACATCTAATACGATACTTCTGGCTGAATTAAAAGTTGTTAATACAGGGATGGTTAAAGCAACTGATCGGGGTGAGAGGTGCGTCACCATTGAATGAGACTCTTATTTTGTAGTTGACTTAATCAATGGAAGGAGCCCCTGGTCATCGGATTTAGTGAGTGAATTACAGGGGATTTGGAAGAACATGGAAAGATTTGCTAATATACATGTGGTGTACATACCCAGAGAATTGAACACTGCTGCTGACTGGTTGGCGAGAGAAGCTCGTATTTTGGATTTAGCTGTTAACTGTAATGCCTCCCAGGGATCTGTCCTGGGTAGCTGATCTAATTTTAGTTTTCTTGTAATTCCTGTCTTGCTGTAGTCGTATGGCTTAACTCTTCAAAAAAAAAAAAGAGTCAGCCAAATGCAGTGAAAGTTAAGGCATATATAGCCTATGCTATTTGGCAAATTTGGAAGGCAAGAAACATGCTGGTATTTGATGGGAGCTGAGAAAATCCTAGGGTAGTATCTCATCGTGTAAGAAGGCTTGCAGAGGAATTTCTTGGGAGGAAAGATACATGGGAGAAGCAAGAAAGAGAGAGAGCAAGCTGCCAAGTTATACAGGTGGATGCTTCCATGAATGGAGATGCTGCTGTTGGAGTAGTGAGAGTGCAGAATGATGCAGTGGATAAGCTATTATGAGCAATGGGCTGGCCAGAGGGAACCAAATATGTTTTGCAAACTGAACTCTTGGCAATTTACTAGTGGATTCATTAGGCTCAAGACAAGGGAGGGTGGCTCTGTCAACACCACAAGAAATGCTACCCATACCACATTTTACTTGCTACACCACAACCGACCTACAATCCCCATTGTTTGACTAGCCACACCACAAATCTACCCAAACTACCCTTAACACCACACAACTTCTCTCCATCAAAAGGCTCTAGATTGGCAACCGGCAACAGCAGCTCGGCAAACTTCACATCCGACCGCCCATTAGCGGGCGTCCTTTTCATTGCGCCTCAGACCGACGACCTTCGCCCCTCTGACCGATGAGCGATGGTGGCGAGCGGATCGCAAAGCTGTTCTCTAGCGAGTGGAGAGCGAAGTTGTTCTCTGTTTTTCCTGCAAAACGATAGTTTAATCCCGGTTGCTTTGATTTAAGTTCGGGTGTTTGCTTCCGATCCAATTTTATATGCATCGGAAGTTTTATACCGACGGTATTCGAATGCCAGTAGTCTAATGCCGGTTGCTTTTATGGTTAATCGGTATTTGCATACCGATGTTTATGATTATGTTTCGGTACTTATGTACCGTTTTATGGATAAGTTTGCATTCGGTAGTTTGATACCGTTTCTGTTGTTTTTCATCAGTATTTTAATACCGATTGTTTTGACTATGTTTCGATACTTATATACCGTTGTCTTTTTGTTTCTGTCGGTATCATGCCACCGATTAAAGCTGAGACATTCTCCTCTTACATCTCGTCCAGGCTAAAAGGGTGGGCGGTGAGCTATGGTGGTGGGTCTCAGGAACGACGGTGGCATCGTAGGGAGAGGAGGCGGACGAAGTCATCCGCATCGAGGCTATAGGCGTGGATGAGAAAGCGAGCCTGGGAGAGGAGGTCGGCGTCGCCATTGTGTGCCTATTCTCCTCAGCGGGCGTCCTCCCCATCTGTCGCATCTCCGACGACCGCATCGAGCTTCGATCCCTCCTCAACGGCAACAAGAACTCTCTAAAGTTTGGCCTCCCACTTTGGGTTTGAGCTCTCACCTGCGTCGTCGGCCCGTCAGGAAGCACCGTTCACCGTTGATCGCGCGGGATGCTAGAGACTGAATCCGCCCTAGAGCGTCGTTCTGACGGCAAATGATGGCGCGGATTGAGAAAGAACCTCGCCGGCGACGGTCGTAGTATATTTGAGAACGGGGTTGGATGGGGATTTGTATAGGTTGGAGAAAGATGGGGACGCTGTGGGAATACGCCGGTGTCACCATCGCGTGCATGCTCTTATCAGCGGGCGTCCTTCCCATCTGAATCGGTTCACCAGTACCGATAGAAATTCAAAGAATCGGTACTTATGAACCGATTTGGATGGCATCGTTCACCAGTAGTGATAGGAATTCAAAGAATCGGTACTTATGAACCGATTCGGATGCCATTTGAACGGTAGAAGGGACATTTCAGACTTTTTAGCTTAGGTTATTATTCGTATGCAAACATGTGGTGACACAAGTCGTTGTTGTGATGTCAATAGAGGCACCCGACAAGGGAATGCAAAGATTGATGGAGTTACGGATATGGCCACAGGTGGTTGATAAAGTAGTCAAGGATATACGGGCAAAGACTATAAGCTTTGAATATGTGGGTTTTCATGTATATATATCCCTCGAATGAGGAATAGGTTGAGAGGCTGATTCCCAGTCCCAGTTGCGTTGAGAGGCTGAGGATGGACTCACCTGATGAGTTTAATAGGTTGATGTAGGTGCTAGCCAGTGGCTCAATTAATCAAACAAAAAATAAAAGTCTATTACTCATATTTATTTGTTTTTGTAGTTGTCATATTTATTTATTTACTGCAACCAAACAAAACGACCTAAACTGCAAGCTCGACCATTAATTACAGATAGATTAACATAACAAATCTTCAAGGACACCAGTGGGCGTCTCAGAATGGCCACATGGAGCTTGGGCTTAGTTGCTCTCACAAACCTAACCAACACCATGGGCATGTTCTTTTCCTGGGCCATCTCATGTGAGGCTATTACCCTACAAGGATCTCTCTATCCCACTATGCCACCACTAAACCAAACAGGAATTCAATGAGGATACCCACTCGCCACAGCTTCCTCATCTTTCCCATGAATCATCCCCCCTAACAACTCACTAAGGACGTACCATCAGATCAGAAGATCCAGAAGTCAGTCGATCCCATACAAGATCAAGGACATGACCATATTGCCGGAGAGCAAAACAGAAAGGCGCGATAGATTTGATTTGAAAACGTAGGTGTACAAAGAAAGTGTGCCTGCAATATATCTTGCAAACAGGAGAGAAATCAGAGAACGTAACTAAATAGATATGGCTCCTCCTGCTAATTGGTGTAAAAATTGTCAGCATGAGAAGTAATGCTAAATTGACAGATTATGTCATACAGATGAGAATAATATTTCGGACATCGATAACCAAGCATGCCGAATCGAAGTAGATGTCTTAAGCAGATGATGGGTCATGAACCCACCCACAATAGATGCATATGAAGGTTTTTAGCTCATAAGAACAGCATGGAAAGTAATGCCTCTCCTTGTTTCCTCATTCTTCCTCTTCAGCTTCCTCAAGCCAGTTCACAAAGGGCTCCAGAGCTTTCACAAAGGTTTGCCTGCGGTAGCCCATAATAATCAGAGATTTATAGGGGGGAAACTGATGAATGCATTTCTATAGACATGTAAAAAATACTATACACAGACGAAGCCGGTCCAACTGTTTCAGCAAAAATAAATTCCCGACAAGCTAAACTGAGAGTTGATTCCATTAAGTTATTAGTCAAACATTGTCTACCAAATTACTCTGACTGGATACATCAAGTGAATTTTCGAAAGAAATAGAGAAGGAAACATGATCATGGTGTAACTTCCATAACTTAGACTACCAAGAAGGAAAACCATATATGATCGAGCAAAAAATGCAACACCATGAGTGCTTGCACATCTAGATGACGCAACAAAAGCTGATATTTGGGATCCTGACACACAATAACTGATGTACAGATACAGGCAATCATAGGATTGGCGAGGGGGAAAGACCAATTAATTACATTGACGAGTGTCAACTTCAGTCTCAAAAACACAAACCACTGGAGATGCCAGGACTACTGAGGATATCTTGTTACGGGACCAAAAAATTTCGAGGTTTTCAACTTCTTTATCAAATTCACCCACCCTTCTACGTTCTACCTTTGACAAATACAACAGGCCTGCGTTGTCATTTCATATTTGACTTCTAACTTTTTATCTCAGCAGCAATATTTGTCCAAAACCTTAAAATAATGTAGCATGGACATGGATACAGGATTCAGAAAAGCCTACTAGATAACACCACGTCAACCAGAATCTTCAGAAGAAATTGTAGCAAGGAATAGTTGCAAAAAATAGACTGGCCTTCAAAATAAGACCACAGCAACAAGAATCTTTGAAACAAATCATCGTAAGGAACCATTGCAGGATTCTAACATGTTCCACATGTTGCAGAAAAGAGCTTATAGTTAACAACACTAACCCGTCATCAACTACATATTTACGGTATCAACGACATGCATCGGGCATATCAAGGAAGGATAAGCAAGCGAAGCGTCAGAGGAGCTTAAACAATGGGAAAGATAAAGCACCTAACAACCGCAACTTGCAGTAGCTTAGGAAGACAAAACAGCATGCGGAGCTTCGACACAAATCAGGACTTGCTTAAGCACAAAAAGCTTTACCAGATGTCATGAGCATTAGCAATTAAAGCACTCAAATTGCACCAAAACCTGGAAGTTCTCTACCCACTTAAATACCATAGCTTCGACAAGTTTGTTATTAAATTAGGTTCAAAAGTTAGCCTTCCGATGTTTCTAAAAAATATCCAATCAACCTTCTAAACTTCTTTCTCATATATAAAGTCATCCCTAAGCTCCAAAGCCTAAATCCTTAACCTTAATGCACAAAACTTTCGGAGTCCAACAAAGATACCTTGACTAGCGATGACTTTAGAGATCCAAACAAGCGAAACAATAAGTTCCCACATTTATTTTCACGATAATCAGAATAGATGTAAGAAGGGAATCCCCATGCATAGGTGGCGGATCCTGTTCAAAAGGTTTCTAATACGATAAATTAGGACTCTACTCAAAAAGACGCAACCACACCATTTAACAACCATAAAAATACTGGATACTAGAGTACTAAGTGTCAGTGATGAGGGCACGAGTACTACTGTTATCTAAGAAAACTTAAAATATTAGTAGACAACTCATACCCTGTAAAAAGAGTTAAAGGTAGAACAAATACTACATAATTAGGAAGACTTATAAGTTCAGATATTTCCAAAGTGTTCAGTTTCCAAAGAACTTCTGCTCTTCAAATGAGTCGTTAACTTCCATCCCTAAAATTGTTAGAGCACTTTTTGATTATTCTCATAGCAAACAAATTAAAAGCGTCCATTGGTTCCAAAAGACAAGATTAGCATTTTACCTCATAAAACAATATTTAAAGCTATAAAGGAAAGAAGAAGCTGTGCCGATAAAGGTAGGAGTTGCCATACCTGCCCTTTGGATTGGTACCTTTCCGGAACCAGAGAAGAATAGTATCCTCAGCAAGTACATCTTGATCATAGAGGGACCTCACAATTTCAGGGAATAACTTCATCAGTTTGGCATCTTCATAGCATTGGATCTGAACCTTGTACATGAGTTCAAGTTCTAACTTCCCATTTATGCAAAAAGCATTTAGAAGATTCGCCCATGTTTTCACCTGAAATCATAACAATGGTTGAATTCAATATATCAGCCGAATTCCTACAGTTGGTAGATTATATACAACTCAACAAATGCTTAAAATAGTGATTAAGATGTTTTCTGTGGACATAAATGATCCATCCACCTATTTTCTGCAGCCAGTGGCTAGTTGGCACTGGCTATCAAGTATCACTAAATGAGCCACCTCATTCATGAATGACAAAGCAAATTAATTCAGTCCCCAGCAGCCCATATATGGTTTTACCACCGCACCAAGGTAGAAACCAGTAATCCATGGTCGGTGTGACCAGGTCAGAGATACATTAGTGCCAACTATTGCTTCACCAATGACCTGAATGTGTCCAGACAGGCTTGCAGATTACTTGCAGAAAAAAACCATACGTACGCATCAAGTACCCAACTTACTTGATCCATAAGCTTCTTCTGATTTTTATACAAGGAAAAGGCACAAATGCAACAATGATGCAACAAATAAAATAGATACATGGGGAAAAAATGTTTCAAAGAGAGAAAAAAATATTCAGTCAAGAAATTCTCAACACAATTATTGCATAAACCACAATGACAAACGTCATGCACAACAAAAAAAAATTACTTTTCAACCGGCTTAATTATACGCAGTTCTATTTCTATCTCGTATAGCATCTAAGGTTAGGCAAATATCTCATATTTTCAAGTTAGGATGCCAAGTACACAAATGTAGCATATTACTAAGGAACTATACAGTTCAGAAAAAATACTGCAGGCTAGGCAGTTATTTGCCAGAATGGAAGCTTAGGCAACCAGAAAAGTATTTTATTTCCTGACAGGCAAAATGCTGAAATGTCAAGTTGTTCTCTAGTTTTTTTCCGATCTTTGTTCTTGATAGAAGACAGATGGTTCACCACAGTATAAAACTCGATAATCACGTTAGGAATTTTCCCTCTGATACATTAAGCCAACATAGTGTATTGCACACAGCTGATTTATCATGGCCTTCCGAAAAACCAATCCCACAAAAATGCATTCTACTTTCTCGCCTAATTAGGAAGGGTTAAATATGAAAGTTTATCCGCATGAAGACCAAATTCCAGAGAAATAAAGACAAGTCGGGCATGGTGCTTACTTGACGAAGTGCAGCATTAGCATTCTGCTGCTGATTCTTGCCAGACCACTGAACAGCATCCATTAGAACATCCCACAACATACGCACAACCTCAATGTCAGGCAAATTAGCATCTTTAACCCGCTGCTTCACAGTATCTATGACTTCAGATATGTCAGCCTCCTCAGCAATTTGGGTTGTCAGAGCTGATTTCATCTCCTTAAGCCTGACCTCAAACATTTTCTTCTCATTGTACTCCACAAGGGGGACCAAGCCTTCTTTTCTGGATAAGGCACGATAACAAAAGCTGGTATAAGTTATTTGCTGCAATGATGCACACAAAGGGGAAAAAAAAAACCTTAACAGGAGATATAAAAGAAAAAATGAAATAAATTCAGCCTCAACAACGGAAGGATGAATGAGAAGCCTGAATCCAAAGATGTAGCTCACAAGACAAAACAGTGAGAAATATGAACATCTTCTACAAGCAATAGTACACTATGCATGTCTGGGTTGTGCATTGTTTTGTACACTATGCTGTGATAAAAGACAATAGTCGTTGAATCTACAATATAGCTGCAACTAATTGGATGTCTTCTCAATGTAACAATGACAATCCTTCTCAGCAAGCTACATCCATATCATTAACAAGCACATATGACCATTGCTCCAGTTCTGCTAGCAAACTTTTAATCAACTTTGAATTGTTAACAATTATCCCACAGTTTCAGCAAACAAATAACATGTTCATCTTTGCTGTGAGGAAAACTCACGTGAAATGCTCAGAGAAACCCTCAGGAGAACGCTTTGCAGTCGGGAAGAAATCAAGGAGATTATCCTCCATTTTACCCCGCTTCAGTAACGATATGAGATCATCCAAATTGTTCTCTTTCAAATACTCTTTGAAGAAGTCAGTGATGAAAGAAAGCACTATCCCCTTGGCAACAAGATTATCTTTGATCATTGGCTGGAATACGGTTTCAGGTGGAAGTCCTGACAGCTTCTGAGAAAATGTAAGGGCTGTGAAAATAGCAAGTTTCTTTCTTTCATTGTCTTCAAAGAGCTCCAAAGACTGCAGGAACTTTCGCATAACATTTTCTAGATTCTTAATCAAGAATGGCCTTCGGCGCAATATTTTTTGTATGTAGAGAACATATGGTAAGATAGCTTCACGTTTTGGTTCACAATCTAGAACAGAAAATGGGTGCCTCTCTCCTTCATCTGGCTTTATTGTACCGGGTTGGGTGCGACTTCCAATGAAAATCACCTGCAGTTAATGTTATCCAAGTCAGTAAGTTGCTAATCATAGGGGGGAATATGAACTTTAGATCTACTGAAAACTATGAGGACATGCATATAAGAACCCAACAATAAAACACATTGAAACAGGTCTAAACAGATATAAAATAAACCACAAGCGTGGTGGTGTAGCAGTTAAGGCTTGTAAAACTCCTGTGTGAGGTCATGACTTCAAATCCTCCTTGTGAGAAAACTGTGGCTGTACGGGTATTTACCCACCCTAAAGCCAGTTTTAGAAAATTTCAAACTGAACCGACAATCATGTTGGATCAAGATCACTAGATTCTCTATTAGCTTTAGCTTTAGATATGAGAATATGGTACAACAGTGCAATTACAATAGTAGATGGACAAACTGCTGTCAAGGTCATTCAAATAGAAGATTTACAGTTCAACCCCTCTGGAAACGCCATAACAACAAATGCTATTAAGACTTGTACTAAATTAGCCACAATCCACTGAAGGTAAAATTGATAACAAAACCCTGTGTGTCCCTATCATAGCTTGTGATCTGAAACTTTGTTTAATATGTATTACGTTAGGCCAAAGATTTCTGTCCCCAACAGGCCGGCATGGTAGATGTCGCCGGTATAGCCCTCGTGGTATCAGCACAGGGTGGTGAGAGTGAGAAATAGGAAGTGGCTAAAGGAGGAGAGGAGAACTTGGCATCGGGATGACCGGAGGAGAGGAGAGCTTTGCATCACAATGTATTCTGCATCGGCCAAGGGGATAAAAGGAGAGAGAAGAGCTCGGCAATGAGACAGGCGGAGAAGATGACAACAAGCCGAGAGGAGAGATGGGGAGTAGGAGGGAGAGAGATCGAGATTAGATTAGAGTCTTTTGAAGTATATATGCGAATCATGAAGCAAAGCTTTCCGCGCTGATGGGCACAGACTATGCCGACACTGATCATTCCAGGTACCAGCATTTATCTTGCTTGTAGCATGGCAATACATGGTATGAAGTTGGCGTGTACCATCAAATCATTAAGGGAGAACATAAAAAAGTTAGCTTTGATGGTGAAAAGATTGTGCCACAATAACTAATCAACATCATGCCACTGAATTACATGGATTCTACATACTAGGCAGCAACCAACACAATACAGGCCAACAAAGTAACCCTTAGGTTGCCTAAGGAGAATAATGACCAAAATGCCTCGTATTGTTTGATCTGCTTCTACCCTTCTCAAACACCAAAAGCGTAGAATTCTCATGTGGTTTTGACATAATCCAACTAGGGGGCGTTTGACGGACACGGGATCCGGCGAATCCGCAAGATCGCTGGATGCGCGGATTCCGGATCCCGCGGATCCGACCGTTTGGCGCTCAAGCGGGTCCCGGAAATCGGGATCCCGATTTCGGCGTTCGCTCTTCTCGAGCGGATGCCGATTCGGGATCTGCGGGAACGGATTCCGCGGATCCCATCCCACGGCTCCCGCGGATCCAGACGCGCCAAACGCCCCCCTAGTTGCTCGCTACAATGAAATAATTTCTGGCTTCAATGGTCTAAATGAAGAACAGCCTGACTACATAAAGATAGGTCTCAAGAAAGAGTTGCTGCGAACTGGTCAAACATCATTCTTATCCTTTTCCTTGTGGTAGTAAAAGTTTTAAATGCCTTGTTTTGCTTTCTGGAGTGTAAAGGATCTTTGTCACGAAAAGGCTGAGTCGCCATAGAAGAAATCGGTCTAATCTATTATGCAGGAATTAGATAAACCCGACCGTCTATTCATCAACTAACTATAAGCTCTTGTGCAAACTCCATCTTCATAGCTTGTCTTTTTCCTCTTCATCTCTTTATCTCTAGTTTAGATTAAGTCTTTCCACGCCACAAATCAATAGAAGATGCCCAAAAGATGAAAGGCTACAATGATACGAGGTTAACACATAGGCTCACAGGACTAGCATGGAACCCCTACCTAGGGGTGTCCATCCGGGCCGGCCAGGGTTGGAGGCAATACCCGGTCCGGCCCTACTAAGCATCCGAACCGGACCGGGCCAGTACCGGGCCCAATATGCCTTCCACCCGGTCCGGCCCAGTTATGGCCCTGCCCGGCTTGGAGACCGGGCTGGACCGGACCGGGCCTAAAAAAAAAAAGAGGATCGGGGCCCACCTCTCTCCCAATCATGTGAGTCAAACGGTTAGATTGAGGTCTCAAACGGTCACATTGCTCAGTGTGTCATCTCTTTTCTTTAAAAGTCGGGCCACACCGGGTTTTACGCTAATGGGCCTTGGTCCGGCCCTGAACCCGGATTAGCCCGATCCAGCAGGGCCAACACCCGGGTCGGACCGGGCTATGGCCCTGGCGGGCCTGGGCTAGACCCGTACCGGGCCAGGCTATTTGGGCTTTTTGGACACCCCTACCCCTACCCGAAAGGACCATTCACAACCAGCAGCTTGTTGGAGCATTACTTCAAAATCTATGGGTAAATTTCTTAAATCTATGGGAGGGTCATCACAACGTGATCGTTTGCGAGAACAAAGCATTCTCTAAAACAAAAGTGAAAAACCTACCAAGCAAGAGGAGGTTGAGCCGAGTCAAGTGTTAGGAATACAAACAACAAACATTTTCAAAGAGTAATCATTGTGCTGAGCATTATGTTGATCATATATATGCATTAGCACATGACAAGCTTAGGTCCATGCTGAAGAAAACAAAGAAGGTCATGACCAAAAATATAGGCATGACACATACAAAAACGATACGAAAAACCTAACACTAAGGTTAATAATCCAAAACTGTTAATACAGCTGGATTGGAAGTGGCGACTCATAATTACTTCAATCCATTAGTGAGTCACTGTTAACAATCTGAGGGACCAGCTCTGCCTTCGCATGATGGACCTCAATTTTATCCTCTGTGTATGTTTTATAATCATTAAGCTTGCAAGAAATGTGACTAAGAACTCAAGGTAGCTGGCCAATTTAAGACCATATATTGGTGAATAATACAAAGTTGTCAAGAGCAGAGGACAAAGGCTACCTTTAATTTCATCTTAATTATTTCGTTGTTCTTCTCTTGCTCTTTTTTTTTTGTTCTTCTTCTTACTTTAAAGTCCAAACATCCTACTTTAGCTCTTTCTTTAGAGCTTCAAAGTAGTTGTCTTTTCAGTCTCAAGCCAAGAAGACCATCTTTCAAGGGACCAAGAGCTGCCTGGCCATGTCAATTTGAGCTACATGACTACATTCTTTTATTCCCTCAAACAAGCCAAGCGGTTAGTCCCAGAGCATCATTGATTTAAAGCATAGTTTCTCGGGAAAAAATGTGCAACTGATAAACAGAAATAAATTATGAAGCCAAACACTCCCAAGAATTGTTTTTGAAACATAATAAACTAATATATAACCTAAGGATTGGACTAGAACGAGCCTAAAATATGCCACATTGCAATAGGGCATAACAAAGGTTATCACCTTCTTTCATGCAATTACATATAGAAAAATCAAACCCTTCTCATAGAGCCACCATATAACCTTCATATGTGATGCTCTTTTACCAATTTATATCAGCAATTTATCCTTATGAGCTCCATATTAAATGGAAGCAACGAATATATGTACAGGAAGTGCATCCAGACCTCTCGCTCCACACACAAACCCACCATCAATACACATAAAGCACATAATTTGGTCACGCAGTCAAAAAGAGAACATAGTCACCAAGATGTTCACAACATAAAGGAAGAAAAGCAAAACCTATTTCTTTCCAAGATCAATACCTCAAAAAAGGTGTCACCGTATCTAGAGAAGTTAAGCTCTGAAGATTCAAGGCTTTTGGCAACAAGTTCCTGTCAACGCAATGCTTCATATAAGATACATAAAGAAAAACTTAATACACAAAGTTAGAAAAGCAATGTACATGTCAGAAAATACCAACAATGATGAATTACAAAACCATAATCTGTTCCAAATGAGATCGCCACAGATTATCATATCAAACTTACCAATTTCCATTAGATGAAGGACGAATGTTTGCATTTCAATCCACAAAAGATTTACATTATTTCAGCACTTTATACAGTAGATAATACATCTAAGCAATACGGATCCTGTAGATCATGCATCATGTTTAAGCAATACGGATCTTGCATATTAACTCATTCTTACTCATCAGCTAGGATGTAATTTTCACTGAGTTATCCAGTCTACTGCTTTTTAAAAAATAAACTTGAAGGAATATATTGAATCACTAGAAACATGCTAAGAGAACGATAAAACAGTAGAAATTTGATGGTCATGCTTACCAAATCACCAGCATTATCCAGATATATCTGGACCACTGCATCTGAAAAAGTTGCAGGGTCCAAAGGAGCTGCAATATTCCTTTTGCGGGTCTTAATCCGCGTGCCTCTGCACAAAGGAACAAATTTAGGATCTCCAAGCCTTTTTAACACAGAAAAAGAAGAAAAATCTACAATTATATTATTAAGGATCTCATGTACGAGGTTTCAATTTTTGCTAGCCATCAAGTCAAAAACATCATGAAAAAGAAAAACAAGATAGACATGCTAGCTAGACCAACTGAACACAACCGGAACAATGATGTATTTATGATAACAGGATGACAGCCTCAATCAAAAATAGTGATCCCAAAGGCTGATGATGACAATCCATTTTTTTATTCCTGAACCCCCTTCAAGTGACTGAGTGACTCGAATCCAGACACAGTGATACAGCTGCTGACAAGGTTATGATGACATTTCTCAACTTATTTCCAACTATTGTCATGAAAGTTCATTAAGGAAAAAGCAAATCTACATAAGTTAATGCTTTCATTGTCAAGTATTTCTAAGACAGTTGACAACTAAGAATTTAAAAGTTGGCAATACATCCTTTCCTCCCATAACTAGATTCTAGATTTTATTCTCCTGCAGACTATCTTCGTTCCCTAGGATATTCTAGAGTATACAAAAACAGCTAGCCAACTATTGTCTCACTCAAGAACCAGCTATTGTACCACTCAAGAACCAGCCAGCCAACTCCTTCTTTGACTTGAAATAGGATCTTCTTGGTAGAACACTGCATGGGCTAACCAAGAGGAGTTGATCCTCTCCCATTCAATAAAAATTCTTCTCCAACACGATTCACAACAACCAAGCAGTTTAAACCGCATAAATGGAATTCCCCATAGTATAAACAGGAAAGGGAGGAATAGACATACCCGAGAGTGGGTTTCTCCTTCGAGCTGCAAGAAACGCACAGAAGAAAACCAATTAATCAACGTCCCAAAGGAACGTATTTTACCACGCCAAATACTTAAAGCAGAAAAGCAAGAGATTCCAACCAAAACTCCTGATCAAACACGTTAAAAAATAACTGTTCTCAACCAAAACTACTAAAGAAAACCCCAACTCAAAGATAAACCAGACCAAGATTCCTCCAAAGCCCAACCTTTCCTGATCAAGATTCCTCGAGACCAAGATTCTTCTTTCCTTTCCAACCTTCAAACTCCAGTCCAAAAGACACCACCAGCGCCAATCACGACTCAAATTCGACAACGAATAAAGCAATCCAATCGTAAAGGGATCCAAGATCACGTCTTGAAACCAAACTTGGATCCAAAATCACACATCCCCACGAAAAACCGCCAAAACCCATCACAAACCAGAAGCATCCAATCAAGCACCACCGATCCACAATTCTTTCGTCCGAAGCACAACATCCTCCAAAACAGTCGATAAAACCCATAAAAAGAACCGAAAGAAGACGTAAAGGACAAAGGGCCAGATTCCTACCTCATAAACCAAGACCGAGAGAGATCGGAGACTAGAGACTGGGGTGACGAAGTCACGAGGCGGAGGAGGGCGAGGCGACGGGCGAGAGAAGGAGATCTCCTAGGGCTTGCTCGCAGGCAGGAGAGAGTACTTTATAGAGAGCTATCGTTGCTGACGGGTGGAGACTTATTAATAGCATTTAGCGCTGTTGCTGAAAAAAGAGTCGGTTAATCTTAATACAGACAAGGAGTATCGCATATAATTTTAACACTAGACCCCCTTAATTTTAATACATTTTTATGAGTCATGATTTGTGTACTATATATTTTAAATGTCATCGAAGATACTTATATATTGATCTAGTTCATCGATTAAATATATCAATAATTAAATCGATTATAAGACACCGATTGATTGATATACTTCATTCGATATAACAATATCCATAGACTAAAAAGGTTTTAAAATTAAACCACTTTAGCTTTAGTATATTTTTATGGATTTTTTCATGTACGATATGACTATATTCCCTCCCATTATTCTGGACCACACATTTTTTCATGTACGATATGACTATATTTTTTGATCTAGTCAAACATCAAAGAAAAACATTTTTTAAAAAGTTTCATCTTCTTTTTATTTTGTTGAATTTTATTACTTTTAGTCGACATGCTAAGACCTTTTCTTTCATGAAAATATATTCTTTTTAAATTAACACAATGATATTTATGTAAGAAGGAGTGAAACCATTCTTTTTAAATTAGGGATTTTTTTTCCCGTGTGTTCTTCAAAACTTCGTAACTATCAGACTTACTCCCGCATCTTTTGAGCTTACATGTATACCATTAAAATCTTGAAAAAAAGCATAAACATACCCTTTCGTCCACATATTTAACTTAATCATGATTTAAATCTGACCAGCGTAGGCAAAATTGCTTAGTTATCCCCACTACAACATTAGTGTGATTGCAAGTGTTGGTGATCTCCTCGTCGGCCTTCTTGGTGGCGGCATAGATGGACGCGGGGTGGTTGGTGTAGTCGGATTCAGTGAAGGGCGTCTTCTCATTTACGTCGTAAACGCTAGACGACGACACCCATACGATCAACGGTTGTGGGTCGGCGGCCTTGCAGGCTTCTAAACGGGGCATCAATTCGGCAATGTTGTTGTGAATGTAGGAGCCCAAGTTCTCGATGATGTAGCGGACCTATGACGTGGGCGAAACTGTTCACATATAGGAGCCGAGCCAAGAGGAAGGCGTCGTTGACGTCGCCTTCGACAACGAGGTGATAACGCGTGAAAAGTGCACAAATCGCCCCCTTAACTAGGTCATGTTAGCCTCCGAGCAATGCTATTTTGATTGTCTTTTCCCCATTTCAGGCTTAAGGACCCTCAACGAAGATTAGATCAAGTTTGGTGCTAAAACGAACAAATAAAGAACCTGCGAAGTCAAAGGAGCAAAGATGGGCCATCTTTGAAGATTAAACTGTACCTGCTTAGGAAGAACCAGATGATGTGCTATATATGGTTGGAAAGCTCTTGAAGTCTAGATTCCAGAACTTTTTACGGTTCGTGATTTGGAGTTTCCTAGAGGAAGATATGCTATTTTTAGTACAGAGGTGCAGAAGAAGCAGTTACGAAAAAACTAGATCGATCCGCTTTCCAAAGCCAATCGATCTTGGTCGGGCGTATTCCAGATCCAGAGTTCGCAGAACGAAGGAGATCGATCTTCTTCCCAATGGAGATCGATCTCATTTGATGCTGGGGGAAAAATAGAGGGCTGAGATCTAATCCGAGTTAGGGTTTAATTAAGGCCTATAAATAGACCTTTTGAGGGGATTTTTGGCGGCCACCTAAGGACGAATTTTCCTCTCCTCCTGGGTGTTTCCTTGGTTCTTCTTCCTCCATAAACATTAGGGTTAGGTCTTGAAGATAGATCCATGGCGGGAGCGCGTCATCAACCTTCCCCGATGGATCGTTTCTTCAAGATGAGTAGCTAAATCTTTATTCTAGGAAATTCTATGATGTAATAGGGAGTTTATTTCGGTTTTCCTATGGATCAGAGCATGTATTTTATGATAGTTTAATGGATTGAATTCAGATTTTATATATCTATTAGTAATCTTTCTTATGGTGAATGTATTGTTTGCTCTTTGTGCCCTAATTTCGGACTGTCTTGTCTCGGTTTTTCCGTGGGTTTACAGCCGGATTTTGTGAAAACTCAAAACATAAAAGTTGTAGATCTCTGTCTTAGCTTTCCAACGAATCTTGAATCGCCTCGTTTCGAGTTCGGATGTGAAAGTTACACTGAGATTACGCTCGCTGGTTTTGAGCATTGCATGTTAGAGGCTAGGATTAGGACTTGTTCAAGTTACTTTCATGCTAGAACCATATTAGATCTTTGGATTGGATTCTAAACCCTAGCTTATGATTGTAGGAGTGCTAGAACCACTGCCTTAATGCTAGAACCATTAAGACCTATGATTGTAACCTACGATTCATTCTTTATCTTTATCGATTAGGCGATCTCAAAGTGCTAGAACCACTTTGATTATTTTCATACCAATTATCCGCTGATTTGTTTTTCATTCCGACATAGGCTTCTAATGAATCTATGTTGAGTGATAGTGGACCTAGCCGATCTTCTATCAACCTTAGAAAACCATCTTGAACTTATTGAATTGCTCTTATCCTAGGAATGCCTAGATAGCTCTCGATTACGGATTAGAACTTCCTAGCTTTTTCTCCTATTGTTATTCTCCCAATTTAGTTTAAAGACCAACTATCATTCATCTTCCTTAACTTTTGATTTAGAACTATGCACGGTAATTAGATTTAATCCTGTTTTCCCTGTGGACCGACCCGGACTTATTGCTATCTACCCATAAAGTAGTTAGTTAGTGATTCGGATTATAAATTTCTAATTTTGGTATACTTGTTAAGACTACGACACTTTTCAAGGCGTGTCACGAGGATCTCATTCGACCTTTCTTAAGAGACATGTCGTAGTAGGAGTTGAAGTTATCCAAGCCCACCACGCCATCGCCGCGCTTCCGTAGGGCGAGGGACACGTGCGACCCGACTAACCCCGGCGACGCCGGTGATCAAAATAGAGAGCCCGCAGGGGTGGCGCGCCCGCGCGGAGATACACACCTGCCGCTCTCAATGGTACCCACCCCACGACACAGTGAAGTACTTGAACAACGTGTCCACGAAGCTCTGAAATGAGACATGGGACGCCATGAGCGCCACCAAGAACAGCACCCATAGAAACATGGTTGCTCGCCGATGCAAAGCACCGATGGAAAATGCCTCCCCATCGCATGGGCCATCTCGATCTTCACCTTCCATGGTGTGGACGGAAACAGCTCCTCCATCACCCTCATCACCGCCGCCGCCTTCACCTTCTTCTCTGTTGTGGTTGCTGCTGGTTCTTCTACCTCCTTCTCAATGATGGCGATAAAAAAAAACACTACTAGGGTGAGAATCTGATCGAAAGAAAGCGGCCACAATCGCTAGAAAGATGATGAGGCCCCGGCGTGTTGCTTCCCCGGTGGATGGACCATTTAGCTGTTTCCAAAATAAAATACAAAGATTAGTAAATAGTAGCACAAACAATAACCCATCGGCAGTAGACTACCAATAATAAAAGAGATATGTCGGTAGTATGGTACTGACATTGTAGCATTACTAATGGTAGCAAAGTATCGAACGACAGCTTATCCAAGTAAGCTATGAAATCACTTGATCAGTAGTCACATACCGACACATGACCCTATCCTATCGGTAGAACCAGGACGATTCTTATATGTATGTATCGATCGTCTTCTACCGATACATGCATTTAGGGTTAGAACTTCCGAATCCATTAGAAAATAATGAAACTATTGAAAAATCCAACACATTAGAAGTAAATTCATGGAAAAACATTGCTAGATATGGAATGTCGGTGAGAAAACTCGGAAAAATGGAGGATTTGGTGAAGAATGGAGTTAAAAAGCACACCCCAAAGCTTGTTTTGAGTCCGGCATAACTAGTGACATTGGGAGAGTCCGACGTACGTTTCGGTACTGGCGTAACTAATCCGTCGTTCATTGTTCGGGAGTGGAGGAACTGAAGCTTGGCTATGTCGATAGAGAGATGGAGGGGTGTATGGGAGAGGAGGGGTGGGGTTGAGAGGTGTGTGTGTTGGGGGTAGTTTAGGTATATAGATTGTGGGGTTAGAGTAGGGTTAGTGTGGTGTGGGGTTTTGAGTGTGGTGCGTGATTTCGAGGGTAGTTTGGGTAAGAAGTGATGTTTGGTGTGGTGTATTAAGAAAAAAATTTCATACTTTAAAATTTGGGTTGTGGTGTGTTGAGGAAATGTGGTGTTGAATCAAAAATATAGTACGGATAGACGTACCATCTAAATTGGTAGATAATGAGAGGAAAACGGATGGAGAAAAGGGGGGTGAATAGCAAAGAATGTTAGTGAATGGATGAAAAAGAGAGAAATTAGTGTAGGGGCAATATTGTCTTTTTACACTACACCGTTAACATCGTTAAGAATATTCCCTATAGATTCATCGGCAAGTAACTGATGGGTATGTTTATGCTTTTTTTCAAGTTTTAAGGGGTATATATGTAAGATCGAAGAATATAGGAGTATATAACCCTTTAAATTAATACACATATAATTTTTAACAGCTTTAAGAGATATATGTGTAATGTACAATTTAAAAACTATTTAAGGGTATTTATGTAGAAAAAACTTTTTCTCTTTTGTTTGCCAATCTAATTTCAAATTATATCATTTTATAATTAGCTAGTTTATAGATTTGTTGTGAAGAAATGATACATTTTCTTGCAAGCTTGCAGGTTCTATTAGGATGTTGGTGTAACATAGATAAGGTTACATCCATGATTCATCTTAAATATGCTTGGATTGAGTGAATATCTTAATCGTCTTTTTATCCAACATAAGTAAGAAAAAATCAACCTTCAACTGACCATCGAGAACATAATTTTTGGGCCAAAAAGCACTTTGATACCTTGTAGTTTCATGATTTTGCAGTTTAGTATCACGTAGTTTAAAAATAGCAAAACAATACTCCAAGTTACCAAACTGTGCAGTTTAGTACCAACCGGCTAACTCCGTTAGTCCATTTGACGGAAAATTAATTTTTTATTATTTTTTAGCTGATGTGGCGATTTTGACCATATTTTAGCTGATTTTGACCATGTTTTAGCTGACGTAGCCATAGGTTTGACTTCGACCTCTCCCTCTCATTCCTCCGCCGCGGCCTTAGGCCCGTCACCCTCGCTCTCACCGCCTGCGCCCATGCCGGGGCTCTCGAGCAGGGCGTTTGGATCCACCGGTACTTGGAGAGGAACACGGCGAACAAATGCTCCTTTGGGGACACCTACATTGGCTCAGCCCTCATAAGCATGTACGCTGAGTGCGGCTGTATCGTCGAGGCCATCAAGGTGTTCGACTCAATGCCAGAGCGTAACACTCATGTATGGTCGGCCATGATTGGGGCCTACGCCATGAATGGGCTTGCCGTCGAGGCGGTGTGCTGCCTGGCGAGGATGGAGGAACGGGACGGGCTACGACCGGACGGGATTGTGATTCTTTGCGTGCTCGCAGCCTGTGCCCATGCTGGAAGGGTGGAGGACGGGTTGCAACTCTTGGCCAGCATGAATGTGCAGTACGGCTTGGTGCCGGATCACGAGCACTATGGTTGTGCCATTGACATGCTTTGCAAGGTGGGCCGCCTGGTGGACGCTGTGGGACTCATCCGCGCGATGCCGATGAGGCCTCTCGCCTCCGTGTGGGGTGCATTGCTCGCGGGTTGTAAGACCCATGGAAGCATTGAGCTGGCCGAGCTTGCGGTGGCAGAGCTCCAAAAGATCGCGCCATAGGAGGGTGGAGACGACGAGGGTGCGTATGTCCAGTTATCTAACATCTATATGAATGCCAACTGGAGGGAGGATGCCGGCAGGGTGAGGAAGCTGATAGGGAGCAAAGGGATCAGGAAGACGCCGGCTTGCAGCGCGATTGAGGTGGATGGGGTGGTGAGCTCCTTTGGAGTGGTTTGAGAAAGGAGGCGGCTCCGTAGGCGGAGACGATGAGGAGAAGCTCCACCACTCAATGTCGTGGATCTCGGTGCTCGCCTGCGTCGAAGCAGAGAAACCCACGTACATGAAGTCGTCCACCAACCGGCCGAGGTCGAGCGGAAACGACACCAGCGGCGCCGCTGGCCGGACCCTCTCTTGATCTCAACGCCGGCGGAGTCGAGATCGGCGACCTGGGCGGAGACCATACTCCCACATCAGCTAAAATATGGTCAAAATCGCCACATCAGCTAAAACATGGTCAAAATCGATTAAATCCGGTCAAAAATAATAAAAAATTAATTTTCCGTCAAATGGACTAACGGAGTTAGCCAGTTGGTACTAAACTGCACAGTTTGGTAACTTGGAGTATTGTTTTGCTATTTTTAAACTACGTGGTACTAAACTGTAAAATCATGAAACTACAAGGTATCAAAGTGCTTTTTGGCCTAATTTTTGTAACCAATATTAACCTAGAATTGCACATACATCAGAATGAGAATCGGATTAATCACCAGAAATTATGCTTAAATTATGTGTCGTTTTGCATAGTGGATGCTTCAAAAGTCTATTCCAATTTTTATTTCCTGAATTAAATCTTGTGGACTAATGGGACTAGGAACTCATAAGATTCATTTTAATGCCCATCAAAACCATCAATAATGAAAGGAATTGAGAATTATAACTTCATGAGACTAGCACAAAGAGCCATGATGCTTAGTCGAATACAAGAATTTTATTCAAAACTTGTATCATCTGAGTAATGGTGCTAATGAATATTGGAAGAGCATATTGCTGCCAAAGACAGAGATAATTTTTTTTTATAAAAAAAAATCATTTTTAAGGTAGCATGTCAAAATCGTTTGACATTGTCTTCAATATTATTGAAATAGATTTAAAAAGGAGAAAAATGAAACATGGAATCTAATCCACTTAATCCATGCACTGGGATATATGTATTTTGGATGGATAGGAATGTAGAAACAATTAGATTTGAGATTTACTTAGGGTGCGGCTATCCGCACAACAAGTTGGACTCAACACACCACATCTCAGATTTTTTGAAAAAAAAATTAAAAAATCAAAAAAACCCTAAACTACCCTCATCCCCTACCTCTCCACCCCAGCAGCCGTAGCCGCCGTCGCCCGCGGGAGAGGGGGGGGGGGGGTCGCCGCCGCCAAGAAGGGGGAGAGAGAGAGAGAGAGGGCGGAGGGGGGTCACCGCCGCCGACCACGCCAGGAAGGGGGGAGAGAGAGGAGGTAGCCCCGCCCCCCTCTCTCTCCCGCAGGCGACGGCGACGGCTGTTGGGGTGGGGAGGTGACGGCAGGGCCAGGGGGGACGGCGGGCCGACGGTGGCTGCCGGCGTGGTGGGGTGGTGGAGGAGGTGAGGGTGGGATGGGGGAGAGAGGGGAGGTAGGGGATAAGGGTAGTTTAGCATTTTTTCGATTTTTTATTTTTTTTTTCTTCAAAAAATTTGAAATGTGACGTGTTGAGTCTAACTTGTTGTGCAGATAGCTGCACCACCGTGAACAAATTTTAAGTTATTGAGAAAGGACAATCAAATTATTGTTTCCTTTTTAATTATATTATTATTTAGTTTAGTAGAGGTATTGGGAGTGCTTTGAGAAATAGGATAAGGGACCATCAAATTCTTAATAAAGTCCGAGCCTACCCTAGGGAAAGGGTTGAGATGTAATTATTGGAATAAAGGGGTCTTAACCGAAAGTTCTTATTCCTAGGCCAAATTGGAGTGCTGGGGTCGTTTTAAGTACGGAACTTATCTAGAAACACCTTTTAGGATATTGTCAATAAATTAAAAAAATAAAGTTTTATGTCGACGCGTGTATTGCCATGATCGATAATCAAAGTATCAATTTTTTCACCAATAAATAAAACTATCGGTAAAATCGGTAGCGAACTACAAATACATTCAATCAGTGCTCAATTATAAAACCTCATCAAAATCACAAATAGACTTTATATCTCCAATGTTTTCAGGAAACTCTATGATCTTCTCAGAAATATATGGGGGCATTGTGATCCAATCATATGGGAAAAAAGCCTCTGGATGAAGGATGTTAGTCTAGTCTATCATGGTTGAATTCTAGCATAGAAAATTCTAGAAGGTTTTTACAACGGGCTGGTCATACATGCAAATTCTTCAGAATAAAAATTAACAAGATTCAACATTAATTAAGGCCCTTAATCCGTTTGAATCTTGGAATCATCATTGGGTCAAAATTCCTAGATTTTGAAGCCACCTTTCAAATGTCATAGAAATTAGCTCAATCGAAGGTCGTATGAAAAAGTTATCAGCCAAAAAAGCGACACGTGTCCAATCTTCTAGGAAGCTTTGTTGATAAACTTCAAAATTAGTTTTGACCCCCCAATAAAAACTTCTAATTCAAGTCTTTCTTTCTTTCAAGTACTTGAAGAATAAAATGAGTTTGATACCACAAGGGATAGTCAATAGTCTAAGCACTGTCAAGAACAGAAACATGATGCCTCAAGAAGAAATAAATATTCATATTAACACTAATAATCTGAATGGGATGTACTATATTTTATACTGTGTTCTAAGATAATTGCAACATAAATGGAATATTTCCATACAGACATGAGTAGTACCAAGTCTCACTGCTGCAAAATTGGAGATAATTAAGTCCACCATCAGGAGGCTCAAATAAATCTATGTAGTTTTAAGTGCAAATAAGTACACCCACTCACTATTATCCATGTATCACAACTCAAAGAAGCCAAAACATAAATTGCCAAAATCTTTTCCTTGTTCAGTAATAAAGACAGGTCTAATTCTTAGCTCAAGGGTTGTTTAGGTTATAATATCTTCGTTCTGATACAAAAATGTAAGGGTATTGCTACTAGAGATTAATATAAGCATTTGGATATCACAACTGATATAAACTAACTGATTAGTAGCTATAAACTCAAAGAAATTACTTAAGCCCTAAGTTTCAGGAAAAATATGCTTTTGTGCTGTGAGTTGGAACACAAAATCGTAATTCTGAAAACTAGAAGCAAAAGTTATAATACATTATCATAATACCAGGACTCCAATATTTTACGAACTGAAAGATTGTCAGGCACATAAGTAAATAAACCTAAAGCCCCACAGGATATGGTAGATGGACAAAATTTCCAACCTCCAAGAGGGATGTGCAAATTGTATGTAGATAAACAAAAAATCTTTCATGATGAGATAAAAGAAAAAAAGATCCACAAGTTTAAAAGGAAGTACATCTGAATTGCCCGTCAAACCAATTAGGAGCATGATAAATTGATGACCTATCATTATCTGGAAAACAGTAGTTGTCATGCGGACAATTAAAAGAAAAATGACATTATTGATAAATATCAATAATAAGCCAATAGAGTTGCTAAAAATGACATAGATGAGGTTGCTCTTATCAGGCGCCAATATAGTCAGTACTTAGTACCAATCATAGATACGAGGGTCTTCTTTCACTCTGTAGAATTAGTTGATAGAACACAGTTACACAGATTGCTAAGTTCACAAAAAAGGAACTTTAGATCTGTCACAAAAGTGAAAATCACCAGTTTCACAGATAGCTTTCACAAAACATGAAATTGACTAATCTGACTGTAATAATCAGCATAAACATAGAAGATAGATTCTTTCTCAGTTCTTATTTGATGTATCCTAAGCATTATAGATTCTTCAATGAGATAGTAAAACATGAAAATACAATATCTACAAAAGAGTGGGACCATAAGTGAACATTCCATATAATAAAAAACTTCTCAAAGCTTAGTCCAGCATGTAAAGGTATAAGAACCAAACCATCAAGACTTAATTGTGAAGCATCCTTACGATTCACGTATTGGAAAGATAAAAATATGTAGATACATGATTGACACAGCAATATCTCAATTTTCATAAATAGCTTTTGGAAAATTTAGACAAACATCAAAGGAATGATAAGCGAAAATAACCAGCACAAATATCTTAGTAATATACAAGAAAAGAGAAAAGATAAAATATGTGGGTACTTGACAAAGCAATATGTTGATATTCATATACAGCTTCTAGAAGCTTGAGACTGACATGTAGGGGCATAATAAACAAAACAAGTAGGGTATTCACACTCCAATCATTTGCACAAATATCGAAGCAATATATGGCAACAGCACCGAGAAAGTTATAGAGAATTCTCATTTTCTCTCACAGTTAGCTAGCATCAACACTCAACCTGCATCAAGCGCTTTAAGCACCAACAGAACCAGGAAAAATGAAAAAGGAAATCAACTTGTTGATCATTAAGCACTATCATAAAATTTGTCATCTACATCACCTGCTCATCCATAAAAGCTGGCAGCTCAAAATAAATAAATGGTTGTCCAACCAATTTTTGATACTTTGTACTCTCCTTACTATTAATAATATAAAGAGAACTACAAGGAAAATATACCAAGCAAAGGAATGAGAAGCAACAGCAGAATAATCCTGTTTGGTATGGCCACAGTTGAAGCTTCAGAAAATCTAAATTTATGAGACTGCTCCCTGCAAAGGCATGACAACAAACAATTGGAGGCATATAAGAAATACTTATGCCATACATCATAACAGGCTAGGATTGAGTAATGCAGCTTAAATAGAGATTGCATCTTACTTCTGTAAGCTTGAGAGTGCACCGCAAAAGATGGCATTATCTGGCAAAGGAAGCTCTTTGTTGTTGGTCACCTCTGGATCAATCACGCTCAAATAAACTTCCTGTCCGAGATACCATGTGTCCAAGTTTTCAGCACGCAAGTTCCATATTCCCGTGTTATCAAGATAAACTAGTATAGCGGTCCATGCTCCGGGAAAAACCTGTACTTCAATAATTGCTAGTAAGGTCAGTGATAAGTTATCACAGTGGAACTTGATTATAATCTAGGAACTAAGAAAGAATGCAGCTCAAACTCATCATCCAAAACCTTTGCAACAATAAAAAACAGCTATGCACATAAACCTTCTAAAAATCAGTGCCAAATTCAACAGAACATATAGCTTACAAAAAATGTATATGCCAACAACCTTGTTGATAGGATCTAGAAGAGAGGAGGAAGAAGAAGCAGAAAGCACAAACACAAGTTTTTACGTGATTCACCCCAGAATAGGACTACGTCCACGGAGTCGCTGGATGTTTTCACTATCTCAGAGGCAAAAAGCTTAATTACAAGATACAATGACGGCCGCCCATACACACCCTCATATCCTAGGGTTTCGGCACATAGGGTATAGAAAATTACATAAACTACCCCTGTCAACGACCTTGTCGATCCCCGCCGGGGCGCTGCCCCGGACCCCGTCAACTCTGCATAGTGCGTCATGGTCGGGTCCGGAATGATTAGGCTCCACAAACTCAACACTTGTAGGTGCCTATCGTAAAGGTTTTAAAAGAACTGTAATAAGCCAGCAACCAACACACTATATCTTAATTGTAACAATTAACCTGAATTGGTTGAGATAATTTCCTGATGTGATTGGGTACTGATCACTTGAGCTACTCAAGGGCTGAGATAAGCCAGCTACTCATAAAAGTTCCTTCTTGTTTATTATTCTCAGCTCCTTTAAAGGGACCATGACAAATGGATGTAATGCATTAGCAAGGAAGGATGGTAAGAAGGAAGATTGATCAAGAGATTCGAGAGATATTTTGGCGTTGAAGCTTAAATTTATGCCATGTAAGCTCTCATCTTTTATAGAAAATAGTATGATGAATCATGAACCGGATATGTGATTCAATAGGGGTAGCATACAAGAGAGGAATAAGTGGCTAAGTGTAAACGTCAGCACCAACACACCACATCTTAATGCACCCAATCAAATCAGGAAATTATCGCAACCAAGCTTCTCAATATCCTACGGATACCTTGTTACAAGGATTCCCCCAAATCTAGCTAGTAGTGCATATTAGCATAACTGGAAAGAGGGTTTGACCTTAATGTCAAACTTTGCGCAATATTCCTTCTTATGTCTCTGTTTGCAATACTCATCTCTCTTTTCCTCTTTCCATTCACACATAATTAGCTATGTTTAAGTATCACTAAATATTGGAAAAAGATGTAGCCAATTCAATCCATTATATGTGGTACCACTTTGTAGCATAAAAGTTCTTAAATTTATTTAACATGTTGCTGCCCCAGCTTCAATCAAGGAACTCAATATTGATAAAGTTCATTCCCTCTAAACCAAATAAATGAAATCCATCCTTCCTAACGTTACTGTTATTCACCGTCTCTGTTTGTGACAGTTCTTGAAGCAAATTGACTTTGCATACCTGTATTGTGCTGCGAGCAACTCCATCCCATTTGTTGTATGTACCTCTACTGTTTTCAGTCCAGGTACCATAATCCATGCTATAAACAAACAGAAAAGAATCAGGACAGTAAACCTTTCTGGAGATTGCTCAAATCTAACAATAAATATCTTGGTTCTTGGAGTATTACCCTGCAACGAAGAAGGCATAACCATCCATATGGTAACTTTGAACAGTTGAAGCATTGTTCTGGAATACAATCTCTGTAAACCCTTTATAGGTACTATTAATCAATGACGTGTCCATTTTCGCAGGTCGGTTCATAATTCGATTAGGAAAATCAAGCTTATAGACTCCAGGGACATTGAACTGTTGGGCAAGCTTTAAGGGTGTTGTTGGGGCAAAGTAAGATATGCCATTCAAAGTAGCTCGCCACATTCCATTTATGAGCTCTGCCGGTCTGTTAAGTATGACATACACATCAGTGACTGCTATATCACCATATCTGAAAGAACCTTGTGGATTTGGTCGAGCAGCACCAGCAGAAAGATTCCGTCTGTGATTTGACTCGCCACAAAAATAAAACTTTAAGGAACAGGTAGCATTAATATGAGGATGCAAATAATTATTGGGATGAAAAATAACGAGTCATAAGTGAAAAATTAACATATATGATAGATTATCATTTGCATTTATAAACATGAAGCTTCCTTCCTCACCTAACTGATCTTACTTGGTTCATTGAGAAGTATGTATCACCTTCATCTGGGCCATCAGGAAGTGGGCCGGATGCAGGACCCTGTGAATTAGAGTAGTGCAATATAGCAACACCAGTTGCTTTATCTCTGGAAGATACATTGACAAACCGAGCACTTGCCACCATGTAATAATCATTGCTGGCATTTTGATCCATTGTAACCAGGAATGAGTAAGATTGTCCAACATGAATGTCCATATTGGTATAATTCTGTTGAGCCGTGTATGATCCTTCTGTTTCCACAAGGAGCATGTTATGATTCTGGATTCTGAAGTTCAAGCTAGTCGAGATGCCAACATTGTGTACTCGGATACGGTATGTTTTTCCTGTTGAAAAAGTAAAATAAACTATCTTTTGAGACTGACATAATTTGAATGCACCTCTATAAAAACTTATCAGTAAAAAGTGCATGAATCTCTGTATTCATTATACCAAATTTCTAGCATTCACCCACCCAAGAGTTGTCATTTTTTCGAGGTTAACAATTCATATCGAACAGATAAATTGTAGGCAAATACACTCCTTGTTTCCAAGGAGGTTTAAAGTTTCAAAGTATTTACAATCATACAGGAACAACCACTTCAGTAGCTCAAGTGGTAGTACCCATGTGTTCTAAAAGGTAGGTCTCGGGGTCAAATTCCCAAGGCCACCAATTTAGTGGGATAAAGGTGCATAGCACCTTTTTAGAGAAGCCCATAGTTGATGGGTGTGACTTTTGCAGTTGATCCAGCATGGATCGAGTGAGTGCAACTTATGGCGTAGGTGGTGGCTACGACGCAGACAAAGGTAGAGCCAACGGCCGTGACCGCAGCATACAGTGAAGGACAGAGGGTACAATGTAGACGACTAGATGTAGCATATACAGCATGTGCCCCCCAAGCTAGCATAGAAGGCTTAACGCTTAACCAATCACAATAAGAGAAAAAAAAATACTACAGGAATATTTGTAAGTAGTTTTAGACTTTAGAGTACTTGAATAGAAAGCTTCGTATTCCAGATATAAGCATTTAAAAAATCAGCCAACGATTATCGGGCCCGTGCCACATGTTGTGCCAATCAAAGCTAAGCGCTTTGGGCCACAATCGTGCACGGACCCTGTGCCTTTACTTTTATCGTGCCGTTGATTTACCAGCATAACCGGCACAGAAATCCCTAGCATCAGCAAAGAAATTCATAATGTATAGTGAGCTACAAAAAACAACAAACCTGGCTCAACGTTTATTATCTGATAAACAATTCCAGCTGGAACAAGTGATTCATTGTAGCGGAAGGGCCCAAACCCATTGATTAGAACCCCATCAGGCTCGCCAAGATCTGCAGTATCTTGAAGGTCCTTTCTTAGGTCCTGTTTCCCTGTAATGTTAGTAAAGTCTAAAGTGATCTTACCACATTACGCACATTTCTTATTGTTTCTCAATAGAAGTTGGTCTAACCTTATAATCTTTTATATACCAGTCATTAATGAATATTGTGATATCTCCATCAGGCATTCCAAATGGCACTGGAATTACATCTCTGTTGCTTACTATAATTCCACCATAACCACCTGAAGCTCTCTGAAAATTGATAGAAGGGAAATAAAAGTAACTCCCAATCTGATCTTTGACCTGAAACTCATATGTCCAGTTCCAACCAGAAGGTATGGGACAATTTGTCCCTAACACACCATCCTGCCAGGAGTTCTTTCGATGTTGTAAACCATTCCTACAGCATCATGTTGCAATAATCATCACTACGGCAACCATCATAAAAATTGTTAAAAGCAATGCATCTTAACCAGACCATTATCTGAGTATATTGATTTGTAGATAGAGAAAGAAGTATATGCAAGTATGGGCTGCTGTGTGTTCATGTGTATCGAGTAAGCCACTGAATAATGATCCCATACAAGAGATTATGTCATGTCACTACTTCACTTAATTGAAAAAAGAACAAATTAGAATGCAGAAGTCAAGGAATTCACCATGTTAAAAGAAATGGCTCATCTAAATTGTTTTTAACATTCAAGACAACGTTCCAATTAGTTGTCACGTTCAATAGTGGTCCTGGAAACTGCCCATTGATTCCAACAACCTGCATCAGGATCAATAAAGTGTGAAGACTAACAAAACTATGATAGCCCTCCTAACAAAATGTTTAGGACCTTAGTTCATGGTAAAAAAAGCAGTTGAGCTTAAGGGAAATACAGAACAATAGCAGAGGATTTCAAAATAATGTTCAAGACAAAAGAGTCGTGGTTGATCACAAGTAGTTCCCTCTCCAAAGTGCAAAGTTATATAGTTTAAAGAGAAGAGGATAAAGATGCTTGTTTTATCTAAAACCTGGTCATCATTATATCTTCCGTTCAGGGGGTATTTCAAACTTTCACCAAGCAACAAAATGAATCTGGAGATGCATTTGGACATATGCCCGTGGTTGGGCAGCTCTACAAGTTCAAAGGTCAAACTTTACAGCATAGTCAAAATACTTCTATGTCAACCAGAACATACGACGGATTCATGCCCATATTGTAGTGCAGCATGTATCAATCCATCTCAGCTGTCAATCTGGCTAGAAAGCCCCTCCTAAAGCCTTTTGCCTGGGCATAAAACTGTCCATGGAGCAAACCTCTTAGTTCACAATCTTCCAAAACAAATTAAACAAAGTCTTAAAATTAGCTATCGGGCTGATAGCACACATATAACTGTCTATTAGGTTTATAGCTAATGAAGCTTCAGCAGAAAAGGAGTTCACTCAAAAAGCTAAGGTGGAAATGCAAAATACATCTTTTTCCTGTTGTTTCACCATTATCAGAACCAAAAGGTTCTATGTATCCTCTACAGGACGACAGAATCCACATAGAGAACATTAATTGTCTCTGACCTGTAAGAATTCTAATTTCTAGGAACAGTCACTATTCACTTCACTGCTTCCAATCTGAGTTGCCGTCCTTTCAGCTTTTGAAAGTCAAAGCTTAAACTAAAGGTGCTCCTGAGAATAGTGTTTCCCACCTTGCCATTTAGAAATCCAACTGAAATTCTTAATCTATCCCATGCAGGAAAATTTACAAATTTAACCAGTTTACAGTCTCCATCCTCTCATGTCAACATTCCTATCATCACATCAATGGCTGACTGCAATCAAAAACTAAATAAACAACTCAAAAACTGCAACACGATTCTTTCTTGTCGCAACTCTACACCAACATTCAAAACAGCATTTCAAAGCCAATTTCTCAAGATTAAGGTACTCTAATCGCTGTCATATAAACTCTACAACCACATTCATAACATCTTCTCAAATAATTTCTTGTTCCCTGGCAAATAGTCTGAAAATGAGGGAATCCAAAGGAAAAGGAAGAAAACCCTAAAAGACAAAGGCACGGCAAAGGCAAGGACAAGGACAATACCAGCAATATCATCAAAAACCTCAAAAGTACCTGCTGCTTAACGCCGAGAGGGGAAGCGGAGACGTATGAGACCTTCCAGTCGATGTACACATATGGATCTTCCCCGAGAACGCCATCTAAACGCAGTCCGAGGAGGAGGAGCAGGAGCAAGAGGAGAGGCGGAAACCCCGAAGAGGAGGGGAGCATTGGATCTCTATCTTTCCCTGTGTTGAGTGGCAGTGGGACTCTGGCAGCGCTTGTACTGCCGACTGGAAGGGTGTCGTGGTGGAAAGCAGCAAAGGGATTTCAGACGCGCTAAAATTTTTTTTAAGTGTGCTTTTCGACTCGTGGATTCGAATTTCAAATGTGCTGAGTGGTCCCGGTCATCGGGAAAATAAGGGACGTAATTTCTTTTTGGACATGTTGACCTGACATGTGCATTATATATATGTTGGGTAAAGTATGCATTTCTTATTTGAGTTTTTGAGCAAATTTTTATGTGATATCCGTGTTTTTAAAAATAAACATTGAATATCTATATTTCTCGAACCATTTTTAATTGATGTCTCCGTCCACCTGCCGTTTGCCGGTCTAACGGCGGCCCGAGCGAACCGGTCACGTGCCTACATGTGACCGGACAACCTCCTTCTTCCCACGAGCTAGGTACCAAACGCATAGTTTACCCTATATATGTATGAATCGGTAATCCACTATCGATTTTTTTATATAGTCCATCGATAGACCACTATTCTATCGATGGACTAGATCAATGAATCGGTATTTCACTACCGATTGAATTATCGATGGACTTTATCAACCAATCGATACATCACTACCGATCCAATTCAATCGATAGTGAGTTACTAATTCATTGATTTAGTGTACCACTACCAATGAACTAGATGAAAGAATCGGTAGTGGTTTACAGATTCGGTGCCACCTGTCCATGTACACAAAACATTATTCTCTTTTTTTCCTTACTTGTCTGATGATGGCGCCAAGAAGACCTACGACCTCGACTCCTTTGGATCATCGATGTCGAGCTCGTCTCTTGACCAGCCACTACTCCTTTGTCTTCTTCACTCACACACACAAGAAGATACGTTTTATGGCAAAGGGAAGGACCCTCAGCTCTCTTATTCAATATGAGTAATGTTACAAGACTCAAGACCACTCAAATCTCTGCCCAACCCGTGGGATACAATCACTCAATGAACAAGGAAGCCCTCACCCTTAGCCAACGCCTAGATGATCCATCATCATGGCTGGCCTACTCCTTATATAGAGGAGAGTCTATACTTGTTCCAACAAGTCAAGTTCCCTAGTCCAACTCAAAGTCCTAAGCTTCATGCTTATCTAGGCATGCAATCAGCCAATTACAAAGCTCCCTAACTTAACTGGACTCTTACATGGGTTATGACTTGCTAAATATAGCTCTTGCCTAAGTCTGCCCGCAACTTAACTTGAAATAGAACTTCTTCCTATTTCCGCGAGTCAAGTACAAAATCTCCCGTGCCATCTTCCTTGTTCATCGCGTCATGTCTCGCCGAAGACCTAAGCCAAGTGGAATTAGGATGATCGCCCACTCGGATTGGCTGGTATGGCCAACCGCCTACCACCGGACGCATTGAGTCCTAGTCCAACTAGAACTCCCGTGCAACTTGGACTTTCCCCGCGCCAACTCTTGCCTTTGCCGCGTCAAGTCCCTCTAAAAACCCAGTCCAAGTGGAACTTGGGCTTTTGCACAGTCGGTTTGGCCCCAACAACCTACTGCGTCGCATCGGGTGTCGCGCCCCCACCCGCGAAGGCCCAACTGGGCCGGGCGACGCGAACCGAAACCTAACTAATGCGGAATAATTTTGGCGAGGGGTTCCCTCTAATCTACTGGTCTCCCTAAACAATTCATAAACACCCTTATTTAACAATAATTAACAACCTCAAAAGATATAATATAATATTCAAATCCTCAAAAGGGTTTATATTAATACATCACACTCCCGTAATAGGCTAACTAGCAAAAATGGGTGTAGAAGACTATCACCGCTCCTCAAGCACCGTCAGACGCCGCCACATCACCAAACACCTGCCCGGTAGGGGCCACTGAGGAGGAGTTGACGCATGCACCTGCAAAACGTTGTCCGGGTAGGAGTGAGCATAAAGCTCAGTAGGATTCTACACTACGACACACAGAAAGGAGGGAACTCAACAGTGTCGTCCCCAAGTAAGGTCTGGGTGTACACATGGGTCCCATAACCCCACCGCGCGTTCCTGAGGTCCACATTCATGATCTTCCAGAAGAACTGGTCCCATGATGGGTCACGCTCAGTAAACATGAAACTAACACTGCTGACTCACAAGTAGGTAACCGGCACTGTTGACAGGAAATGACACCGCTGAGTAGGCACACCCTATACTCAAGAGTCGTTATAACCGGACACCGGCTACACCTCAGAACCTGACTCGAGGCCGACACGACCTCTAAATCATCGATCAATATGTATTCAAGTCATCTAAGCCTATCATCAATATCGACTGAATACTACAATCCAACTTGGACCTTACTACCTGTCACGGTACTAGAGCTAAATCCGAGCTACCTGAAAGCCTCGGATCGGCGATCAACCCATCACCCACGCCCTATCCTTATGCATCTAATGCACAACAAAATGCATGCTATGATCATACGCAGGTAAGAGGTAAGCATGCAATAGTATGACAAAGATAACATACAAGTCCAACTGGATCGTTGCAATGATACTACCGACCGCTGCCAGCCAATCCACAGCGGGTCCCGCCATTACGACGGTACCGCGACCGTCAACCGTGGACTCCTGCAACGGGAAGCAACCCCGAAAACTAAGATGAACATATAATATTATATTATATGTTCATAACATATAATATTATATTATATGTTCAGAACATATAATATTATTAAAAACACCAAGATCCTCTAATTAGAGGCTAAGTGACCTCATCGATCCGACGTCCAAACGATGTCGGATTCTAGATCCAACTTAGACAACTGCCAATAAACATGTTGGGATCAACATATCCAAACCCGGGAAACATCCAACGGCTAGATTACCCAGAAAACACTAATCAAAATCACTAATCGCACTAATTACCTTTAATTGCTGAAATGCAGCCCATCCGTAGAAAAATCATAAAACATCAGAGAAAATTTCGACAATTATGAAACCAGTTGGATCTGAGAGTAGACTCAACATTCTACAACTCTCATGTTCATCATAAATCCAGATCATGCATGTACAAACCGAAAAACGCGCCGTAAACCGGTTGTTCTTCAAGAACAGAGAAATCGAAAAATCCGAGTTTAAACATGCTAAAATTTTACTAAAATCTCAATCAAATCTTATGAAACTTACAACAGAAATTAATCCAAGCAAGAGGCACCCAACCACATCAAGAACACCTAGATCTACCGGTTAGATTAAGAGAAAACCCCTTATTAACCCACGTAGGTAGAAACCTACCGGAAACGCAAACCTCGGCTGATTCCCCACGCTACGAGCACCAAACCGGCTTCAAATTAAACCAGGAATCTTCCTCTCGCTGTCACGAATCCAACGAGCGTTCAAGCACCCAAAACGATGGTCGGAGGAGAGAGAACGGAGGGGAGGAAGGAGAAGGGAAGCAAGCCGGAAAAACAGGGGAGGTCTCGGGCTACTTATAGGCTCCAGTCCGATCGATCGGTCCAGGGCCCGATCGATCGGACTGGGCCGGGTTAAGTCGGTTCGCGTCCTTATCCGGACACGTCGGCCGCGCCGACCACCGACACAAGTCCGATCGATCGCTCCAAAGAGCGATCGATCGCACACATGTCCGATCGGTCTTTCCAAGGAGCGATCGATCGCACACATGTCCGATCGGTCTTTCCAAGGAGCGACCGATCGCACATGGGCCGCCAGCTGCCCCAAAACCAGGCTTCTGCGTGCTTGAGCTTGGATCTTTCGATCCCAAGCTCGCCTAGTGTTCTAGCAAACACATAAATCAAATATAGAGGATGTGTGTGCACCACGCGGGTGTGAAACAAACCGACAAGACACAATTTACCAAATTGCCCTTGCGGTCCACAACGAGCCACGGGCTCAACCCAAGCAGTTGACCTAGGAATGGAGGGACAGGTCCTCATATCGGGCGCCCCAAGTCCTAGTTGGACTCGAACTTGGCCACCTACCCGCGTCGCCCGCGCGATCAGTGCGCCGTCTAACGTGCCTTGCGCACACTCGCCCCGTGTGCCCTCCTGGGTTGCTTTGTCACATAACCCTGCTCACTGGAATCCCCTTCATGGCGCACCATCTTTTACCTTCAAAATCTGCCCCGCCATCTTCAAAATCTGCCGCGCCATTTTCAAGATTCCACACGTCATTGCTGGGGAATATGCTTGTGTGCTTGCTGGGGATAGTTTGCTTGTTATCTTGAGGCCGCCTAGCCTCGCATGACCCGTGACGCCGACCCCGCGTCATGTCTTGAGTCTTTGGCCACGCCACCTCCTGATGCTCCGCTCGCGCCAAGACCTGTGATATATAGCGCGTTTTTATTTGTCCACATTTCATAAGTTGCAATTCCAGCTATGTCTATGTTTTCCGGTCTCCACCCTTAAATATTGAGTTGAATAAATTTCAACCGTCAAAATGTAGATGTATTCTACTACCTCTTATGAGGTTGATTATGAAAACCATCTCATCTTACTAGTATTTGCACTTTGCCATTTTCTTGGTGTCTAAAGAGCATGGTGGAGGAGAATAATCTTTTTTTTTCCCTGCTCAAGGGAACACTCTCAAAGATCCCCATCGACGACTACACCATTCCCAATCTAAGAATGCCATTGACGTCCACACCATTTCCAATCTCCTAAAAATCTCCTGCACCGCCCGGCGCCCTCTAGGTAGAGAGTGAAGGGCATAGTTTACACTAGATTTTACTGAATTAATGACCAAGCCAAAAGCTTCCCTATAACAATCCCAAATCTGTGCTATAAGTTGTACATCTAAATATAAGCAAAAAGTCATTATCCAACCTGAAAATTTTAAATCAAAATTTTAATTTGCCGATATTTAAAGACTTATTTTTCGTATAGAAGAGGTGGTAAAATAAAAAGAGGTAGGATAGCTGTTGAAAAGCTTTATATAAGACGTGGATCAACCTCTCATTAAATTTTTTCAAATTCGTTGAAAATGTTGGTCATTTGCCCCACTAAGTAAAAGGCTTGACTAATAAAAAAAATAGTTAATTGGTGGTGTTTACATCAAATCTAAAAAACTTATTGACCGGTACACCATCATCATTAGATTTAAGCTATACAGACCATTTTGAAGCAATTATGGTTAGTTATGCCTTTTTGATAACCATTTTATCCCTATTATGTCATTAACCCGTTACATGCATGTTTATTAAATACAGTTGTATTCTCGTGGGCCGGTGTTATTTACTTTTTTTTCATGATCTATCCAAATCTTTTCTCCTCCGTCGCGTCTTCATTCCTTCTATGCCGGCTCCGACGTGCGGGGGGTGGGGAGTGGCCCGACGTGGAAGCTGAGGGAGAGGTTTAGGAGGAGAGGGGTGATGGAGAGGTAGCTGGAGAGGAAGAGGAGGGAGGAGGAGAGGAGGGTGACATCGGCGAGGGGGAGGTGGAGCAGCCAGTTCTTAGAGGGGATTTTGAGGGCTTCGGAGATGATCTTGTAGGTGGCGCTGCTTGGGTGGCTGCCGGCGAGAAAGTTGCCCATGGTGGCGCTGCTTGGGTGGCTGCCGACGAAGAAGCTGCCCATGGCGGTGGGCTCGGAGAGGATCTTGGCGGTGGCTACCGGCGAAGAAGTTTCCCATGGCGGTGGAGAGGAGCCCATGACGACGAAGGGGAGGTGGAGCCGTGGCTAATGCTCATGCTACACTTGAAGTTAGATTCTAGGAGGCAGAGCTTGTAGAGTAAGGCGAGGCATGAACCTAGATTAGGGTGCTTGTTGACCATCGAAAGCATAGTTTGTGCCATGAATGGATTAGGTGGTGACATGGAGGGATTGGATGAGCTTTTAAATGTGTTCGAGGGAGATCATGGAGCCCATGGCAGTGGAGAGGGAGCTCATGGCTATGGTGGTTGGTCTATAAGAGGACAAGGGGAGGAGAAGAGGTGTTTGTAACTTGGAAACTAGGAGGTTAGACCACATCCACTTACGCCTATATCGTTCGTCGCCATTTATTCTCCAGAAAGTGGACCAACTCCGACGAGGATCTCGTCAAGCTGATCAACTCGAAGATCAGGGTCGAAATCATCACCGATGATGGCGCCCAAGTATGAATCTCAGCTTTCGATTTCACTTTTCACTTTTCTCTTTTCAATGTGGATTCCGCCAGACGTTTCTTGCAGCTCCTCTTGAACTCTTGATGAAGTCGTCCTCGTTAATGGGGTGATGAGCGGCGATAGGTGGCGACGACGGCAGCTGCATGCACCTATGTTTCAATTTTCTCTTTTCTCTTTTCAATGCGGATTCCGACAGCCGCTTCATGCAGCTCCGCTTGGACTCTTGATGAAGTTGTCCTCATGAATGGGGTGATAAGCGGCGATAGGCGGCGGCGGCTGCTGCTTGCAGGTCTGTTTCAGTTTTTTTTTTTCTCTTTTCAATGCAGATTCCAACAGCTGCTTCTTGCAGCATGGACGGTGGCGGCGTGGAGATCTGGCCCCGACGACGGCGACGGTGATGGGCGGTGACGATGGCAAACTTGTCAAGGGAGACCTCGTCGACATGGGAGAAGGGACCATCGCAGAACGCCCATGCTGTGCGATGGAGGACGACGGTTGCGGCCGTGGTGGCATTGTCGACGAGGTTTCTCATTAGCGTTGATGAGATCGTGGATCAGCTTCCGTGATCGGAGGATCGAGGGTCGTGGAAGTAGAAGTCTTCAGGCTGCACGAGGAACAATCGCTGCCACCGCGACTGGGCAGCAAGAACAGAGGTGGGGTAGCTCTCGAAGTTGTCGTTGTTAATCCGAGCAACAACGGGGGCGTGGTGGGAGAACTCCTCGACGATCTCGTCGGCGGTGATAGTCGATGACGGTCGCATCTTCTTGACTGTCGTGCCGTTCTCCTTGCTGCCGCCATCGCATCCATTCTTCTCGAGGCGATGCGGATCCATCGACACGCCCTAGCGTTTGGAGCTTCTAAGGCGCGTTTGTGAGGACCTGCCCCTCTATCCCTGTGGCTCGTTGTAGACCGCAAGGGCAATTTGGTAAATTGCGCATTGTTGGTTTGTTTCACACCCGCGTGTGCACACACTGACCTCGTTTGTGTTAGTGTTTGTTTAGAATGGCTAGGTGAACCCGGGATCGAAAGATCCGGACTTGGGCTTGAGTTCTTGCCCAAGTTTAGCTTTCAGCAGAAAGAGGATCGATCCTTCCTATCTAGAAGATCGATCCTTGTGGTGCCAGAAAGTCTTGTGAAATCGTCATGAAGGATCGATCCTCCCTTGAGGAAGAATCGATCATTCATAAGTCGGTTGGTTTTCTGTTTCGCGAGGACGGCCGCCGTTGGCCGTCGCTCTCCCCTGTTAGAGAGGGAAGACTTCCCCTCCCCTTCCCTCACTTTTTCCCCCTTTCCCGGCTGTCCCTTCCCCCTTTCCCTCCTTTTCTCCTTCCCCACTTTCCTTCTTCTTCTTCTTCTCTTCTCTTCTCTCCCGAAGCTCTGTTTTTCTCTCCTTTTACCGCCGGCGAGCTTCTTTCCCTCCGTCCTCCCTCCTCCGACCATCTTTTTCGGCGTTCTAAGGCTCGTTGGATTCGTGACAACGAGAGGAAGATCCCTGAAGTGGTTTGGAAGCTTGTTGGTGATCAAATCGCGGGGAATCAGCCGAGGAAAGCGCAGCTAGGTAGGGTTATACCTACTGATATTTATTTCGGGTGTTCTTGAGATCTAGCCGTTGGATCTTGTTGATCCTTGTTTTTTTGGATTCCTTATGCCTATTAGAATTACTTATTTCAGTTTTATGTTAATCAGTTGAGATTTGAGTAGGTTTATTGCATGATTAGTCTCGGATTTCTGGTTTTCTGCTGTTCTTGAGAAACAGCCAGCTTGCGGCGAGTTTTCCGGCCGGCGTGTACATGATCTTGGCTTTTGATAAACATAAGAGTTGTAGAACTATTCGTTAGCTTTCCATTCCATCTTGTTTAGTAATTTTTCTATTTTCTACGATTTCTTACGAATTGTTTTCTGAAGGGCTGCGTTGCAGCAATTAATGGGTAAGTTAGTTCGATTAATGATTTTGATTAGCGTTTTCCCGTTAATCCAACCGTTGGATGATTATGAATTTTGGATATGATGATCCTGGTATATACACCTACTGGCAGCTAAGTTGGATCGTGAATCCGACGTCGTTTGGACGTCGGATCGACGGGATCAATTTGCCCCTAAGTGGTGGTTTTGGGTGTTTGAATATAATATTATATTTCGAAATATAATATTATATTGTTTACTCTTCATCAGCGGTTTTCGGGGTTGCTTCCCTGTTGCAGGAGTTCGCGGTTGACGGTCGTGGTACCGTCGTAATGCCGGGACCCGCTGCGGATCGGCTGGCAGCGGTCGGTAGTACTGCTGCAGCGATCCAGTAGACTTATATGATGCTTGACATACTGTTGCATGCTTTATTTCTTATCTGTGTATGTCATAGCATGCATTGTTGATTGTGCATTAGTTGCATTGGTTAGGGCGTGGGTGATCCTTGGGTCGCCGTCCCGAGGTTGGAAGCTCAGACTTAGCCCTAGGACCGGGGTTGGGCTGTTTGGATCCGGTTTGAATTGTGATGTCCAGTCGATTCGATGATAGGCTTAGATGACTGGTACACTTATTGCTTGATGATTGTAGAGGTCGTGTCGGCCTCGAGTCGGATCTGAGGTGTAGCCGGTGTCCGGTGTTCCTAAAACTCTTGAGTAGAGGTTTTGCCTACTCAGTGGTGTCTCTTCCCACCAAACAGTGTTTAGTGTCCTGTTGAGAGTCAGCAGTGCCGTTTCCTGCTACTGAGTGTGACCCGACATGTGACCAGCCCGGCTGGAAGATCATGATCGGGGCCTCAGGGACACGCGGTGGGGTTATGGGACCCCTGTATACACCTAGGTCCTACTTAAGGGCGACACTGTTGCGTTTCCCTCTTCCTTCTGTGTGTCGTAGTGTAGATCCCTACTGAGCTTAGTGCTCACAACTACTCGGGCTGCGTTTTGCAGGTGCAGGCGTCAGTTCTTCCTCTGTGGCCCCTACTGGGCAGTTGGACGGCGGTGCGGCGGCGCCTGGTGGCTTTTGAGAGATGGCGATATTTACTGCTTTTACCCTTATGTTAGTTAGTCTCCTACGGGAGTGATGTTGTATTTTGGATCTTCCCCTCTCCGAGGATTTGTATATTAAATCTTTTTGAGTTCGTAAATCTGTGGTTTGAGGCTTCATTATAATATTGTCTTTTAATTGATGGTGCTTTTGGTGAATTGCTAGGGAGACCAATAGGTTAGAGGGAACCCTCACCATTCTTTTCTGCGTTTTGTAGGTTCCGGTTCGCATCGTCCGGCGCGGTTGAGCTTTCGCGGGTCGGTGCGCGACAGCGTTCATGGCGTTTGAAGGAGAGGTTGAGGAGTTGGAGGCAAGGAGAATAGGATGAGTTGTTGGAGGGGATGGCGCCGAACAAGGCGTTGGAGGAGAGGTCGAGGTAGCAGAGGTTTGGGGGGAAAGAAGTGGGCAGGACGCCGGAGAGGCGATTGCCGGCTAGGTTGGAGAGGTTGGCCAAGAGGGATCAACGGAGGGGTCCAGAGATGGAGTTTTAGTGGAGGAAGACCGAGCATAGAGAAGAGGGTAAAGAAGACGATAGAGGTCCCAAGCAAGGGAGGTGGAGCTCCACGCCGACGCCGACTGGGGAGCAAGATACACCGCGCCAGGAGCAGGGGGCGGTGGGCAGGGAAGGGTCCCAGCCGGAGAGCGCGCTAAGGGGTTCGTGCAGGGCGGCTGGGAAGGAGGTGAGCGTCGTGATCTCAATGGTGGTCTCCGACGAGCAGTTGTAGAATGGAGATTGCGACGGCGGTGATGAGGAGGCGAGGAGAGAGGAGGAGGATGAGTGAGAGGAGGACATAGGTTCTTAGAGGTGGTTGTAGAATGGGGGCATATGTGTCTTTTGAAGTGTTAAATGATGCTAAAACAGTAAATCTTATTATTAATTTTTTTTTAAAAGGATAAGTTCATTTTATAGTACTGCCTCCTTATCCCCCTAAAAAAAAAAGACATAGTTTCATTGATCAAGCTCATCCACATATTCTACACAGGTATTATATGGGTGCGGCTATCCGCACCACCGTTTCGACTCAACACACCACATTTACTCTACACACCCCAACCCAAGTTTGAAAACCCCAAGTTTCACTCAACACACTACACAAAATAAATGTACTTACCTAAACTACCCTCAAACCCCACACCACACTAAACCCTAAACCCTAAACAAAACCCAAAATACCTACACTACCCCTCAGCCCACTCCAGCCCCTACCTTCTTCCCCTCTTCTACCGAGACTTCCTCCCTCCCTCTTCTACCGAAGTCTCTCCCTCTCTTCACTCTCCCGACCATCTCCCTCCACCTTCCCAGTTGTGTGTCTCGCGAACGTTGCCAGCCTCCCTACACCCGCGGCAGAGCCTCGTCGGCGAGCTACCCACGCCTCCGTCGAGTCCGTCGAGTGAGAACCGTCGAGTGAGGTGAGGGGACAAGTGAGTTTTTCATTTCTTGTTGCATGAAATGCATTTTCTTTGCATATCTAGCATTGGTTTTGCAGCATTGTTCTCCGAATGCGTTTTTTTCCAAGGTTTTGAAATTTTTCCAATGGGTTCCGACCTTTCAGTTTTATACGTATCAATCGGTACAAGACAACCGAATGATTCTCTATAATATCGGTACATAGTCACTGATAGTATAGGATTGTTGATCGGTACATAGATACCGATCAATACGTTTGTTGCTGAATGGAAAAGACCTTGTTCGGTATCAAGGTACCGATATTCTTTGGAAACTATCGGTAACTTACTACCGCTATGTATGCTTTATTACCGGTACTTAGGTACCGTTAAGAACGTTTAATTACCGGTATATGAATACCGAAACACTCTACTAATCTTTGTATTTCTTTTTCAAAACTGTTAAATGGTTCATCCAAGGGGAAAAGCACCCGCCGGAGCCTCTTCATCTTCGGCGGCCTCGACATCTTCATCGGCCCGCGTTGACCGGCCGACGGCCTCAGCTAGGAGGAGGAGAGCGGTACCTGAGGAGATTCCAGAGGAGATCCCAGAGGATGCCTTGATGGTTGCTGGCCCTGGTGAAGAGGAAGAGGTGTCTGACGACGAGGCACCCATCCCTGGTGGGCCTGTTGACCGGTCGGTTTTGACGGAGTTCAAAACACACGTGGCATATCAGATATGGGCTGGAGCGGTAAAAAAAGGCTGAGTTTTTTTTTTATATCATGCCGTGTTTATATCAAAGTCTGCTCACTTTTCCCCTTCTCAACGTAGGAGCGTGGGCCACTAAAAATTTATGCGCATGGGCTGTCCACTTCGAAATGGGACGGCATCGAACGGCAAGACTTTAAGAATGCCGTGGAGGCCACCGGTCTAGCAAATCTGACGGTGTGTTCTTATAAGACTATAAGCAGTGCCCTGGTGTCGGCGTTCGTCGAGAGGTGGCATCCGGAGACGAACACGTTCCACCTGCCCTGTGGAGAGATGACGATAACTTTGGGTGACGTGAGCCGTATACTGGGCATCCCCGTCGCCGGTAGGCCGCTTGAAGAGTGCAAGCTGAAAGTCTCCCAGCTGAAAGCGCTTATGAAGGTTCATTTGGGAGTCAGTGAAGCAGAGGCCGCGAGCCAGTTGGATGGGAGAGGGCTGTCAGTTAGTATGACCTGGCTGAGGAGAGAGTGCACTCTCCGCAAGGTCGGCCTGGAGTGCTCTGTCAAGGCATACATTATGTATCTGCTGGGTTGCACACTTTTTTGCGACAAGTCGGGGTCGAAGGTTCACGTGTCCTGCCTTTCTGCCCTCACGGACTTGGATACCGTGTGTGAGTATGCGTGGGGTGCCGCCGGCCTCGTCTACCTCTATCGCATGCTTGGCTCTGCCATTCGATGGGGGACAAGGGCAATTGGCGGATACTTGACTCTGGTGGAGGTACGTACTTTTAAAACATCTGCTTTGTGATATAATACCAATAATTGTGACTGACCCACATTTTTAAAATCAATGCAGGCATGGATATATGATCACCTCCCGGTAATTATAAAGCCACAGCCCGACCCAGAATACACGGTTGACTCGCCGACTGCTCTTGCGTGGCTGGATCACAAAGATCTAGGTCAGGATCCGGAAATGGCTCTGCTATAATGGCGCGCACAGATTGATTCCCTGAGTAGACATCAGGTGAGTTGTAATCTTTGTCTGAATCCGTGTTGAATTTTGTAATATATTCAGTAGTGATCAAATATTGATTCCCTTACTATGAGTATGGTTGCAGGTTGTGTGGGACCCATACGTCAGACATAGAGGAGGCCCCTTCCCTCGTGATGATATTAGCTTTTTCCTCGGCACCATAAGCAGCGGGGAGCACGTCGAGCCGTACCATCCTGATCGGGTGCTTCGGCAATTCGGGATCGTACAGACCATTCCCGCCGCCCCACTAAGGCCAACCCACTTCTACATGGGAGCCAAGGAGACTGCCCGAGGGTACAAGAGGGCCTTCCACTATGAGCCGCGGTTCTGGGCTGATTGGCCAAGCCACTGCACTGCTCTATGCCGGACGGGCGAGTATACTCTCCGTGGGTATGACTGCGTGGATGGGTATTATGACTGGTATCGATCCATATCTCATGTGAAGCTCATAAACCCAGAGCGGAGGAGTTTCCAGGCTCAACATGCAGATGATTATCTGCCGGCGAAGGTAACTTTTTAGCAATTCTAAATGGAAATGAAATACTAGCGTATAATATTATGTCTAATTTGTTTCGAATTCTTGAAATTCAGTATGATAGGATAGTCACGATCATCGACGACACCGTGGCGCACATGGATACCCTGACCATTGATGACCATAGGAGTAGGTGGGCGCGGGCTCAAAGAATAGCCCGCGGCGAGACTGACACGGAGCGCGCCTACGAGAGAAGATCTAAACAACGAACCAGAGAATAGCATATATATTGATAGTATGAATGTGTTTCCAATGTATGAACTTAATTGGATCCAATGTATGGACGTGTTTCCAATGTATAGACGTGCTATCAATGTATGGATGTGTTTACAATGTATAGACGTGATATCAATGTATGGATGTGTTTACAATGTAGAATTAAACCTCCCTCCCAAATACTCTTTTTTTTTATCAAGTACGCAACTATCGGTACCCAAGTACCGATAATAACCTTGACACATATCGGTACCATACTACCGGTTGTATACCCGACACTATCGGTGCTTAGATACCGTTACAAAGCCAATCAAGTAAAACAAACACTGTTTCGGTACTCACACTTCCGAATAGTGAAGCATTTTATCGATACTATGCTACCGATACAACGCAGCTTACGCCTGCCTTTGATTCCATGTTTGATCGGTAGTAGAGTACCGATAAAAGGCTTCACTGTTCGGAAGCGTGAGTACCGTTACAAAGCAAATCAAGTAAAACAAACACTGTCTCGGTACTCACTCTTCCGAACAGTGAAGCATTTTATCGGTACTATACTACCGATACAACGCAGCTTACGCCTGCCTTTGATTCCATGTTGTATCGGTAGTATAGTACCGATAAAATGCTTCACTGTTCGGAAGAGTGAGTACCGAGACAGTGTTTGTTTTACTTGATTGGCTTTGTAACAGTATCTAATTACCGATAGTGTCGGGTATACAACCGGTAGTATGGTACCGATATGTGTCTAGGTTATTATCGGTACTTGGGTACCGATAGTTGCGTACTTGATAAAAAAAAACAGAGTATGAAGCAACCCTTTGCAACACAATGTTTACAACCATACAAGATACTCATACAATGTTTGGAACACAATGTTTACAACCAGACAAGATATTCATATTGAAAATCATATAAGACATTAATACCCAAATTTTCATTCAAGATCTATGGTGTCCGTTGTAGCAACATCTGATGACACGATTAACTCAAATTTTTCTATCTCATCGTTATAGGAATCCCATCCAATGGCACAAGCATCTCGATATCGAGCCCAGCTGCTGACTACTGGTGGCATTGGACATCCAGGCTGCATGTGGAGTTGAACAAAGTGATTTCCGTTTACGAACCCGATTGCGATGATCCTCCGTGCCGGGTTCGGGGGCGCTGCTGTCCAAAGTGGTAGTAAGGTCACGCATTGTCTTCTGGAGATGTGGAGTAGGACAACCGAGTATCGTGATGCAATAATATAACCCATGTCCGGCGTGGTCATCCACCGATCGGGTAGAGGGTTGTCTTCGAGAAACGACAATGAGTATATAAGCTCGTGAACACGCTTTTCATTCCCATACAAGTTAAGGTAGCCCTCGAAGTGATCACGCAACTCATTGATAAGATCGTTCCTCACCTGGGCCCAGTTGTCCTCGCCGTAGCCCAATAGCCCGGCTATCGCTCTAAAACCGCAGTTACCATCTGATGCAACATCCTTAACATGCTTAATATATTTTGTCAACCATTCTGGAAACTCGCCAAGATAGCCCAGCGGAGCGGCTGTCCGAGCCCTTAGCACTCTCTCCTTTGGACGCTTTTTTTGACTATATCAGGCTTCTCTGGTTTCATGCAAGATATGGGACTAACATGTAGAGGAGTTTCCTCTAGTGAGTTACTGTCCTTGAACGAAGGTGCATACTCAAAGGCGGATGGGTCGCGTTGTGTTGAGAGCATCAACTTCTTCTCCTTAGCGCTTGGTCGACCGCGGGTCCTCAACTTCACCTCTGGCTCAAGAACATAACTAGACTGCGGTTCTGCTAGCTCATACATTTTCTTCAGCAAATGCATTCTTCCTGCCTCATTCTGAGCTAGAACTTTGTTTTCCAAGAGTTCTAGAGCATTTTGGCACTTAAGTTTTGGGATTTCATTGGCTGGTGTAGCCGACAAGTCAAGCTTCCGCCAATGGTGATGTATGCATTCTAGGGGTATGGGGCGGCAATCAAGCTTGTAGTTGGCGATCTCATGGGCACATGGCAAGCCATGTGTGCGTCGGACTGTACAACCACATGCGAACTTATCCGCACTGATCTCATTGGCCCTCTCAGATTCTTTTTGAACTATTAAAAGAGCACTCTTTGAAATGAAGCCTCGCAGCTCCTTGAAGATGGCCGGCTTGAAACTGTGATGCACAATGTATTTGCTCTTCTCAAAGGAGGCTTTGATATCACAGTGTTGCAGCTCAAGCAGGGAGTGAATAGTAGCCCACGATGTGTCAAAACTGCAGCTGGATGCCCCGAGATGCCTCTTTAACTTGGCATGTGCACTCTCTACCCTGTTTGTAGTGTGATTGCCAAAATGCATATATTCGTCAGTCCAAGCACTGACGAACAATTCTTTGAAGCCATCCAGCCACGATTCCCGAACATATTTAGAAGCTGCTGGGTAACCGAAAAAAGATGTCTCTAGTGTCTCCAAGTGTTTCTTGTACTCCTCCTCGGTAGATGCAGTTACAACCAATTTCCACATTGTCATAAACAAGTCGGCTTTATCTGCAGTTTCGAAAATGTGTTTGCAGCTGAGCTCTACATTCTTTTGGATATGCCATCTACATAGCATGCTTTTGGACTCCGGAAAGACCGAGCTGATAGCGTTCATCAAAGCCAGTTCTCGGTCTGTCACCACAACGCGTGGCATTGGGCATCCTTCCAACAATGTCCTTAATATTTTCAAAGCCCATGTGTACCTGTCCTCCTTCTCACACTCCATGTAGGCAAAAGCTGCGGCGAATGTCATACTCGTCGACGTGACGCCAACAATCTCTAGCAGTGGAAGTCGATATCTATTGGTCTTGTAGGTGCAATCCATAATCAACACCTCGGGAAATACACGGACTAAATCAATAGACACAGGGTGTGCCCAGAATACGTCCCTCACAGCGTCTGTGTCTTCTCGAACCGTATGATACTCAACGTATCCAAACTCATTTAGATGCTTCAATAGTTGCTGCATCTCTGATCTCCCAGCCTTTTCAATCACCCTGTTCCTTTGACGTACATTGTAGATGGTTTTCATGGTGGATACGTTTTCAAGATCTTGTTGCTTTATAGTGTTCAGGATTTGCCGTGGCTTCACTAGGTTTGCTGACATCGTAACCACCATATCATTTTGTTCAGCAGATAATCTTCCCGCGAACGAGTGACCCTCGAGGTGATCCGCATGGGAGTGATTGTGGACTCCGCAAAGAACTCTTAGCATCCAATCATCATCAGATACAAGCTTCACACCCTGAAGCTTGAAAGGACATCCACACTTCTTCGTCCCGGAGTCGACAGATTTTTTCTTTCGATTGGCAAATTTTTTCTTCCCACTATCATCTTTCTTCACAGTTTTCCGATACTCTCCACTGCGCTCACATGCCAAGGTAATCCTCGGCTTTCTACCACACCCCCCGGCCTCTGAATTCTTTGTCACAATCACCAGCCCATTCTGCCTCCCAACTGTCTGTACCCATTGGACAAGTGCTTGTCGACTTTGAAATATCTATAACCAAACAATAAGAATTATGTTAATGAAGTTTAGACCTAGTTGTCGTCCGGCAAGATATAGCGATTTAACAACATACCGTACTGGTCGTGAATTCCAAGGTGTAGTCGTGAGTAATTATAGCTCCTACACCGCTCACATCAGTAGAAACATGCTCCTGAATGTAAGCAAAGAGTTAGTAAGGCAGGTAGCCAACACTGTGTTCACATCGGTACCATGGTACCGGTATACTAACGTATTAATCGGTACCATTTTACCGGTATATAAGCTATAGTTTCGGTGGATACGTCCCGGTATACATAGCATACTAATCGGTACTATGTTACCGGTACATTAAGCCAAAGTATCGGGTTCTACATACCGATACGTTGACGTTTTCTGTCGGTCTGATACTACCGATCAAAACGCGATCCGGGAAGGACAAAAAAAAACAAGAGAAGAGGAAATGTACATTTTTTGAGCGCCTTTTCTCGTCTCCTTCGCTCCAACATTCGTCTTCTCCATCCATTTCGACTAATACACCTTGGATTGACAATGTATAATGGGGAGGGCTTGTGTGAGTTGAAAACCTAAGGTTGGAGGAGATGGTTTGGAGTATAATGTGAATGTGTTGGAGGATAAGAAAGAAGATAGAATAACTTGAAGACCTAGGGCTTGGAGGGAGGGGGAGTGAGTAACTTGAAGACCTAGGGCTTGGAGGGAGGAGATGGTTAGGGATTGGAGTTGAAAATTCGGTAATAAGAGAAGGAGAAGATGATGGTTAGAGGTAGGAGAAAATGTGGTATTGTGGTGTATTGAGAAATAAATCTTATGGTAGATTAGGTTTTGTGATGTATTGTATTTCAGAAGGTTAGTTTAGACATATCACCCATAGGTCTTTTGGGTATGAAAAATGGTGTGGTGTGTTGAGTCGAAACGGTGGTGCGGATAGCCGCACCCGTATTATATACATATAAACTTAGGAAAAAAAACAAATGGAGGCTTAGGTACCACTCGAGGTTCTAGAATTCACATCTGAATAAAGGTAATGAAAAGAAGAAACAAAAACAGACATGAGAAATTCATGAAGGCTTTGAAAGCCATAGAGACAAGGGAAAGAAAAAAAATCAGAGCTCTATTGCAATCATGAAATGTTAGAGGTAGAAATTTGATTACACTTGTCTCTGGAGAGGATCTCCCTACAGAGGAGACTCCATGAACAAATTTCTTTCTGTAAAGAGAACTGTATGAGCACATTTCTATCTATGCAAAGAATATAAATGAGCAAAATAAAATAATCAAACTCATGTTCCATTCTATTTTAGAAATATGATTAAACACAATTAGCTAATACACAACGTTATCACGATTAGTAACAACACCCCTATGGATATGGACCTTCCCATCATCAATATGCTGGCGGAGGATATATTATTAGCATCAACAGTATATAAAGCTCCGGTCTTGTCATCTTGAACTTTAACGCTTGAAGAACCTGAAATTAAAGTTAAAAAGTCATGTTAAATTGTGCTACTCTAAAGAGATAAGAGTTCAACTCTACCTGTTTTTTCATGTTGCACATTGCTTCAACACTCTCTTTAAGTCTGACAGCAGTTCATTTTTACAAACAAAGGATGTCACTTTTTACAAATATTGTAGATGGGATTGGCAGTGAATTTGACAATCAACTTCAAACTAGAGGACAATAAGTCACACACTTGTCTTGTATGCTTGAGCCTTGCCCGTTTACACACCATTATGAACCATCTAACATCTAGTTCTTAGTGTCGTTTTACAAATTTGACTTTTGAGTCTCCAATGTGCTGACTCTATCTAAAAAAGGAATGCGATAAATGAAATGACTGCATTGGGTTATGACTTATTCATTGGTGGTAAATGGCAGTTCAAACTCAATTTTCATCTACGACAAAATTGCAAGGCCCCGTATAGGCTATTCCGGATTAAAAGATTTGGGGGTTAAAAAAGTTGGGATAATGAGTGGGGATAGGCCAAAATATTTTTTTTACTTGGTGGATAGAAATGGGATAGAAATGGAGGTGGAGTTAAATGGGGATAGGATAAGTTCTATCCCCATTTCTTGGGAAGGCCCATCTTAGCCCACCTTATTCCTATTTTACTATCCCCATTATGTTTGGGGATAAAGGAAGGGATAAGGGGGTTACCCCCCTCTCTATCCCCAAACCAAAAGGCCCCTAAAAGATTTCAGGAATTAATATCCTTTACGTTCCAATTATGGTTTCAAGTGCCGGTCAGCACGTACTATGCTGAGAGGAAGTCGCCACAGAGTCTGAGCTGACACTAAAGATACCGCGTGCCAGCGGCACTTAAAACTAATGCTTCTTTAACCCGAATTGAGGTTAAAATCAAGACCTATCTTATCAAATAACCACCTGCAGACAAGTGACATCAAGGTACCATTCTTGCATGGCAGCATGAAGGTACCTTCCGAGTGGATTTAACTCTTTTACGCATCTGACATTTTTCCCCACAGCCTTAGCAACAGCCAGCTTTGACAGGAACCATGCCCATGCCCCAGAAGCCCCTTACACCTTTTCTCTACTACGGAGGATCGCGTGCAACAAAGGAAGAGGCGGCCCTAACCACTTATGACTGGTCAAGACTGATAATTAGATGTGCATTATTCCCCTGATCCTCATTATCACTATGCAAAATGATACTTCATAATAGCCTCAACATAAATGACCCATTTATAGGACAACTGCTTGACCCAGGTTCTCGAAATTACATTTCCTTGACCCAGATGCAAATTTCACCATGGATTCAATTTCACTCAGCATGGCCCTACTTACCGCGCCAATAAGTTGCTGGCATGGCAAATCTAGCGTTTGCGGTTGGTGCCAACATTAAAAATACTGTGCATGCCAGCAGCATGGCAATCTGTGATTTTCAATAGCTCTCACTAACATTTGATTTCTAGTCGGCACAGCATGTGCTAGCAGTATCGCAGTCAATGAATTTCGCTAGCTCTCACTAGAATAGTAGACTTTGACCGACTTCTATTTTTCATGAACAGATATAAGTTTGACAACATCGAGTAAATGTGTCCACAAGTGGAAATATTTTCCATTGAACAACATGGGAGGTCAGCATGTAAAAAAGGATGGGGTGCCTATGAGCGAGGTGGTGTTTCCAATTGGCACGCTGTGAAGCAGAGTACCTCATCAAATTTTATGCAAAGAGATAATAAGTATTTCACAAATGAGATACTTTCCTACGAACCAAAATGGAAAGTCAGCATGAAAAGATTAAGAGGTGCCTAAGAATAAGTTGTATTCTGTCTTTGAAATGGTTTAGTAGGTTAAAGTATTAATTGCTGTAAAGTACCACGATACTTACAATTGTACTCTGTCCACCCAATAACCTGATTTTCAAGGTCATACAGCACTAGCTTATTTGCCAGGGCTAAATCTGCACAAACAATATCACAGTTTAACATCAGTTCCCTCAAGATAAGTGTGCATGTTTCATGCTATCTCAAAAATCTCATGGTCCTGCAAATATATTTATGTAAATCATGCCCACAGAAGAAAAGTACAAATATCATCCAACAACAAGTCCAGAATGTTTGAACTATTTCTGTGCATACCTCCGAGAAGAACCATGTCTTTTCCATCCTTAGATTGAACTCCACTATTTTGCCAACCAACACACCAAACATCTTCCTGTAAAGAAGCGAACAATGAATGAAATCCATGAAGCAGTACACCAAGAACATACATAAAGCTGGCAGAAAAACAAAAACAGCTAAAAGGGTAAAATAAGGAACCATCTGATAGAGCGGCAAAAATACATGCTACCGTGTTACAAGAAAAGTCAAACTAGAAAGATGAAAAGATGAGAAACTACCTCAAAGTAAAGGGGAAGGAAAAGTCACAAACTTACGAGCACATAAACAAGACCATAATAAGCGAAAGCAAAGGTCATAAAATGACCTGAGGTGCAAGAAGGTTATCATAAAATGAAAATGCTAGAAAAATTACCTCTTCCTTAGTAAATCTAGAACAAGTGTAACTAACATAATGTCGAACACAAAAGAAATATAGATGCCCAGTTGTTCTTTTTGAAATGGAGTTTGAAGAGCTATGCTATATGCCAAGATATGACTCGGAAGTTCTTATGACTAAATTATTTCTCATACACTACTTCCGTTCACAAATAGTGCTCAGCCTTCTTAGCCTTTTGTGTTGAAGCACAAACATCAACCCCAGCTATTCTTGTCCTTATGCATTGATGTATTAAAAGATTCCATAATCCAGAGGAGATCCACATCAGAAACAATTTAGGGTTTCTCAATGCATGTAAAGTCACTTAAAAATAGCTTTTGGTCATTTTTCCCTGAAGAGGTTCAATCTGGATATGCACCCCTAATAATGCCTATACTCATTCTGATAATCACCAGGAAATAGTCCTGAACATGAGTCTTAAGAATCTGCAGAGTTGTTTCTCTTATTCTAGTTCTTCAGGATATGATAAACGTAAAGAGGAGTTAATAGGTTACCAAAGTACGAATACTTGACTTACATAACGCCCATAGTTTTAAGTGTTGCAGGCACATAACAACCCCACTGGAAGTCGACAAAATTTTTCAGTGCCAGGATGATCTTTGCCATTACCAGATGTTTTGTGCCGATCTCCTCACGACACGATGCATACCAAATTACCAATTGTCACTCTAAGCTATTGTAATACCTTGACTCATATGATAATTATGTCATGCTTGAGGTGTTTTTGTATATAGAATAGTAAGAATCGGAATAGGAGTCCTAACCTGGTCGAACAAGGAAATCTGCGTCAATCTCAGATTCCTAGCATCAGCCAAATTGCAAGCGACTTTTGATCCATGACCAAATGATCATGAAATTTCTTGCAATACACAATTCTAAGAAACCAGTCTTATTTCACAATAAAAATCAGCCTTTCTAAAACTTTTACATACTTGAATGCAGTGAGTACAGAAAGGGTGTGATTTGAAAAATGCTTCATACTTATGACCTAACTTTTGGTACTTATTCCCAACGTAATAAACTTTTCCTATCATGGTTTACTGTGCCGGTCACTAGCATGATCAGTGTGGACACGGGTTGTGCCGGTCAGCACGGGATGTGCCCAAACTAGGCGTGTAGTGGCAGACTGGCAGTAAGGATATCCTGCCAATATTATACTGCCATGTCTGTGTCGACAGTGCTGACCGACACGAAATTCATGGTGACTATAATCATAAAGTTCCATACTTGGTCAAATTAGCTTTTAAAACCGGATGTTTTCCGCATCTTTTCACGACAATGGCAATTGATGATTAACATGGGAGGTTGTTTTGGTCATTTCAAGTATTACAATGACCCAATCTAGCAAATAAATTAACTTACTGAACTGATTTTGCAAAATCATATTTCCTTGTATTCTTCTTGAAACAAATTATGGGTATCTGTAAGCATTCTTTGTTGTCATTGAAACACCCAAAGGCGTGTTAGCAGGACAATACGATGACAAATGAGTGAGGCTCTTATATGAACAAAACCGACTATGTCAAGTTCCTAACCAAACAACATCCGTGATGGAGTATGAAAAATGAAACCATTGCCCATAACCTAAAGAGAGGTTCTTTCCCTTTAGAGCAAACGAGAGATCAAGCCCATGAAGTTGGGAACAGAACAGCCCAGTCATAATGTCGTATGACGTGTGATGGCTAGGGAGAAGAACTTAATTCGAATTGAGAACGAAGGGATGATTTTCTTACTCGAACGTAATAGGTTATGCTCCTTACTCTTTTGAGTCTGAGAGAATCTAAAAGATGCCACAAAATTAAAAGGAAATATTGTCATGATATTTGCATTCTATCAGTGGCACTGTTTCTTAAATGTGTGTAAGGAAAGGATACTCCACTAAATAGTTCAATTTGACACATGAGATTAACAAATTTACTTGCTAAGTTAAGTCTTAAGATATTTTTCACATAAGACGGAGCATACTTCAAGCTAGAGATTCAAAAGTAGAAGATCAAATAATTCAACCACTAAGGATTTCGGAGTTGTTCCAAGCTATCACATGATGTAGTTACCTTTGATAAAGTAGAGGTAGCTAAGAAACATTTATGTATTTGAGGGCTTTCATCTTAGCACTAGTTATTGGAATTTCATTTTGGTTGTGACTATTTTGAAGTAGTAATCTAATTTAGATTCTTTTTTCTTTTGGAAAAAGTTTTAGCTGATGACAACAGACATGGAGATTAAAATTACTTAGCTAGTCTAGTTTAAGATTTTTAGCCTATATTGCTTTTATCAATAGTAACGGTTTTATCATGCCTGTGAGATCTCTGGTGTCACAAGCAATAACTTTTTTGCTGGTTGGCACACATGGCGCAAACAAATAAATATCGTGCCGGCACGTAATCTCGCAAGTACTCTAACACATATCTGTTATCAGGTTTCAAGCAAAAACAGTAGGTATCAGGCAGAATCTTTAGAACAGGTTTGATTTAATCGGTTGCAGGTCTCTTTGGATGGGTTTCACCTGGAAATCTGTTAACCTTACTTAAGTTATAAACCCAAATCTATCTCCCCCATCAACTCCTATGAGCGTACTCTCCAGCCACAGGCCCACTTTCTGATTGGCCCCTTCGCCTCTCTGCCTACACCAAACTTACTCTGCTCTTCTTCTCCTCCTCTATCCCTCTTGCTTACCTTCTCTTCATCTATCTCCTCCTCTATAGCTCATTGTGCCATCGGCACAAGGGGTAGGCAGGGCCGGTGCTGTGCCGACCATTTGCCTGCCACGCCACAAGGTGACAGCACTGTAACCCTTGGTCACAAGTAAGGTAAAGTAAATGTAACACTATAAACCAAACGCAAGTTCACAACTCCCAGAGGAAGGAAACATGTGATCTGAAAGATACAAAGCTATAAGCAGCACATACATCCTAGACTAGGGAAGGACGAAATTCCCTTCTAGTTATCCAAGGCTAGCATTTCTTTATTCACCATTGTTTTTATGCTCATTTGTAGTGTCTTGTCTATAGGTCATGATCCCACAAAACCAATTCTGCATTGCTGTAGCAAGGGTTGGGTCTATTGCATGAATACCACCAGGTCAAGCGTCCAAAACTCTTACCTTCCACAAAGGAGTTGGGGAAAAAAAAATCTCCAAACTGCTTTCTGAAGTCATGCTCTCAAAGTGATTTCTATTATGAAATAGTAAGTGTGAATCTACACATGATGATTATTAGAAAATCTTATTTCATACATATTGAGTAAACCAAACTTACTTGAAAAGCAACCTATACCCATTTTTCACTCCATTTGTACAAGTTCTTTCCATCAAAATGATATCTATATGATGAAATGTCTCCATATTCTAGCCTATATTCAGGTGCTATATTTATGTTCAAGCAAAAAAAGCAGATTCTTCAATCCTCGCATCAAGCTTACGTCTCTTCTTGTGGCAGAATATTTGCACGACATACTAGCTTTCACACCACAATGCTTCATTAACAAAATCCATCTTACAAATAAGCATGAAATCTACTCCCAAAAATAGATTTACATAACAAGGGCATGCAAGCATCCAAAAGAAGGCAAGAAAAATAACTGATCAAAAATGCATAAAATGCAGTTTATAGCAGTATATGACATCAGACATACATTACGGAATGAAACTTAGACATCTCAACCTTATTCACCTAGGCACATAAGGTGTATACTAGTTTACCTGATTTTGAAAGAGATAATCATGGGGATACACCGTCAGAGAGAGTGAGTTCTCAAAATGGAAAATAACATCAGGGAATCCATCATCCACACTGCAAGGAGAAAACAGAACATCCTAAGGTGATTTGGTTTGCATTAGCAATTCATTGAGGAAAGTTTTAGAACCCATAGAACTGCTTTCAAGGATTCCAAACGTAATCCCTTTTATTTTAGAAGACATACAACTTTTTCTAATAGGGCTGTTAACCTTTCTTATATGCACTAATTTTATGCAAGCGATATGCCCAGCACTAAAATATTCTTAAATCACCAATTGTCCCAAAAGCTTAAGTTGATGGGAGAGGTTGAACTTAATTACATAGATGGAATCCAACACCTCTCTCTCATGTCTGCTCGAATGTGCCATGGGTCCCAACAACTGAATATTTAACTAAAGGAGCCAGCCGATGGAGTCATAAATGTGCCATGGGTCCCCATCAAGAACCTATACCAAGATTAACAACAATTGAGTCATAAATGCATACCTTCCAGTATACCGAAAACATAGGAAGTCCTGAACGGTGTGAAAGCTCAAATCTGGCTGGTAAGAAAAGATCTAAAGAGACTTTGAAAAATGAGTAAAAGTGGGCAGGAAAGAATATCAATTTAAAAATAGGGAACAAATTGTTGCGTACTGCACTCATCATTGGCTTATAAGCTGCCTCAGGGAGATAAGATAGAGTAGTTCCACTGTCAATTATCGTTCCCTTCTTGTCTCCGGCAACAAATAAATCGGTTGGAAGCGGTAAAAAGGCCCCACCAACTTCAATTGTTTTCAGATTGACATTGTAGTGTGGCCTACAGAAGAAATGTGTTATCAATCAAGAGTAAATGAACAAAATAGTACGCAGTTAATAAATCCAAGCAAGATCATATAAGGGTGATACAACAAATATTAGCACACAGATTCCCTAACAGAAGTCCGTATTCTTCAACACAACAAGTCGCATGGAGTCCTTTTTTTCATGTTTTGCACTTATAGCATTTGGACAAATCTAGGAAATTCCCTTATGCTAGTTAAGTAATGTAGGCTACTTTGTCTTCTTTTGGCATTTATGAAACCATTCAGATCAGATACGTATTTTAAGTATGCTTACTGACATTATTAGTTATGGGCTCTAATGCCATATAAACCATGTTGTAAGCCATAATTTGAACAAATGATTATCGTGCCAGTGGCACTTGCACACCCATCGGATCGTGCCAATACTCACGTGCCAATACTCAGCACGGACCCGTGCGTGCAGCATGGAGGCCCAATACATGTTGGCATGGTATTTGTGCCTATAAGCATCGTGCAGTAATTTACCAGCACAATGCATGCTCTTCGGCACGGACGAGCATGATAATCCCTTCTAGGAACATATGCAAATCCAGTCTGTGTTCCTGTAGTTATTTTTCAAGCGCAAAAATGTAAGCAAGCAACATAATCAAGATCCATTGTATACAAAATGCAAGGTAAAGATAATATTTTTGCCTCGTTCTTAGCTTTCCATCAATTAAGCAAGGCTAATTTTTCGTTGGATGATTTATTAGGCACGAAATGATACATGATGTCGCACTGGGAGGATAGGCTGCATGCCATTTTATAAGGTAGTTGGCACTCAGTTATGGAAATCATCATGCTATTATATCCATAAACATTGACCTGTGAATAGGAAAGGTGTTGCTTGGCAGCATGCAACATTAGAAGAAACACATGATTAAGATGCGCATAGAAAATCAACCTTACAGTATAAACATGAACTTTAAACAAACATAAATGAGCATTAACACATACTGATTGGGTACCATCGGTGTTGTCTTCACTTTTGGCTGCACCACATTTCCTATAGCAAATATTCCTCCTCCATTTATAGTATCTAAGCAATGAGCAAATACCTTCCTCACTTTTCCAGAAGAAGCCAGCTGCGAAATAACTGAGGAATTCGACTGCCCAAAACCAAGAATTCCATCAAGTGCTTCGCTTGATGAACCTAAATCACCAGATTGCCGGGCGCCACACCTATTCAAAGAGAAAATGAAGTAGATAATTTCTTGAACATTAATACGATCGAATGGTCAAAATTACGACTACGTGTTGGCAGAAGGTTACAAAAGTCTAATGCTCACCAAACTAAAGAATGCATACTGAGGAGAAAAGTGAAACATACATCTACCAAATGATACTCATCCCATTTACTTTATTATCCAATGGACATAACAAAGGAAATGAAAGTTATAAACAGAAAACATTAAAATTCAGTATCCCAAAAAATCAAGCACAGAACTCCCTGTCAATTTGAAAGTCAATTTTCATGCAGAAATACTCTTACGATGCTTAACTTAGTAGAACTATATGTACCAATACCACCTCTTATCACTTTTCCTTTGGAGTGTTCATGGAAAAAAGACCTAATAAAATCTCATGAACATGCTCTAATGTACAAAATGGATTAGGGATAAAAATTTATGAGGTTAAAAGAACTTATAGCGTCAACATAGTTGCACTTTCCATGAGCCATTTAGACTTTTTAACAAAGGGCACTAAGTCCTATTTAGTACAAGAGAGGGTTCCATTACAAATAGCAGGAAAAGCATCAAAGGAAGGGAACAATTAGTAAATTTATTATGTCCAAATATGCAAGGTTTACTGTGCTGGCCAGCATGGATTGGCACGGGCCAGCAAATGCCATGCTAATCAGCACAGAGCAGCATGTGCCGACCAGCACGGTCCGGCACAGAGCAGCACGAAGTTTTAATGGTCTGATACGATTGTTAAAATTAAATTAAGTCCTTAATAATACTTTATTACGTTTGGTGTTTAAAATTAATTATTTTGTATTTTAATTGTTGAAATAACCTTAATACACCCCAAAGGACTAAAACACATGTTATATGTGTACTAGAGGGTAGAATGTCCGTGAGAACCCTTAAAACTCTGTGCTGGTCCGTGCCTGTTCGTGTTGGCGACATGTGCCAAGCCGGTCAAGGACATGCACGACAATGTCGCACCGGCATGCCAATAGGCACCTCTAATTGCAGAGGAAGGATTCAAAATAGAGACTATTGCCCAGAGTATAGATAACATAGTTCCATAGTTGGTTTAGATAAATGCTTCCAAACCTAAAAATAGGGGTGCACATTCGGTTTTCAGTCCATAACCGAAGAACCGAACTTTTTCGGTTCAGATTTTTGAGAACCGAACCGAACTAATTCGGTCCAAAATTTTGAAAACCGAACCGAACCGAATTCATGTAAAAACCGAACCAAACCTAAAAATAGGGGTGCACATTCGGTTTTCGGTCCATAACCGAAGAACCGAACTTTTTCGGTTCAGATTTTTGAGAACCGAACCGAACTAATTCGGTCCAAAATTTTGAAAACCGAACTGAACCGAATTCATGTAAAAACTGAACCAAACCATATGTGTACTTATGTAGTATATAAAATAAAAAAATAATTATTTTACTAAAAAGTTCGGTTTTTCGGTTCTAACCGAAATTTAAAATGAAGAACCGAACCGAACCGAAGAACTGAAATTTTTAAAGTTAGAGAACTGAACTGAACCAAATGAACCGAAGAACCGAACCGAATGGACCAAAGTTGTTCGGTTCGGTTCGGTTTTTCGGTTCTAGTTCGGTTCGGTTTTTCGGTTACGGTTCGGTTTTGCTCACCCCTACCTAAAAATACTGTGTGATAAAGTGGAAGGTTATTCAACACATAACAAGAAGGTTGTTTACCACAATGAAGAGCTTCTACCTTTTAGACCAAATATGAGCACAATATTCTAGAAGAAGCTACCCTACATAACAACTAACTGGGCTCCAAACTTCATAGGCAAGGAAGCATGTGCACACAGCAGTAAGCAATCACGCAATAAGTTCGAGTGGTTCAAGTAGTAAAGTGCCAGAGTGTTGATCTATCTAAAACACCAAGAACTTCAGATAAGAAACAACATTAACCCCCTCTACTGCTGCTATCCAGTGAGCTCTATGCCCAATATAATGAGAAAGGGTGGGAAAGCATACACAAATAACCTCTAACAAGAATTTGTGCTTTAATTTGCCAATCATTAATCTCACTCATATTTGGAACCTTCTAGAGTACCAAATATCGACCTCTCCAAACCTATGTAGCTTTCAAAGAATTCCCAATTGTACTTTCCCTAGCCCTAGTCATCCTTATATACACAAGGGCATGCACTGTGCTTGATTTCAATAGGAATAAACTACCTTGCAATGCCAAACATGTAATATCGCCCTCGATGACTTCAGAGTAGAATTTTATGTCTACGTGCAAGTATTTGTGACCTCACTCCAGTCAGAGGTTAATCCTCAAGATACATCAACCACTACTTCTCAGCACCGCGGCAGGATACAAGGGAATTCTAATAAAGAGAAGTTCTTGAAATTGCCGGAGTATATATCCATAGGGAACCTAGGAAGTATGGACACCTCTAGCACCTTAAGTGTATCCTTGTTGGACATTTCAGGGGCACTGACACTCAGTTTGACACATGTCGACATTTTCCCAGCATGTCCTCTTTTTTTTCTTCTTAAAGGCCTGACACATTATGGACACACAACACGCATCCCATGTTGTCTTCTCCATTGGGTGGGGTTCAGAGACAATATCGGGTTTAAAAGTGGCCTTCATTATTTCCCTTCTTCCACTATCTAAAACACTAACCTTAAGATCTTAATATTCGATAAGTTAAGGCCAAATCAGAGAAGTTGCATTCATCAATGGCAACTATCAGCAATGTCTAACGATGTTTAAGCTAGAAAGAACATGTTTTTTTGTAGGTTGTCTAGATTTCTTTGAATGAAATATTCCTATACATGTGACCTCTAAAAAATTTACACAATGTACTTTTCCACACGTCCAAGCCCTACCATGTTATTCTGTATTTTATGACAATCGCTAAGTCATCGTGTCCAAGATGTGGCATTTGTTTTGTGTGTCTATGTATGTGCTTCCTAGTTGACACATCTACGAGACATCACTTCTTTACTTGCTTTTGAGGTAGATTATTTGTAGGAGAAATTCAGAGATATATTAAGCTTACTCCTATTTATCGTCCTGCACTTGTTACTTCAATGATACATTGGTGATGTACTCCTTATATATGCGGATTCTATTTGTCTCATATGAATTACATCTAAGTTGTGGTTGTACGGGTGTCAATGGTTATATATGTGGGGCGTGACCTCACACCCCCTTATGGATATGCATATAGTTGTTCACCCAAAGGCTATATCTCCCATTGTAAATTGTATCTTTGTGATTGACTGCCACCTGAGACAGGTTGGTACAAGTTTGATATCATGCCAAGTCATCTGAAGTGTATTCTCACAGTGGTGGTGTGACTGTGCAAAGATATCCTAATAGAAAGCAAGAGACTTCTCCACAATATGTCCATCTACAATCATGTCATTTTCTTGCCCTAGTTTGACTTGATCCTCATTGACAAAGTTAATGAACTAGCTACCTAGCTCCAGCATGTTTTGTCAAGTCATAGTACTTATTGCTTTGTAATAAGCATGGCTATCGTTACAAGGCATCTATTAGAATTGCCTTGTAATCAACAACATGACATTCGCTTAAAAACCATTTTGATATCTCACTTCACCCCTCCACAGAATCCAATTAGGTCAAAACCTTGGGTCGAGATGTCAACTATCCCTCTGACCTTAAAATTGTGCATCCTTTAACCACTTCTCCTCGAAAGGAAGCATGCAAGCAAGTAACAACTCTTTCGATCCTTTTTTCACATAATCACAACAAACTAGTTCTGTGCAACAAACAGATTGGCACTCAATTAATTAGAATGCAAGATGAACCTCAGAGTTGCAAAGAAAATTACCCAAACGTTACATTTGCATTGCCCAGCTTTGTCTGATGATCACCAGAGATTTGGTTATACTGCAGAACATCCGTCACATAATACCCAGCCGTCGAGCTCCCATCACCATACATCACACTGTACTGGCATGGAATGTTAGGGGCGCATCCCGGAAGCTCGCCTCCATAGGTTTCTGCACAGAATCTTTCATCGCAATTTACCAAGTTCCCGCTACTTGAACCTTTCGGATCATAAAGCGTCAGCTGTACCTGCAATTGAGAAGAGGAAAATCACCACAGATCAAACAGGAACTCAACACGATCGCGTCGAGAAAGAAAATGAATTGATTCCGATTCTTACGCCAAGATCGCTCTTCTTGGGGCAAAGGTGGCAGGTGACGCAATTGACCCATAGAATATCGCTCCCCGTGTCGACCTGCACGTAGTAATTCTTCGAAGGCGTTCCCAGACCGATTTGAGCGAAATACAACCTACACAGAAAAAAGGAATAAAAAAAAACATTCCTTTCCACGCAATAAAACTTCAAATCAAACGCAGAATGGATCAAGAAGAGGCAGAGAACCCGGTGGCGGTGGGGAGGCCCAGGCCCCCGATAGGAAGATCGACGGCGCCGAGCATCCGGCCGTGCCGGCGGACGTCATGGTCCCGGAGATTGGAGATGTTGTGCTGGCCTCGAAAGATCTTCTGCCGCACCTGGAACACGCCATTGCCAAGGGCGGAGGAGCTCAGGCTCAACAACAACAGGAGAGAACAGAGGACAAGGCTGCGCCTCCAGGGATCCATGAGAGTCCTCTTCGATTGCTCTTTCCTCGGATGAATCAAACGATTTGTCCGTATTATTGGTGTTATTCTCTATAATTTATTCATATATTCGGATAATTTGGTAAAAATTTGGTACATTCCCCCCTCCCTCCCGGCGTCTCCATCAAGGGTTCGAAAGAGAGGGGGAGAACGTGAGGAGAAAAGAGGATGACGACGACCGTTTCAACGGTCTTTTAAAATTAGATTTCCCCTTCCGTTGCTCCGAGGACAAGACTAATAAAACTCGGGTTGGTACGTTTCGGCTTATATCATGCCTTCGCTGATTGTTCGGTGTTATTTTCTGAGAACCAATTTTAAGCTGCCACGTTAGGTGATCAACTTTCTTAAATGTTCCATTTTTGTCGATTTTGGGTGCATTCTTTTATTCTTTTATGCATATAGCTGCGATGATTAGTCGTTGAATTATTTCATCGGTATAACAATATTAATGGACTAGATGAATTAATCGATATCTCACTATCAATTCGATTATTAATATAATACTACTAATGGACTAAATAAATCAATCGATATCTCACTATCGATTCAATGACATATGTAATACACATGTTCTCTAATCATGTACACAAATCAGACTTTTTTATATTTTTATTTTTCATTTTTTTATTTCCCCGCGTAGAAACCGGCAGCTTCCGGGTTCATTTCCACCGCCAAGGATACGAGAAAGTTTGTAGGTAAACCCTTATCCATTTATTATGCTACAGAGGGATCTGTGCCAGAGTAACGCTGCTCCACTCTTGTTTCATGAGTTACATTGACTTCAGTTTTTAAACGAGATCATTATTTACATACACTTTCAAATTGGTAAGGTGATATTTGTGGCAATATCTCTTTAATCTGAAATTATCAGTATACTTTTATAAATATTGTCTAAATTTTGAAACTATATATATACCCTTACAGGTGTTCTTTTATCTACATATGATCAATTTTGATCATGACTAATTTTAAAAGAAATTTTAAGCCACATTGGTTTTCTCAATAGTGATATTAATTATCATTAGCAACTTTAGATTTTAAAATTAGACATTGTTAAATTGGTCATTAAAAAAAATATTTGTAAGGGTTATATAGACAAAAATCCCATCTTTAAACTAATCATTATTGGACCATTTAAGCTCTATCTGATCAAATTACGTAAAAGAAGTTGATTTCCAGAATATTTTCTAATCTTGACTACTCTTTTATCCTTAACACCAACATTTTTCATATTTGAATTTGATTTTTGTTTTTATTATGATCTTTATTTTCAATTTGTGAGTATACGCGTGTAGTAAGCTGCGAATCAACTTTATAAGGAACAATAACGGTTAACCTGCATTAATTCATATCCCTTAAGTTTCTTTATATATGTTCTCTAAGTTTGCTTTATATAAACCTGCATTAATTCATATTAACCTAAGTTCTATTAATATTATCTTATGCAATATGCAAAGACTTATATTGATTTTATATACCCTAAGTTAGACTTATAATATTTTATTGGCTATGTTTTATGGTGGCAGTGAACAAAAAGCTATGACCAACCTTCGAACCCTGGACCACCTACGGGTCAACACAGCCATATAACCAGACAAACTACAGGGAGTTTGTTAAAATTTTATATTAACAATAACTAAAAACTGTGCCAGGGGCACAGATGAGTACTAGTTTCTTATAAGAAGGAACCCCTGCTAATCTCTTTTGGCAACTTGGGACCCTAGGGCCTGTTTTTTTTTCGCAAAATAGGACCATCGATATTTTTATATGTCCTTTATACCTCGACTTTTTTACATGAGATGACATGATACCCATGTCACATGACGTAGCATGGGCCATTTATTAAACCGTCCAAGACAATAAATGGAGGCTCCACGTGGCACCTGACATGGAGTTGACATGTGTCAGCGGCCGCACACTATATAAATATATTATTATTATAATTAAATAAATTTTTATTATTTAATTCATGCATATTTTCTAAAGCGCATAATTTTTGTGCACGCAGAAACGTTTTTGTGCGCCTAGTATATTTTCATGCGAGTAAAAACAGTTTTTACACATGGAACTGTTTTGATGCGAATAGAAACAATTTTGTGAGTTTAAAAACAAAATTATGCACGTAGAAAAAATTTTGTCCACGTTGAAACATTTTTCTGCTCTTAGTAAATAATATTATGTTATACTTATATTACTTTATAATATTTTTATTAATAAAACATATTAATTACTTTTTTATTAATATATGTGACCCACGCATACCACGTGTCATATTGTCATGCCTTGTCTTGAGATATGCTTATTTCAACCACGGGACGTGAGGGAAACTGTTCTCCTTACACACAACATGTTCAACTTGAGCCTTTGACGCCCAACCGTTATCTCGATTTAAACAATTATATACACACAACAATAATTCATAAAAGAGAATCAATTTCATATGAATTAAATTACTCAAAGATAATTCGATGATTAATTACAAATTTTCGAATCCAAATGCATAAAACTAATTTAGAATGATCCCAATAAATCCGACGTCACTACAATCCTCAAATGAAATTAATAGAATATGATAAGCTGGAAATAAGGATGAATCCTCCAATGATCTCAAGCTTGGGCGTCGTCACCTGGTGGACTTGCATAAGAGGATGGGTATGCAAATGTAGCCTGAGTAGGGGTGAGTATAAGTCCAGTAGGTGACTAACTAATGACACATAAAAAACTAACTAATATAAATAAACAATGTAATATGGCGCCTAAGTCTTAGCTCAAGGGAAGTCCCAATCTAAGCCCAAGCTCGCCATTGACCCATCACTGTCCACCATAGTCTGAGAGACTACCCTGCCAACCGTGGACCCAACTGAACTGGCGTTGACCAACAGACATTAGACTGCATCCCAATAGCCACTAAGACTTTAGGTTCCAGATTGTCAATCATTCCTCGAAGCAATAACAAATTTAATAATTCATATCCATATTAAATCATATAACCATTCTCATAGAAGCATCGACTGATCACGGGGACCCACGTCCAACCGTAACCTCGATTGCATGCATCTAGACCCGACCTTGACCTAGACTCATCTAGATCCGATGTCGTGCCCCGACCCGCGGACGCCAAACCGGGCCGGGACACGAGGGGAAAACCTACAACTACTAGCCTCAACTGGCGAAAACAGTTGAAACTAACACACAGCTGGCGGAAACAGCTGACAACAGGAACAAGGCGGAAGCAAACTTAACAACATCTATTACAAAATAGATATAATAGAGTTACACAAGGGTTCTAATACAACAGACTTACAAGGGATCAACAACAGTCCCCAAAAACTACAACACCCACCGGGGTCTCAGCAAAGGCACAAACAAAGCCCTCCTGACCCTCAGACATGGCCAGGAGCCGGCGCGCTGCCACGAGACGACCGAGGGGGAAGCACCGGAGAGGAGCTGGGACCTGCACCTGCAAACAACACAGTCCAGGTAGGAATGAGCAACAGCTCAGAATGGTCCTACTCTACCACTCTCGCTAAGAAGGCAAACCCAAACGAACCAACTCTGTGCCAAGGATCCCATAAATCCCGTCAATAACCCGAAGGACTCATGTCCCAAGTACGCCCCTCCGACAACCACTGCTCAGGGGAGGACAACTCCGAAAATCCCTGTCACAGGGTGGACATGGCGCTACTGGTAGGACACCCTTCTCCAAGCGGGATCTCCACACTTGGCGGAACGACCGTGGTTAAGACTACCATCTCTCAATACTCCAAGCAGCAAAGCCAACACGACCCCTAACTCCCGACTAAAGACTAAGTCTAGCCAGGGAGTCCATCGATCCCATCGATGTTCTCCCCCCCCAGGGTTCCTGTCCAACGTACGTCCCTCCGATAACCACTGCTCAAGGAATGGGCTACCTCCGACGGTCCCTGACACGGGTTGGGCCAAACGATACCTGTAGGACACCCTTGCCCGTGCTGGACACCAGCACGGGGACACAAGTCGGGTAACGGCATCCACCACTTAGCCTTTGATCACCGAAGTCCACGCGTCAACCCCACCCAGTCTAACCTAGCATGTCTAATGCACAGGAAGCAGGGCAGGATAAATATAAAGCAGTAACAGGCAACACAACAAGGGCACACCTTCGCCCCATTTAGTCTAAGCACTCCCGAGGATCATGACTTCCTCGGTTCACCACAAAGCGGTAAAGGACATACCGTCAGCCCATTTATTCTACACATCCCGAGAGGCATCACCCTCTCGGTTCCACCACAAAGCGATAAGCATTCAAGCATGATGAGTAACATGATAAGCCCCAGGGGCAGAACCGTCAAAACCACTTACATGCGAAGCCCTGCGGGCAAGACAACATTTAAAACGAATAAAAGTCCTCCCTGCATCGAAGGAGATCGATTTCATGTAGCAACGAGATCGATCTGCCTCAAGGCGATAGGTACCAGTCCTGGTCACCCCAACGGGATCGATCTCCACCCATATGGAGATCGATCTCGTAGGTGACGTAGGACGCACTGACGCCAGCCGCCAAGAGATCGATCTCCCTCCCAGGGAGATCGCTCTCGCTCGGGCGGGCTGGGCCACCCCGACCGAGATCGATCTCATCCCATGAGATCGATCCGGATTTGGGTTCATCGGCGGCCGGACGGCGAGGAAAACCACCGGAATCCGCAACCAAACCTCACCAAACTAGGTAGGCTGGTAGAACCAAGCACCACGAAGCTACTCAAGGCTTCAAAACCGGAAAACATCAACCACACAAAGAGATCTATCGAAATCAAAACCGGATTTCAAACCTTTAAAACAGCCGGAGTCTTTGAGTGAGAACCCTACCTCCACAAAGCTGCTTCGATCCACGAAGCCTAGCCTAGGATCTTCCTCACGCCGCCGCGGTTCCAACGAGCCTTCAAGCTCCAGAAACGGTGGCCGGAGGAGGGAGAACGGAGGAGGAAAGGGGCTGCCGGAACAGGGGAAGAAAACAGGGCAAGGGGGAGAAGAAGGAAGCAGAGGAAGAAAGGAAGGAAGAGGGGAAGGGGATAAGGCCGGGGAAAGCCGGCGAAGGCGGGGGAAAGGCGAAGGAGGGGAGCAAAAGTCTCCCCTCTCCTGACAGGGGAAGCGACGGCCATCGCCGTGGCCGTCCTTCGATCTCCACCGCCAACGACTTCCAGGCACAGAGAGATCGATCTGCATGCCATGCCAGATCGATCTGGATAGAAAGGCCAGATCGATCTCCCTTGCCCAGAAAGGCAACCTTGGGCTGAGACTCAAGCCCAAACCCAGATCTTCCGGTCCCGGGTCCACCTAACCTTTCTAAACAAACAAAAGCACTAAACAAGGTCTGTGTGTGCACACCCAGTGTGAAACGACCGCCAAGGCGTAATTTCCCAAATTGCCCTTGAGGTCAACAACGAGCATAGAGGGGCGAGTCCTCACATCCGAGGTACTTGAGAACCTCAGATCGACGATTTACTCAATCGCCACGACCTATCCATGTCATGCATACGAATACAAGATTTAATATGAACATAACAAGACATTAATACACTTGCACAACTCAAGCAAAACAACATAACATGTGTACTAGACATAGCCATATTATAGCTACAATCCATAAGCATAAAAAGAAATATATATGCATATCATCCATGTATCATGGGTAGTTCACCTACCTCAAAGAGAAGAACAAGAAGCAACTCCCAAACCACAAGATCCAAGCAAACTACAACCTCTTAGCTTCTTCGGTTACCATGAAAAAAAAAGACATCATATTCAATTATATAACTAACTCATTATTTCTAGTAAGAGATCATCGTATAACTTATCAACGTGAAGAACTCAAAACAAGACCAGAGTTCACAAACCTCCAAGAACTAAACCCATATTGTAGCAATCCAAACAAGATAGGAACAAAACCAAACCATGGAAATAAGGGCTTAGGTGTAAGACAAACATAGATGAGGGGAGGAACCAAAGCAAAGCACGATCTGAACTAAGAAATCCTATCCAATCTACTATTGATCAACAATTTGAAAACTAAAAACTAAGAAATTCGATATAGTTGAATCAACACAACTATTGGCAGAAAGCAACAATTAGAAAGAAGAAGGTTGCTAACCTTCAGATGGTGTAGTATTTATCCGCCTGCGGCGTTGATCGCGTCAGCGTCGTGCTCCTCGCTCTTCCTTGAGGATGGCAGTTGGAGAAAGACCCAACTTAGGAGGCCTTAGGTTACACGATCATACGTTCGCATATATCTCGTAATGGTTAGGGTTATATCTAACTAATTGGAATTTTGCTAAAACTGTAACACCCCGACCCTCCACTGGGCCCCGCCCCGCGAGCTCCCGGTCTGATCAGGATCCACCCGAGGGCCCCACCTGACACAATATTGTCCGCTTTTGGCTCACCGCAGAATGGAGTTTTCTGACGGATCACTGCCATCATGGCTTTAAAACGCGTTGTGTCTATTAGGGTTTACTATATACTTATAGGTCGTTCTATCTACACCGCCCTAATTACTAAGGACACCACCCATTTTTTTTATTTCCTAAACTACCATTGTCTTCAACCTCCCTCCCTCCCTCTCTCTCTCTCCCCGATCACCCTCTCTCTCTCTCCCATTGGCCTTGCCCATCGCCGGCCTACAACCCCGACGTCGCCCCCACCGGCCTGCTCTTTGTCGCCGAACACCATGCCCGAAGCCACCACCCTCTCTCTCTCTCTCTCTCGCGGATCTCCCTCGTAGATCTCTCCGGGCGACCAAATTTAGCCTGCATGCAACCTCCCGAAGCCCTCACCTCTTTCCCCCTCTCTTTCTCCCTCTATCTCGCCCCCCCCCTCTCTCTCTCTCTCTCCCGTTGGAGCAGTTCGGTTTTTAAAAACCGAATTATTGTGTTTTTTTTTTAGTTTTTAAAAAACGAATCTTTTAGTTTTTAATAACGAAGGCAGTGTTCGGCTTTAAAAAATCAAACTTTTGGTTTATGTTCGGATATAAAAAGTCAACATGTAGTTAATGTTCGGTTTTTAAAAGTCGACTTAGTGTTCGGGTTTTAAAAATCGAAAGTGTGCTTAATGTTTGGTTTTTAAAAATCGAACTTGTACTTAATGTTCGGTGTTTAAAAACCGAGTGTTTGCTTAATGTTCGGTTTTTAAAAGTCGAACAATGAGCAGTCGAAGATGGCGGCTTGATTCTTGAAGGGGCGACGACGGAGAGAGTGGGGGGAGAGAGAGATAGAGACGCCCTCAGGGTTGCAGGTTGGCGACGGGCAAGGTCGGTGTGGGGGGGGATCGGGAAGAGAGGAGGTTGAAGATGTCCGACGTCGAGGAGGTTGACGGTGGGGTGGAGAGTGTGAGAGAGGGAGATCTGGAGAGAGGGAGGTAGGGGATGAGGGTAGTTTAGGGAAAACAAAAAAAACCATGGAGTTTTCTGATGGATCACTGCCATCACGGCTTTAAAATGCGTTATGTCTATAAGGGTTTACTATATACTTATATCGAACCCCGGACCATACCCAGGCGTTGTGGGATTGCTTACACGGCTACCCGACTCAGCCCCGCCCTCCAGGCGAAGGCATCTTGTCGCGCCCCGACCCGCGTAGGCCCAACCGGGCCGGGCGACGTGAACCAAAACCTAACCTACTGCGAAAATTTTGGCGAGGTTTCCCTCTAATCGTAGTGGTTACCCTAGTAATTCATAATCATCCTGTATTATACAATCATTCACAACCTCTAAGACTGAACTGGAATATAATACAAAGCCTCAAAACAGAGAAATTATACATTTATCACTCCCGTAGGAGACTATCTATAACAAAAAGGTAAAACTGAGATTGCCGCTCCTCAAGCACCGCCAGACGCTGCCACGTCACCAAACACCGGCCCGATAGGGGCGACCGAAGAAGAGCTAGCGCCAGCACCTGCAAAACGCAGCTCGGGTAGAAGTGAGCACTAAGCTCAACATGGACACTACACTACGACATTCACAAGGGAGGGAACACAACAGTGCCGCCCCCAAGTCTACCCTAGGTGTATACAAGGGTCCCATAACCCTACCGGAAGTTCGTGAATGCAGGCCCAAAACACTGCATACTTTCAACAGGACACAGAACACAGAACACTGTTTGGCGGGCCAGGTGACCGCTGGGCAGGCACTCCTCCTCCCAAGAGTTTAAGAACACCGGACTCCGGCTACACCTCGGATACAACTTGGAGACGACACGACCTCTAAACCTCAAACAACATGTATTCAGGTCATCTAACCCTATCATCGAAATCGACCGAATACTACAAATTGAGTCCTGGACCAAGCTACCCGCAACGGTCCTAGAGCTAGATCCGGACTACCCGAAAGCCTCGGATCGGCGAACAACCCATCGCCAGCACCCTACACAGATGCAACTAATGCACAAGCAATGCATGTTATGCGCACACGCAGGGTAATACAGATAAACATGCAACAGTATGTGATGTTATAAATAACAATGTATGGGCACGGCACCCTGCCGGCCCAGGGTGGTGAACAGGTAAGTAGGGTCTAGGAGCTGCTGCAGTGGTACCACCACCAACTACCAGCAGTCCAGCACAACACGTGCACCGGGAAGCAGCCCCACAAACAACAGCTCACATATATCACAGATAAAGCCCTCGGCGCACGCCGGCATGCAAGGCTAAGGAAAACTGTAGGGTTACCCGCCCGTTTATTCTAAACATCCCGGGAGTCATCACTCCCCCGGTTCACCACTGCCCCTATTATAGGGCTAGAATGCTTAAACATATGTATAAGGTATAAAGCAGTAAGGAAAACCGGCATACCAAGCCCCGCGAGCAAAAGCCATGAAAAATCATCTCTGCTACTAAAGGATCGATCTTTTCCTAAGAAAAGATTGATTTTTTAAGTAACAGTGAGCCTTCCCTCACTATCGAGCTAAAGAAGATCGATCCTTCCTCCCAGGAAGATTGATCTTTCTCGAGACAGAGGGCACCCTTCTTGTCGCGCCAAGAAAGATCGATCCTCCTCGCGACGCAGGATAACCATGCTACCCAAGACCCAGGATCGATCATCTCCAAACAGAAGATCGATCCTTCATCGGGCGCAGCATGACCAACCCAGAGGGAAGTTTTAGAAGGATCGATCCGGATGGGTTCTCCGGCGACCGGACGGCGAGAAATACCGCCGAAAAACGCTACCAAACCCTTTAAAACTCTGGGATCTTGATCAAGGGACCACGAGTCCAAAACCGGTGAAATCATGGAAAACCAATATGCATATCTACAAATCTAAGCATAAGAACATAATCAAACCAGAAAAACTTCCAAAAACCCGAAGAGATGTAGGTAGGATCCCTACCTAAGCAATAGCAGCTTCAATCCTAGCTGCTAGGCCTTGGATCTTCCTCAAACTCCTTCAAAATCGACAGATCTGAGCTCAAGATCCACGGATTTCAAAAGGATTTAAGAAAATCCGCTGAGTCTGCTTTATAGGCGGACGAACCGACCTATGACGGATCGATCTCTTCTCAAAAGAAGATCGATCTCTCATCACGAACTCAGCTTGACTTTCTGGTACAAGGAGATCGATCTTATCTGTGCTGAAAGCTAAACTTGGGCAACAACTTAAGCCCAAGCCCGGATCTTTCAATCTCGGGTCCCACTAACCATTCTAGCCAAACATTACCACAAACATGGTCAGTGTGTGCACACGCGAGTGTGAAACAAACCGACAAGGTGCAATTTACCAAATTGCCCTTGCGGTCCACAGGAGTAGAGGGACGGGTCCTCACAAAAACCCCCTTAAAAAAGGTTGGAATTAAATATGAGTTTTGATTAGGGTACATGTCACGAATGCACATGCCTACGTGGTCACCCACTTTGGCCGCTCACTTTCAAGTCAGGAAAATATGCTAACGGGTGGATACAAGTAATCGGATTTGATTACTTTCCCGTCTACACCTAGCCCTTGTCAAGCCCACCGTCGCCCAAGGCTTCCCTATCCACACCCTTCTCTACCCATTCCCTTCGCCAGACGTTACAGGACTCCCACCCGGCGTTGAGACCCTTGGCGCCGTTCCCCACGCGTTGCCCTCTCCTCACCTGTCACGCCCCGACCCGCGAAGGCACAACCGGGCCGGGCGACGCGAACCGGAACCTAACAAATGCGAATTTTTTTTGGCGAGGGGTTCCCTCTAACCTACTGGTCTCCCTAAACAATTCATAAATACCCTTATATTACAAAGATTAACAACATCAAAGAAATACAATATAATACTCAAATCCTCAAAAGGGTTTACATTTGTACAAGATACTCCCGTAGGAGACTACCTAAACAAAAGATGGGTAGACAGATGATCACCGCTCCTCAAGCACTGCCAGACGCCGCCGCGCCATCAAACACCTGCCCGATAGGGGCTACTAAAGAAGAGCTGACGCCTGCACCTGCAAAACGTAGCCCGGGTAGGAGTGAGCATAAAGCTTAGTAGGGTTCTACACTACGACACACAGAAAGGGAGGGAACTCAACAGTGTCGCCCCCAAGTAAGGTCCGGGTGTACACAGGGACCCCATAACCCCATCGTGTGTCCCTGAGGTCCACGATCATGATCTTTCAGAAGAACTGGTGACATGATGGGTCACGCTCAGTAAGCAGGAAACAACACTACTGACTCACAAGCAGATAACTGGCACAGCTGGCGGGAAATGACATCGCTGAATAGGCACACCCTCTACTCAAGAGTCGTTATAACTGGACACCGGCTACACCTCAGAACCCGACTCGAGATTGACACGACCTCTAAATCATCGATCAATATGTATTCAAGTCATCTAAGCCTATTATCTATATCGACTGAATACTACAATCCAACCTGGACCTTGCTATCCGCCACGGTCCTAGAGCTAAATCCGAGTTACCCGAAAGCCTCGGATCGGCGATCGACCCATCGCCCACGCCCTAACCTTATGCATCTAATACACAATAGAATGCATGCTATGATCATACGCATGCAAGAGATAGGCATGCAACAGTATGATAAAAGCAACACACAAGTCCAACTGGATCGTTGTAGCGGTACTACCAACCGCTGCCAGCCAATCCGCAGCGGGTCCCGGCATTACGACGGTACCGCGACCGTCAACCGCGGACTCCTGCAACGGGAACCAACCCCAAAAACTCAGATGAACATTTAATATAATATTATATGTTCAGGACATATAATATTATTAAAACCAACAAGATCCTCTAATTAGGGGCTAAGTGATCTCGTCGATCCGGCATCCAAACGACGTCGGATTCGAGATCCAACTTAGAAACCTGTAGATAAACATACTGGGATCAACATATCCAAAATCAGGAAACATCAGACGAATAGATTAACCAGAAAACACTAATCAAAATCACTAATCTCACTAGTTACCTTTAAAATCTGCAACGCAGCCCATCCGTAGGAAATTCATAACGAATCATAGGAAAATCATAAAATTATGAAATCAGTTGGGTCTGAGAGTAGATTAAATTATCGACAACTCTCATGTTCATCAAAAGTCCAAATAATGCACGTACACGCCGAAAAACACGCCGTAAACCAGCTGTTCTTCAAGAACAGAGAAACAGGGAAAAATCCGAGTTTAAACAAGTTAAAATCCTACTAAAAACTCAATCAAATCTTATGAAACTAAGATCAATAATTAAGCTAACCAAGAGGCATCCAACAAAATCAAGAACACCTAGATCTACCGGCTAGATCTAGAGAAAACCCCCTTACTAACTCAAGTAGGTAGAAACCTACCGGAAACGCACTCCTCAGCTGATTCTCGGCGGTACGGCCACGAAACCGGCTTCCAACCAAGCCATGGATCTTCCTCTCGTTGCCATGAGTCCAACAAGCCTTCAAACACCCAAAATGATGGCCGGAGGAGGGAGAACGGAGGGGAAGAAGGTGACGGGAAGCAAACCGGAAAAACAGGGGAAGGTCGCGGGCTATTTATAGGCTCGAGTCCGATCGATCGCTCCAAGGACCGATTGATCGCACATGGGCCACCAGCTGCCTAAAAATAGGCTTTTGCGCGCCCGAGCTTGGATCTTTCGATCCAAAGCCCGCCTAGGGTTCTAGCAAACACGTAAATCAAACATAAGAGCTGTGTGTGCACCACACGGGTGTGAAACAAACCAACAAGACGCAATCTACCAAATTGCCCTTGCGGTCCACAACGAGCCACAGGCTCGACCCAAGCGGTTGACCCAGGAATGGAGAGACAGGTCCTCACATCACCTCCCTCCTTCGGGCGTCGTGAAGCTCGTCATCGCCCTCTCCTCACCTCCCCGCCTCCGAGCGTCGGGAACCGCGTCGTTGCCCTCTCCTCACCTCCCGCCTCCGGAGTCGAGGGCGACAACAACGGCGAGTAGAGGAGAGTGAGAGGGTGACGACGACGGTGTTCTGGAGAGTCGAGTGCGACGACAAGGTTAGGGATTTTCAGGAGAGGGGAGAGTGAGAGGGCGACGGCGATGGAGAGGGAGAGGGTGACGGTGAGGTTAAGCCTTTTAAGGAGAGTGAGAGGGCGATGACGACGAAGAGGGAGAGGGTGACGGTGAGGCTATGGAGAGGAGAGGAGAGGTTGGCGTTCAGGAGAGAGGAGAGTGAGAGGACGACGGCGAGTCGAGGGCGGCGACATAGTCAAGGGCAACAGCGACGCTAGGGAGAGGAGAGGTCAGTCGGCGAGTTGAGGGAGAGGCGACACTAATCCGACGAGTAGAGGGGAGGGTGGTCGCAACTCTTGCATTTAAAACGTTAAAACAGGGTCCCCACGTCAGCACGTGTTGTGTACATGGCCCTATAGTCATGTACACAAAACATTTCCGATTAAATATATATCTTGTCACACCCCGACCCAGAAAACCTATCCAGGCCGAGACGTGAGGGTCCTAAACTCTAAAAAAAACAAACGACGAGAGTTTCCCATGTATTTCTCAATTTGAACCTTGTACTGTTATAATCTTCATGATAAATAAAGACGATAAATCTAACAGTTCTAAAATTCAACATGAATATGAATCTGCTATCACAAATCTCACTATCTAGTACAGGTTCTGATACAATGCTTTCATCAACTCTCACTACATAATTTAATACAGACAATCAAATCCTCGAAGAGGGAAATTATACATTTAATATAACTGCAAATGTACAACTATTAATAAAAGGGAAAACTCCAGGATCGTCAAGTACTTCTCGAAACTCCAAGTCCACGATCACCTCGAGAATGGCGCACCAATGCCCAGAAGATCACCTGAAAGGAAAGGACTGCATCGACTTGCATCGTCGATGCAGCCCAGGTAGGAGTGAGCAACAAAGCTCGGTAGGGTTCTACGCTATTCTACTGCACACTGAATGGAGGAAAACAACAACTGTGATGTCTCTCCACCTAAGTCTAAGAAATGCCAGCGGCAGTTTAGAAAACAATTCACCAAAAATCGTATATAAATAAAAAAATCACGAAACCAGCGGCAATCTAAAGAGAACTCGATGATCTACAACTTTCATCTTGAAAATTTCACGAGATCATGCTCACACAGCTCACAAACCAAGCTTGAACACAACTGTTCGTCGAAGAACAGAGATACGATAAAAAATCCGAGAATAAATGCTTAGAAAACCCAAATAAATCACAATCAAATCCTAAGAACATCTACCAGATGAAGAACATGCATCACAGATCAATCTAGAAGAGAAGCAATCAAAGACCTAGGTGGAAACCCTACCTCACAGCTCGGAGAAGAAGAGGGAAGGTCGGATCGGATGTTCCCGACGTTGTTCCAGGCGCTGGAGCTTGGCGGCGGCGGAGAGGCGACGCAAAGTGGCCGGCGGAGCTCATTGATTGGCGAGGAAGAGGGCTTCCAACAAACTCGCGAGGGGAGAGGGTGTCGGATCTGAGAGGAGAAGGGGTTTCGCAGCTCGAGAGGGGTGAGGACGAGCTCGGAGAGGAGCGGCGGTGGATGACAGCGGAGAAGAAGTTCCGGAGAAGGGAGATCGGCGGAGAGGATCTCGGATCTGGGGTTCTCGAGAGAGAGAGAGAGCTCGCGGGAGAGAAGCTCTAGCCGGATCTGAGGAGAGGGAGCTCGAGGGAGAACGGCGGCTGGCGATGGTGGCGAAGGAGCTCCGGAGAAGGGAGAGGGCCGGCGCGGTCGTGAGCGGGGAAGAAGCAAGGAAAAGGAGAGAGGTCAGGCTCGGGGGAGAAGGAAGGAGAGAGAGAGAGAGAGAGAGAGAGAGGTTAAGCCACTTAAGTGGCTTAGCCGGTTCAGAGGAGCCAACTGATCGGACTGAATCCGATTTGACTTCAAATTGCGATCTTGTCGCAATCTCGTCCGGATCTGACGATCACGAACGCTCCTACTGGATCTATTCAATCATATACATCAATCAAGGCTGTGTGTGCACTACGCGGGTGTGAAACCGACGGTCAAGGCGCAGTTTACCAAATTGTCCTTGGGGTCCAAAAGCATCGATGCGATCAACCGATCGCAAACCAAGGTCAACTGAGCCAAACCACAAAACCAAACCCTCGACCTAACGCGATCGGACCAGGTTGGAGGGACGGGTCCTCACAGATCCTCACACATATCATGGTTGGTGTGGGTGCATTTAATTATATGCCACGTCATGTGCATGTGATGGCATATATATCATGCCATTAAAGCTCAAGGGTATTGTTGCCATTAATAAAAATAAGGGTCCTCTTTTACAAGAAAACAATCCTTGGGGTCCTAAGTTACCAAAAGGATCAACAGAGTCTCTTTTAGCAAAAAGAATTTTGTAAGCCGCTACTTTGTTGATAAATACGGAACTTCTAGGAAATTTTTGTCAAATGATACCTCCAAAGATTACTTTTGGCGTTTCCATTCCAATTCACTGTTTTTTGCGCTTTGATACCCCTCAGTCACTGAAATGACCCTTACACCCCTCACTTATACGATAGCATCATACATGGCATGACATGCATAATTAAAAAAGGCAAAAAAATTCTTTTTGGTGATGGGGCTGATGAGGGTGGTGGTGGTGGTGGTCGTGGTGGGGTGTCGAAGACGGCGATGGTGAATGATGGTGGTGAGATGGTGAATGGTGGTGGTGTTGAGGTGGGGGGGATGAGAGTGGTGGTGATGGTGGTGGTAAAAATATCCTTCCAAATTATCTACCCATTATATTCAGAGACATGCAAATGAACCCATGCAAATGATGGTGGTAGGGTGCCCTCGAACCCTAGTCCACTTCACCTACAACTCCCTCTCTTCTCTCTTCACCGTCCTATTTCAAGAGCTCATGCTGGAGCAAACCTGGTCGCCCGGGAAATGACTTCCCTCTCAAGGTCTCTACGGATGCTCGCGATGGTGGCGCCCCTGCTCGTGACTAGATCTATCAAGGCCACGATGGAGCTTGTCAACTCCCCCCGCCATGATTCATCATCTCCATCTCCACACCCCACCACCATCATTCAGCATCGCCATCTCCAGCACTCCGTCAATGAATTGCCCCGTACTTTGACAACCAGTTAGTAACTACGTAGATGTCAATGTAACCATGTGACGAAGAAAGGCCGTCGATAAAATCCAAGAAAATATCGCCACAAAAGGCTATCAGGATTAGGGAGAGGCTGTAGAAGTCTAACGGGTCACGTGGCTTCAGGCTTGTGCCTCTAACATATGTTGCACGTACTCTTGTATGTGGTGTGGCTTTGTAGAGCCTTCCGCATAAAGACATCCCTGATGCGGTGCCAAATCTTGGCGAAACGCTCGTGCGCTGGAGTGAGACTCAATGAGGACCTCATCGATTATATAAGATTCGGTGCATCCTATCATACGGATGGGGATGTTCGATCCACGAAATATCCAAGTTAAGCCCAGATATATCAGACGATCGAAATGAATCCACGTGGAAGGAGTAGTGGAGGGTGGTGGTTAGCGGATGGTTAGGAGAGAGAGAGAAGTATGGGGTTGGTGATTATCCGTGTCAAGTGACATGGGGACCCACCTAGTGTATATATAGAGAGTCATTCATGGACCTCTCATTTCTCCATCTTGTATCTTATTGCTCATCTTATGCCGATCAAGATGTGTGACTGTGTCTTCGCGGATTGACTCGATCCAATGTGGTAGTGGATTGCACAGGGCCAATATCTAGGCGAGGTTCAACGTAGGGGCTGGTAAGATGGAGGAGGGGTCGGGCCATATTTCACAATTTTTCTTTTGTTTTTCTAAAATATAATTTTCACATATTTTAACGTATGTCGTGGAACAATCATGATTGTTGCTATTTTAATTATAAAAATTTAAAAGTGATTCTCTATATTGCATAATTACTTCATAGCACATTAGAATAGCAATAGACACATAAAATTTGTCGGAAATGCGCTTATAGAACTAGATCAACTGCTAAGCACTTCCCTTCAGATTGCATCTTCATGATTAACAACTCTAAGGCCACGTCTGGTTGCACTATTCATCTAGGAACCGGAATGTGAATTCCTTAAAACAAGGAATTCAACGTGTTTGGTTGCAGTCTCCATTTAGGAATCGGAATTGAAGTTCCTACGTTTGAGGGAATCCAGAATTCCCTCAAACGCAGGAACTCTCATATTCATGGAATGTACATGAATACCCTTCATCTTTCTTTGATTAAACTGATCAAACGGTTATGATCAATCTTAAAAAAAATCTTATTTCTTTATCTTATTTATTAATAATCTTATTTCTTTATCTTATTTATTAATAATCTTATTTCTTTATCTTATTTATTAATAATCTTATTTCTTTCTCTTATTTATTAATAATATTTCAAATAATATTAATAATATTATTTCTTTCTCTTATTTATTAATAATATTTCAAATAATAATTTTATTTTTTTATCTCATTATTAATAATCTTTCATCCAAATAAGCCAAGCTAATGCAAATACATATACATAGATACATATATTCGTAAATCTATGCTATTAGAGTAAGGGGTATTTTAGTCTTTAATATATATTCATATTCTAGTTCCCATGTTTATTATGTATATCAAACACTTACAAGTTCCATTTCCATTCCAGTTCTTTGATAACAAACAACCACAATTCCTTTTCAGTTCGGGTTTCCATTTCTAATTCCGTTTTCATTTTCATTCCCATTTCAATTTCAATTCCCATCGCAACCAAACCTGACCTAAAACGTGAGCAACCGAAATTCTTCTCGATACCCATCCAAAGTCAACACCTCAGCTCGCTCCACGTGGCAAGGTGTACTCCGTACCTCCCAGCGCATACCATTATTCTTACCCCCTGAGATCTATACGTGGGTCCTACATTTTACCTCCCCACCCTCTCTCTTTCTCGTCTCGGATCCACCCAATTCGCTCCCGTTCTGTAAGCGAGAAGCTTCCCGGATTTCCCGACACGGAACAGCCGCGCGATGTTTCGGGTTCTCTCTCCGTTCTTCATCCCTCTCCTCGCCCTCTTCCTATTCCCGTCGACGTCCACCTCCGACGAGAAACCGATATCCGCCTATGAGGTGCTCCGCTCCCACGGGCTGCCCATGGGTCTGCTCCCCAAGGGCATCAAGGACTTCGCGTTGGATGGCGATGGCCGCTTCGAGGCGCACCTGGAGACCCCCTGCATGGCCAAATTCGAGAGCGGGATGCGGTACGAGGCCAATGTCTCGGGGTCGATCTCCTACGGCGAGATCGACTCGGTCTCCGGCGTCTCTGCCCAAGATCTCTTCTTGTGGTTCCCCGTCCATCGCATCGTAGTTGATGACCCCGGCTCTGGGCTTATTTATTTCGATGTTGGCGTCGTTCGCAAGCAGTTCTCGCTTTCGCTCTTTGAGACCCCGCCGAATTGCGATCCCATCTCCCCATCCCAGGTAAGTTCACTCTAGCTAATTGGGTTCCGTCCAAAAATTGTTTTTTTTTCGAGTGTCTATTCGTGCATTGTGGAATTAGGGAGAGATTTATGCAGTTGGCTTTCACCAGTTTTCATGTATGGACTTTTTGTCGCGAATTGCAGAGTGAATCCGGGAATACTTGTCTGGAGGTTGACGGAGAGCGTGCCAATGTGGATGTCCTGTGATTGGAATGTTCTCGAATCAGGATTCGATGTCAGCTGTAGTTTTGATTTGATGTGGTATTACACTGGCGGAGAGTCTTGTTTGGAAGCAGGTTTTATGCACAGGTAGAGGATTATTTTTCCTGAATCTGGGTTCATTTTCAGGATTTGTGACTCTCATAAAAGTGTTTGTACTCATTTTCACAGTTAGTAGAGAAAGTTGGAACCAATTCTTTCTTTGTATGTTGCTTGATTTGGTTCAGGTGTTATTGTCGCTGCTATATATATTTCGAGTTAGAATTGTTTTATTTCTGCATTCTCTGGAATCTTCTGTATGTTTATGTACAGACGGGTTTGTAATAGTTCTTTGAATGTGACTAGTATTGGCATACTATTTTGTCCTGTGAAACGTGACTATTTATATTTGTTTCTGTTTCATATCATTGGGTATCCGGTGAATTTTTTTGTGAGAATGCTCAAGTGAATAATGGTTGTGTAACGCATAAATCATCACTGATGCAAAACAGACATGTAGAGGTACTCACATAGAAAGGCTTTCTTGTAGTTGAGGCATTTGTCTATTAGCTAGATCGGAGTATCTATTTGTATCTGTCGGGGACTATTTGTTATAAAGTTTGGTTGGTAATAGCCGTAATATAAGTCTCTAGGCCCTTTTTGTCATCCTTTTCGAGATATCTGTGTCTAGGGTCCAAGTTTTATGACATTTTCTCCATTAGACTGACTGAACTCATTCCGTATATTAGAAAATAGGGAGCAGTTTGGCTATAAGTCTCAAGAGAATCTCCAGAAATCCACTTCATAGTTCATACCATCAACCAGTAGGCTTATGAGTGTTTGTAACTTCTGGGCTTTAATACTTTCATGTGCATGAATTATCATGCTGCTGGCATGCTCCGTGTTGATCACTATCATGGCTAGTGTGGGGATGGGTGTTTCGGCATTAGAGAAATCATGCAGATATCTTACTGGCACAATAAGTATCGTTCCATGCCAACTGTGCTGACCGGCATAGAAATCCATGCCCATGTGTTACAACTAAGTCAATTTTTATGCCATGGTTGGCTTGCATAATGAGTTTGCTCACCAATGTTTTACATGTCACAGACTAGTCTAGCTCTTGTTTTGGGGCTGATAATCAGAGTTTTGTCTCTTATGTATGGGCATGTTTTGAGGCAAGATGGGTTGAGAAGGGCAGAAATAGGGAAGTTGATGTGTTCATTTTTCCTGAACTTGTGTTTTTAAGATTTATTATTCTTATAGATTAGTTGTTCATATTCTGTCCAAGGTTCATACAGAAAGTTGGAACCAATTTTTTATCTACTATATTGCTTAAACTGGCTCAATGGGACTGCTGCTATAGTACAAGTTAGAATGCTGTGTTTAAATTTACAGGAATCTTCTGTTTGTTTGTGGGTACAGGAGCTTTTGGCAGAGCTTTGAACCTTGATCAGTGTTGTCTTATTCTTGTTTACTGCGAAACCTCACCTGTCTTGATTTTAATCTGCTTCATTTCAACAGGTTATTTTGTTAGATCATTTTGTGAGTTTACTTGAATGAAAAATATGGGTGTATAGAGCATGAATCATGAATGATCTAGAGTAATTGTTTGCTTTAAGGAAGAAAAGAGATGTAGCAGAGGTACTTATGGACAGAAATGAGAAAGTCTTTATTGTATAATGCCAATGCGTCTGTTAGCTAGATTGGATCTCAGGTGATGCTCCCCTTCCTTTCCTGTGCGTCTCATGGTTTCCTTTGACTGGTTTAGGATATTCTTACTGTGCAGAAATAGAAATTCGTCAGGTGCAATGTGCTGAGTTGTAATTGTACAGGGTGGCATGCTACTTCATGCTTATTTGGGGTGTGAGAATGGAGTATTATGAGCGTGATTCCTTCCATTGTTTTCAAATGTAGAACTTTGGCTTGGAGTTGCTCGAGGGCATGCCATTCAGGATTCTATCTGAGATGTGTTAGTTATGTGCTGTGATGAGAGAATTTGAAAGCATAATATATGCTGAAGAAGTGTGCTACTGGTTAGATATTTTAAACAAGGTGCACGCCTCCTTTAGGACTTGAGCCAATGCTATTCATGAGACTAGAAAAGTTATGATGCGATAGAAATATCGATTTCCTCTCCAATATGAGTTATGAGCGCACAGATTTTTGCATTGCAATGACCTTGCACTTGTGACCAAACGAGATTGTTCTTATTTACAGCATTTGTAGTTCAAGATCCTTGAGCAGCAGCTCATATCTTCTTTTTGTTGAGACTACATTTGTACATTGACTTCGATTAACTTCTAAATGATGGCTTTAGCTTACAATCAACCTGTATTTTTATGGAATATTTATATGAAGTTTGCTTGGTGATATGAGTCTGTAGGTCTTTTCCTGTTTTCTTCTTTGTGATATCATATGCCCAGGGCTTCGACTTCAATGACATTCTGTTTGGAGTGTTAATTGGTTCCACTCCCAGTGAAAGCAAGAAGCAGCTTGGCTGACAGTCCTAGAATCCCTTCTATACAAGTTATTTGGCTCGTTTTCCTACAGCTCACTAGATACCCTAAAATTTGTTGGTTTATGAGATCTTGTGATTTCTTTGATCTTGAATACTATGCTGCATAGATCTTCACTTTGTATGTCAGATCCAATGGCCAAGACTAATGATTTTTTAGATTTTAGGCTACTAACTGCTCCTTTATGATTCCAGTTCTAGGATTATTCATGCTAGCTTACTTAAACCTGAAAGAGGCTTTGAAGTAAGCACACATGAAAACGAAGTATTTCAAGTGCTTCTGAAGCTCGGCAGTAGACGTGGTGGTTGGTAAAATGCAGCTGAGTGAGTCTTGCCGGTCCTCGGTGTAAGATTGATGGTGGGTCATAAGTTCGTTTTTGAAGTTTTCAATTGTTCATATTCTAAGGGAGTTGAATGTTTGTGCTGATGGGGTTGCTCGCTCTCGCTCGAGCGAGTTGTGATGTGGAGTAGGGAGCAACAGCTTTGTAGCTGTAGCTTTGGCTTAACTGTTCAAAAAAAAGAAAGTGTTTCTGAAGCGCAAGAGAAGGCACATAGCGGTTCCACTAGAGGTGTCAATGGGCTGTCCCGGATCAGCCGAAGCACGTTGTGTCACATTGTCACGACGGGCTGGCTGGGCTTGGCCCATAGAGTTCTGGTTAAATCTAGCTCGACCCATAGGCACAAGCCCACATAGGCGTAGGCCCACAGGCATACCACGTGAGTCACCATTTTCCTCGATGTCAATGGGCGACGGCACTGAGTAGTCCAGCGATGCCTGGAGGACTCTGGAGCAGAGAGGAGTGGCTGGAAGTGAAATTAGGTGGATGACGGAGGTCTGGGGGAGAGTCTAAGGTGATGTAGGACCACACTGAAAGATAATGAAATAGAAGATAGAAGGGAAGAGGGAGAGGAGAAGAGGAAGTTTAGAAGAGAAGAAGGGAGAAAGAAGAAGGAAGCAACATTTAGCCGTCGTCAATAATCATCAATGATCCAAAAACACTAGGGTTTCCCCTTATATAGTGGTGGAAATCACAACTGACTCAATCAACTACATGAGGCAGACTCGGACTCAAATAGTAACTAAGAAACAGATTCGAAAACAAAACAAATAATGACTCCAAATAAAATAAGTAATCAAACTAGACTCAACCATCATCTATCCACAAGAAAAAAGGCTGGACCAATCTTCTGCGTCGAGTGAAGACTCGTTTGGGCTGCCCACTGGCTCTGATGTCCGCACCAACTCTGCTGGGGTGAAGAGAAGTCGACCATGTCGAGGAGACGACATGAGAACTCTGATAGTGCTTCAAAAGGTCAGGGTCGAGCTGCTGAACCTCATCACGGGTAATCCAGGTGGCATCGGTCTCGGGACAGCCTTGCCAACGAACCAAATAGCATTGAATGCTTCTATCACTCGTAGATATGATCTGATCATCTAAAATTGCATCAATATGCTCCTGGTGTGTGCGGGGTGGCAAGGGTAGAGGAGCATGCTCAGGTATAGGAGGGTCATTTGGCTGAAGTGGGGGGTCGGCAAAGGGGTCATCAGGGATAAGAGACTGGCCGTTGTAAGGAATGAGGTCTTCAATATTGAAGGTGGAGCTAATACCAAAAGCATGTGGGATATCAAGAATATAAGCATTGGGTCCTACTTTATGCAATATCTTAAATGGCCCGGCACTACGAGCATGCAATTTAGTAACAGATCTAGGAGGAAACCGCTCAAGTCGTAAACGTATCATCACATAATCTCCAATTTAAAAGTCCTTAAAATGCCGATGTGAATCAGCCAGCTACTTATATTGAGAATTACTTGCATGAATTTTTATTGATCTCTTGATGCAAAGTATGAATATGTTGTGCAAATGCATGAGTAGACTCAGATAGTTTGATATGAGGATTCATGGGTAAGAGGGCGACAGGTTTTCTAGGTTCATAACCATGAACAACCTGAAATGGCGACATACCTATGGACCTATTGACTGAATTGTTATATGCAAATTGAGCTTGAGGTAGAATGGAATCCCAATTACGATTATTGTCACCCACAAGGCACCTCAAAAGATTACCAAGACTTCGATTTACAACTTCGGTTTGGCCATCCGTTTGTGAATGATAAGCAGTGGAAAACTTAAGTTTTGTGCCGACCATATACCAAAGAGTTTTTCAGAAGTAGCTCATGAAGCGGACATCCCGGTCAGAAACAATAGTTTTGGGCATGTCATATAATTTGACAATCTCGTTGAAATAGAGGTGTGCGACTTTTGAAGCATCGGAGGATTTAGAGCACGGAAGAAAGTGAGCCATTTTGGAAAAACGGTTGACAACCACAAAGATGAAATCATGCTTCCAGAAGGTACGAGGGAGATCAAGAACAAAGTCCATGCTAACTTCTTGCCGCCACGATATGGCAAGGGTAAAGGTGTATATAAGCCGGTGCTTTGCTTTTTATGCTTGGCCAATTGACAAGTTCGACATTGGCCAACAATTTTGGCAACACCTCGTTTTAAACTAGGCCAATGATGCGGGACACGATTTGATTGAAATGATTAGGATTTGATTTGAACGTGACTTAAATGATCAGAGCTGATCCGTAATGATGGACTGGTTGCTGATTTGATTCTAATTAAATTAGATCAGATATAATCAAGGGGTATTAGGCAAGAGCTCCAAATCTAGCCCCCTCTTTATCCAAAACCCCATGCATCTTGGTAAAAACCTCACCTTCACTGTTTTTAGATGAATAACCCCAAGAAGCCTCAAAATGAAAATAATACCCTTGTTTTATTTTTCTTTTTTTTTATACCATCTTTTTCTCTCTCCTCTCTCTCTTCTCTCCTCCGGTGAGACAACCCTCACCTTCTCCGTCGGCCACCCACTCCGGTGACCACCCCCTTCCTAGCGATCTCCTCTCTCATCTGGTCGGCCCACGGCTCATCCGCCGATCCCGTCGCATCTCCGACAGCTCCCCAAGCTTCCTCCTTCCCCGAGGCCGCTACGACGCCCTCCCGGCCTCCTTCCTCGGCGATCTTCTCTCCTCTGTCTGATCCAGCGCCGCCTTCCCCGACGCTGTCCGATCACCCTCCTCGCCGGAAGCGTCACTCGAGTTCCTCCCCTCTCTCAGATCCGGCGCCGCCTCCACCAAAACCCACCACCCAACGGCCTTCCAGCGCCGTCTAGCCCCCTTCCCGACGATCTCCCCTTCCCCGACGACGCCTGACGCCGTCCGACCGCCCTCCTCGCCGGAAGCATTGCCCGAGTTCCTTCCCTCTCTCCGATTTGGCGCCGCCTCCACCTAAACCCACCACCCAACAACCTTCCAGCGCCGTCCAGCCCCAGATCTGGTGTTCCCGTCGCCTCACGGCCCGTCCTCCACCATTCCCCGGCGCGATCTACTATCACGCCGCCCGCCCTTGCTCGCGATCGTCTTGGCCGACAAGCAGCTCTCCCTGAGCTGGTTGGGTCTGACTTGATTGGGTATGAGTTGGTTCCACTAGGCCAAGTAGTCTAGTCCGACCAGATCAAATCCAATCCGGCCCAACTTGATTCAGCTTGAATCCAAATTACATATGATTATGCAGATGAACTCAGATCCGAGCTAATGCCTAAAGTTGTGAAATTTTTTGACCAAAATACAATTTACGCATGAAAATTGTGCATATAATTTATAAAATTAATGATCTACAATTGAAAAAGTATACATAAAATTTGAAAAATCGATGACCAAAAATTGAGCCCATATTGATGTCGATCCATTTTTTATCTTTCTAGTATTTTCATCTTTTTACATGCATTTTCATATTTTTACATGCATTTTCATCTTTTTAAATTCATTTTCATCTCTCCTGTATTTTCATCTTTTTAAATGCATTTTCATCTTTTAAAATCATTTTCATCTTTCTAAATTCATTTTCATTTTTCTAAATTCATTTTCATCTTTTTACATGCATTTTCATCTTTTTGAATTCATTTTCATCTTTTTACATGCATTTTCATCTTTCTGAATTCATTTTCATCTTTCTAAATTCATTTTCATTTTTCACAATTCATTTTCATCTTTCTGAATTCATTTTCATCTTCATGAATTCATTTTCATCTTTCACAATTAATTTTCATCTTTCATGCATTTTCATCTTTTTAATTCTATTTTCATCATTTTAAATCTATTTTCATCTATTTTTAACTTTATTTTTATCCTTTTAACTTTATTTTCATCTTTCTAAATTCATTTTCATCTTTTTAAATGCATTTTCATCTGTTTAAATGTATTTTCATGTTTTAAACTCTATTTTCATCTTTTTAAATTTATTTTCATCTTTTTAAATGCATTTTCATCTTTCATGCATTCACATCTTTTTAACTCTTCAAATTACAACTTAATTGGCTAAAATTCTCTGTCAAGAGTTTCTTCAATCACCTCCACTTTTATTCTGTAATTTTCTTTATCTTTTTTCATATTTTCCCTATTTTCTACCACTTTTTCTTATTTTCTACCCTTTTCCCCTATTTCGTCGTGGTTTTCTCTCTCATCTTCCTCTATCTCCACCCCTGGCTCCCCTCCACCCAACGCCACCACTTCCGACGTCTCCAACGCCATCCAGCACTAGATCTGGCATCCCGACCCATCACCCTATGACCTTTTTTGTCTTCTGCAACAGCTTCGGTGTCGCCCCCACTCCACACCGCCGCTCCAGCCTCCCCGTCCCCATCCGGATCGCCACCCTCCACATACGGATTGTCTTCTCCAACAGCTCTGGCGTCGCCCCCACTCCACACCGCCACCTCCTGCCTCCACCTAAACCTATCACCCAACGACCTTCCAGCACCATCTAGCCCCAGATCTGGTGGTCCCGTCGCCTCACGGACCATCCTCCACCATTCCCCGGCGCGATCCAACACCGGGATCCGCCCAAGGTCCATCACCCTCCCATATCTGGCTAGATCCGCCCTCCTATATTCCTTCGGTTTGTGACAATAAATTGAAACATGGTTAGGTATTCCTGCAAAAATATAGTTAATTGAGCATTCGTGATCACCAATTAAAATTGTGAACTATATAACACGATTTGCTATGTTCCACGGCTAAAACAACAATCAAGCAATAAAAAACAGATAAACACACATAAATACTTCTAGAAATATTTCTTGTTCACCAAAAAGAGAAAAAAAGTGCATACCTTTTTTAAAAATGTTATACAGACCACGACAACAGTCAAATACCGGCATGAACTTGGAAATGATTGATGAAACAATGATACCCCTATTGTGAGGACCTGCCCCTCTACCCCTGTGGCTCGCTGTAGACCGCAAGGGCAATTTGGTAAATTGCGCCTTGTTGGTTTGTTTCACACCCGCGTGTGCACACACTGGCCTTGTCTGTGTTCGTGTTTGTTTAGAATGGCTAGGTGAACCCGGGATCGAAAGATCCGGACTTGGGCTTGAGTTCTTGCCCAAGTTTAGCTTTCAGCACACAAATGATCGATCCTCTATGGCTAAGGGATCGATCCTCTTCGTGCCAGAAAGCCTTGTGAATCGTCACAAGGGATCGATCCTCTTCGTGCCAGAAAGCCTTGTGAATCTTCATGAAGAATCGATCCTCCCTTGAGTAAGGATCGATCATTCATAAGTCGGTTGGTTTTCTGCTTCGCGAGGATGGCCACCGCTGGCCGTCGCTCTCCCCTGTCAGAGGGGGAGGACTTTCTCCTCCCCTCCCCCAGCTTTTTTCCCCTCTTTCCCGGCTGTCCCCTCCCCCCTTTCCCCTCCTTTTCTTCTTCCCTTCCTTCCTTCTTCTTCTTCTCTTTTCTTCTCTCCCGACGTTGCTCTTCCCCTGTTTTTCCGGCAGCCACCTTCTCCTCTTCCGTTCTCCCTCCTCCGACCACCAAATTGGGTGTTCTTTGGCTCGTTGGATCCGTGACAACTAGAGGAAGATCCCTGAAGTGGTTTGGAGGCTTGTTGGTGATCAAATCGCGGGGAATCAGCCGAGGAAAGCGCAGCTAGGTAGGGTTATACCTACTGATGTTCTTTTCGGGTTTTCTTGAGATCTAGCCGTTGGATCTTGTTGATCCTTGCTTTGTTGGATTCCTTATAACTGCTAGAATAACTGATTCAAGTTTCATGTTAATCAATTGAGATTTGAGTAGGTTTTATGTAAGATTAGTCTCGGATTTCTGGTTTTCTGCTGTTCTTGAGAAACAGCCGGCTTGCGGCGAGTTTTCCGGCCGGTGAGTACATGATATTGGCTTTTCATCAACATAAGAGTTGTAGCTCTACTTGTTAGCTTTCCATTCCATCTTGTTTCGTAGTTTTCCGATTTATGTACGATTTCTGGTGAATTGTTTGCTGGAGGACTGCGTTGCAGCAATTAAAGGGTAAGTTGGTTTAATCAGCGATTTTTGATTAATGTTTCCCGTTAATCCAACCGTTGGATGTTTATGAAATTTGGATATGATGATCCTGGTTTATACACCTACTGGTGGCTAAGTTGGATCTTGAATCCGACATCGTTTGGATGTCGGATCGACGGGATCAATTAGCCCCTAAGTAGAGGCTTTGGGTGTTTTTGAATATAATATTATATTTCGAAATATAATATTATATTGTGCTTTGTTCATCATCGTTTTCGGGGTTGCTTCCCGTTGCAGGAGTCCGCGGGTGACGGTCGCGGTACCGTCGTAATGCCGGGACCCGCTGCGGATCGGCTGACAGCGGTTGGTGGTACCGCTGCAGCGATCCAGTAGACTTATATGATGTTTGACATATTGTTGCATGCCTTTCCTATTATCTGTGTATGTCATAGCATGCATTGTTGTTGTGTGCATTAGTTGCATTGGTTAGGGCGTGGGTGATCCTTGGGTCGCCGTCCCGAGGCTGGAAGCTCGGACTTAGCCCTAGGACCGGGGTTGGGCTGTTAGGACCCGGTTGAATTGTAGTGTCCAGTCGATTTGATGATAGGCTTAGATGGCTGGTACACTTATTGCTTGATGATTGTAGAGGTCGTGTCGGCCTCGAGTCGGAGGCTGAGGTGTAGCCGGTGTCCTACTGTGCTGACCTTTGGTGTCGCCAGTGTTAGTTGAGCTTACTGAGTGCCATCCCTGGGCCTCAGGGACAGTGTCCCACTGTGCTGACCTTTGGTGTCGCCAGTGTTTGTTGAGCTTACTGAGTGCCGTCCCTGGGCCTCAAGGACACGCGGTGGGGTTATGGGACCCCTGTATACACCCAGATCCTACTCGAGGGTGACACTGTTGCGTTTCTCTCTTCCTTCTGTGTGTCGTAGTGTAGATCCCTACTGAGCTTAGTGCTCACACCTACCCGGGGCTGCGTTTTGCAGGTGCAGGCGTCAGTTCTTCTTCCTTGCCCCCTACCGGGCAGTTGGTGGCGATGAGGCGGAGCCAGGCGGAGTCTGAGAGGTGGTGATCGATCTTTATTGCTTTTATACCCTATGTTAGATAGTCTCCTACGGGAGTGTTGTATTTTTGAATCTTCCCCTCTCCGAGGATTTGTATAATCACTTGAGTTTTAAATCTGTGGTTCGAGGTTTCATTATTATATTGTATCTTTATTTTGGGGAAGCTTTTGGTGAACTGCTAGGGAGACCAATAGGTTAGAGGGAACTCTCGCCAGCTTTTTCTTCCGCGTTTGTTAGGTTCCGGTTCGCGTCGCCCGGCCCGGTTGGGCTTTCGCGGGTCGGGGCGCGACACCTATCAGTTTCATATTTGTGCTGGGCATATCCGCATATGGCATGAAGCTTGAAATCTAAATTCCAATGGCTCCTTTAACGGAGTCATTCCATTTTGTTGGGGATTCCGCGGTGGTCCCGACGATGCCAGAGATGCGCCAGATAATGACGGGATGTCGATGTCGCAGTGGAAGAGATAACAACAACCAAACCACAAACAAAGGGAAAAATAGTGGAGACAAGGATTTACGTGAAAAATCTACCAGCAACAACTGGAAGGAAAAAACCACGGGCAGTAGAGAAAATCTTTATTATGAGAGAGAGATTACAAAGCCCAAACCCTATCAGAGACAAAGAGATCTCTCTATAGGGTTGCCTACTCTCACACCTCTCAAAGAACAAAGAAAACCCTAGAAGCCCAAGAAGCACACACAAAGAAGACCTAGAAACCCCTATTTATAGGCCCCAAGATAATTAGGATCGGAATCCTAACCATCCAATTTTCCCGTCTACAGTGTCTTGGATCGATCCAGAGTGGGATTGGATCGATCCACTGTACAAAACAGAAAAACACGTATATGGAAACAGAGTTCGGATCGATCCACTGTAAAGTTAGATCGATCCACTGTAAAGTTGGATCGATCCACTGTAAGTTGGATCGATTCAAGTTGGAAAAAGAAGCGGGTCTTCAATACTTCAACGAGTCTTCACATGAGTCATCCATGTGACATTGCAATTGGGTGGAAGACGGGACCCACACCCAATTTGAGTAGATGTTTGAATGGTCCCAACCACGTAGTGATCTCCCGAGCCAATCACGGGCAAGAGTTCTCTCTTGATGAAGCATTACACGAGAACACCCGCGCACGTCGTGCTTTGTTTCTCCAATGGACTCCTTGACTAGATCTCTTCTTTTTCTTTCTCGCTGTCGTCGATCCTCATGGGTGGAAAAATCCCAACACATTTTTCCATGAACAATGCAACAAGAAGAACTATATTTGAAATCTAAATACAAAAACGCATGAATTAAGAAATACTCCAGTGTTCATACTTTAACCCAAAAAGAGGATATAATAGAGACAAAAAAAAGTGAATATGAAAGAAAAACTCCAAAATACATAGCTTAACTCAAATCGGTAGTGGAACCGACAAAGAGAATGGAATATAAAAATGATGGTGGGGCTGGCAAGAAACAAAATCCAAAATCTCCCAAAAACCTTCCCAAAACTTGATGTCGGATAAAATTTAGATTATGAATACGCTAAAGGATCTGAAATATAACAGGTTGATTAATACATTAATGGGTCTAATCGGATCTGACTCTAATAACTTGCAATCTCCTACTTGGTTGGGCTAAGGCTCGGGAATCTCCTATAGGGTTGGGCTAAGGCTTGGGTTCTCATTAGTTTAGATTATATTTACTAAAATTTGACCAGGGCTGTAGCCCACCACAGTCTTTGCCATGGCTCCGCCTATGAATAGTTGTGTGAGAGTCTGGACCGGAGAAGTTGGAGTTGGTGTCGATGCGGGCCGAGGTGAAGTGTCGGTGATGGTAGAGGCGTAGATCGGACCGGAGAAGGAGAGATTTGGTGTCGATCCGTCGGATCCGGGCCAAGGACATCTGTGAGGGCCCGTCCCTCTGACCTGGCTCGACTGCGTGGGTCGAGGGCCATTTTCCTGTTGGTTTGATTCCGCGTCGGGTACGATCGGGCGATCGTATGGTAGTTTTTGATCCTGGGGGCACTTTGGTAAATATGCCCCATGGTGGTCAATTTCACACCCGCGTTACACACACGACCTTGGATTGATGTATGTGAATGATTAGAACCTTAAGGGTGCATTCGATCGAAAGATCGGAGCTCGATCAGGAAAGATCGAATTGGACGGCCGAGATCGGTTTTGATCTCTATATATACCCTGACCCTTTCTCTCTCTTTTCTTCTTCCCTGTCGTTATCTCCTTCTCTCTCTTTCTCTCTCCTACCGGCTGAGCTAGGGCTTAGAGGCACGAGCTTTGAGGAGCGAATCTTGGCGGTTAAAATCGTTGAACGTGTGGAGGAGCTGGCCTACTTGATCAAGTAGGTGTTTCTAGCTCGATCTTGTGATCGGGTTCTCCTAGGATAGGTTTATTGTGATTTCGATGTAGGAGTACTTGGTAGAATGTTGTGTAGCTTAATGCTTGAGTATTATAGCTTGCTTCGAGTATTCCTACCGTGTGATTTCCGTATTTTATCGGACGATTCTCGTATTATCGCCGTTTTGTCGGTTTTCAGCCATTGAGACTTAGATTTGAGATTTAACCATCAAAATCGTGTTTTCTTCGTACCAATAGCTTTTCTATCATTTATTACGCATGCTTGCAAAGTTTCATTGTTTTCGAACAAGATTTGATCATTCAAATCCAAGAAATTGGATTTCCGGCACTGTGATGAGGAACTATGCATTAGGCTCAACGGTCGATCGGCGGATCGACCATCAAGCGTTGATACGCTTCTTTTGGGCATGACGGCCGACCGTCGGATTGACCGTCGCATCGACCGTCAGGCTCTGTCGCGTTTTGGACCTCTCGACCGCGGACTCCTTTCCTTTTTCCATTCTGCCTCACGGTCGACCGTCGGATCGACCGTCAGGCTCTGTCTCGTTTTAGGCCTCCCACGATCGATGTACCGATCGGCCGTGACCCTTATGCTTTTCCCTCTTTTGGCCCTACGGTCGACCGTCGCATCGATCGTGAGTCCCTGAACAGTGTTTTCTGGTTTCCTTTGATTGGTTCTCATTCATGAAAGATATCCAATCATGTTAGGAAGCATACACGTTGTTTTCAATGGATATTTAATGGATTTCTATCAAGATTGGGAATTGGATCGGGAGTTTAACCTCTTTGACGAATTTACGGTTTTTACCCGCATTTAAATACTTGGTTGGATAGTAGTTTAAATGCTTATTGCTTCCCTAGCCGTTAGCTAACTATGAGTGTTAGCTAACTAGGTATTGTGGAACCTTAGCCCGTTGCTAGCGAGTGTCGAGGGCTATTGTATAACTGTTGAACCTATAATTGATGTTGTGGCATATAGAGACATCTAGGATAGATGTTTGTATAGGTTCATGCACTGTATGCATTAGAGGCATATCAGGTTAGGCAGGCGATGGGTTGATCGCCGATCCGAGGCTCTTGGTAGGTCGGATCTAGCCTTAGGACTGCGGCTGGGTAGTAAGGATTAGGGCGTGATTGTATAATTGGAATCTTATGTTATCGATGATGTGTTATAGTTGGCTATGATCTTTGCTTTGAGGTTTAGAGGTCGTGGTGTCTTCTCAAGTCCGAGTGCTAAGGATGGTTGTCGATGTCCCTGACATGGTCCCCAGGCAGTGGTTTCCTGCTGGGTAAAGGTGATCATACTAGTTCTGGTTCTTGTTCCTCCCAGCGTGTTGGTTGATGTTCCCAGCGTGGTCGGTCGAGAAGAGTAGGATCCCTTGGGGAGTCGATAGGGGTCGTGGGACCCCGTCGCATTCCTTAGGCTTGAGCGGGGAGACATCACTGTTGTTGTTTTCCTCCTTTCAGTATGCCGTAGAGTAGAACCCTACTGAGCTTATCGCTCACTCCTACTCGGGCTGCGTTTGCAGGTGCAGGCACCAGTTCTTCCTCACTAGAGCCGGCAGGAGCAACCTTTGGCGGTGCGACTACTTCAAGAGGCGTTTGAGGTTGCTGCAGGACGACTGTTGTACTTTTGGTAGTTTTGTATATTGTAAACATCTTTCGAGGATTTTTGGATTATATGTATAATATCTTTCCCTTGGAGGAGTTTGATAAGAAATTGTATCAGATGTTTAAACAGTACAACTTGATGTATTTATGAATTGAATTACAGCTTTATCTTTGGAAGTTAAATTGTTTAAGATTAACTCTTTTTTTCCTCAAATGTATCGTGCCAGTTGGATGTGAATAGTGATAGGAACCCTCACGCCCCGTCCTGGATGGGTTTTCTGGGTCGGAGCTTGACAACATCGCTACCGAGGAAGGCAACGATGGCAGAGCGTCAGTGTGTTGACGGTGGTGTAGAGGCGGCGGCGAGAAGTGGCGGTGGTGATGAAGACGACGAGGCGGATGCTGCCGGAGAGGAAGAAGTTAGCGGAAGGAGAAAGGGGAAGCTGAGGAGTTGAGGAAAAGGTGGGAGAGAAAAGAGAAGGATGGGGGACGGGAAGAAATGGCCGGGATCGGCCTTCCGGCGATGAGGCGTTGTCACGGGCGAGGAGAAAGGGGTGGGTCTCGAGTCTCAAGAGGAAGAAGAGGTCCTGAGTTTCAGGAGGAAGAAGAGGAGGGTCTCGACGCTTTTTTTTTTCCACAGAGACATGTGCAGCAAGGGGAAAGAAAACAAAAATAATAGTAATAATAGAATCACAGGAAACGAGGCCATGAGGGATCGATTGCCTATGTCGGACATGAAAGCAATCTGGCTCTGATATCAAAGTTGATATAGGACCACACTGAAAGATAATGAAGTAGAAGAGAGAAGGGAAGAGGGAGAGGACAAGAAGAAGCTTAGAAGAGGGAGAAGAAGAAGAAGTTTAGAAGAGAAGAATGGAGAAAGAAGGAGGAAGTGGCATTTAGCCATCGTCAATAATCATCAATGATAAAAAAAACACTAGGGTTTCCCCTTATATAGTGGTGGAAACCACAACTGACTCAATCAATTACATGAGCAAGACTCGGACTCAAAATAATAACTAAAAAGCATATCCAAAAGAAAAAAGATTTGGGTACATGGCTGAAAAGCCATGTACATTGCACATGGCTTAGGTGGCCATGTATCATTGGCTTACGTGATGAGGACCAACGGATGTGAGTGAATCTGGACCGTTGAAAGTGACCATGTACGATGCACAGGCTTACATAGAATGTACCCCAATCACTTCTCTATTAAAAAACAAAGCAGATAAGAAATTCAAATAAAATAAATAATCCAATTAGACTTGACCATCATCTATCTACAAGGAAAAAAACTAGACTGCTCATATGCATCAAATCGAGCGCACCGGCTCTGGTGTTCGCACCACAAGGGCTCCGGGCAGCTGCAGAGACGGGTCCGGATGATGAGAGTTGCAGAGGGTGGTAGGCCTCCTTAAGTCAAAGTTAATGCAATTTATCTCAGCCTTTGACTCAATGCGATTTGACTTTAACTTTCAATATCCATTCAAGATCTTCTGTTTTTCTCAGACCAAAATCATCATTAACGGCTAGATTGTCATCATGTCACAATAAAGCTTAAAACTGAAAAGAAGCGATTGGTTCAGCATCATGAAGCACAGTACTATCCAATACACCAACCGGGAATTTGTTCAGTAGCTATTTATTCCACGGAGTAGTGATTCAAAAATAGAAAAATACATGCTCTAAATAAATTACACAAATAAACCAAAGGACAACAACCACCAATTTTGGGCTTCTACCACCAAGCAAGCGCGAAATGACCATGCAAGCGCAATCCGCAGTAAAATTCGCAAAACAGTACCACAGTTACATGAAACGATGTCTTCTCTAAACTAAACTAGGTTTCGTTACCATCGCATGCACGCGCTTTCTTTCTCTTTCTCTTTTTGAGTACGAGTCCGAGTCCGAGCTAACAACAAGACACTACGAGTTCGATTGGAATCCGAGTTCGCGTTGAAGCGGAATTAATTGAGATACATATATATATATATACCAGTAAATGTCCGTGTCTACGTCACGGATATTATAATTTACTTTGTATTAAACGGGTCGGGTCGGGTATTGACCCGTTTAATAAATGTTGAACCCGAACCCGACCCATTTATTAAACGGGTCAGGTTTATCAACCCGAACCTGACCC
>OY986969.1:5465099-5501714 GCA_963920575.1 Narthecium ossifragum | reverse complement strand
TAGTGGATGGAAACCAAGATGAGCTATGATCGTACCTCGCTTACCAATGATATGACAAAGGTCAATGAACTAACGAAGCATTTGCAAGTGAGCCTCAACCGGCCTTTTGCAAATGAATCGTGTTTGCCTTTGGCAGTGAAAATAGGGAGCTTGATTGAGAGGGCTCTTTCCAAGGCAAGTCCATGGATTTAGAGAGCTTGCAGACCGACTCCTCCCGCTCGGGCAGTGGAAGCCCGCGGAACAACAACTCCAGGCGTGCTTTAAAGGATCAAGAAGGCAGGATCCGAGCGGGGCCTGGCGACGAGGCTTCCTGGTGATAAAAGGTCGGGCTTGGCGTCGAGATGGTGATCGGAGGTGGAGGTGGTGGTAGGGCTGGTCAAAGACGCCGAGGATGGTGGCTTCCAGTAGGCTTGCGGCGATGTCGAGGTCTGACGGGCGGCGATGTCGAGGTCTGGCGTCGAGATGGTGATCTCCTCTCTCTTCTCTCTCCTCTCCTCACTCACTCTCTCTTCTCTGGTTCTCTCTCTCCTCTCCTCTCTCTCTCATACCAGAATACCACTTCTCACCAAAATACCACTTCTGAGTATGAAAACGGCTCACGTGCATGGCACGATGAGCGGTTCTGGGTGAAAGAGACTAACGCCGTCTGACGGGAGGGTACTAAATCGATCGTGTTTGTAACGTGAGGGTACGAAATTGATATTATTCAAAATAGATGGTACCAGAGTTATATTAGGGCAAATTAGAGGGTATCGAACTGTTAAAACCCCTTTGTTATATATATATATATATATATATATATATATATATATATATATATATATAAGGTGCAATCTATCAGGCGATTGAGGTTGTCTGATCCAAGCTATGTCTTGATATATCATGCGATCGAAATGAAGACATGTGAAAGAAAGTAGTGGAGGGTGATGGTTAATGGGTGGTTAGGAGAAAGAGAGAGAGAGAGGAGTATGGGGGTGGTGATTATTCGTATCAGATGACACGGAGGCCATCTAGTATATATATATATATATAAGCATGCATGGCATAGGGTTACCTAGTCAATCATAAGAGGGAGGGTTGCGGTTATGCATGCCGCCCTTATAAGTTGATCTAATAATAATTCACCGACGGTTGCTATTTGTTGTAGATAACCACTTACTTGAAGCATTCAACTTGTGAGTAAATGTAAGGTTGAAATTTTTTACTCGGGTGATAGGACACCTCACTTTGTCCTATACTTGTAAGTTTTGCCTATAAAAGGGAAGGAATGAGACATATGGAGTAGTTCCTCTTCACTTAACTCTCTGGTCTCTTCATTCTTAGCATCAGAGTGTGCTTTTATATTATATCATATATTTGTTTATATTCTCAAATAGATACATTCATATGGTTTGTGTCCTCATACAAACATCTATTATACAACACGTCAGCACGAGGTTCTACCAGATTAAGATCATTATATCTTACTAATTTTTACTTTACATTTGTTCTTAAAATATCATTTTCTATGTAGTGTCTGAACCATACATAAGTTTGTATCCGAAGTATAAATTAAGAGACTGTTTGAAGCACACAACTTTAGTACCTAGAGAAAGTGACCATTATAAGTACCTGAATCTGAAGCACACAATTTTGTGTTTGAAATGCAAAATTATTTTAGTGTTTGAAATACATATTGCCATGATGCCTGAAGCACACATTGAGATTTTTGTATCAGAAGTACAAATACCTTCTGTACCAAAAGTACATTTACTAAATTTTATTTTATTGCTTATATGATATTTAATTATTTTAAGTTGAAGGTTTTGATACCTGCAGTACACGTGCATCATTCACTACGCTATATGTACATTTTTGTATGAAAATTTACCGACGCTTCAGAGCCACCCGAGTGGTCAGTGTGGTCGCTCGGACTTATGGGAATGAAGCCCATGTGTCAAATCCATATCACTGATCTGTCAGGAAAACCTGGGCAAAAAAAAAATGTTGCTATTTCCTTTACTTTATTGAATTCTTGTGATATTTATTTTGGACAATTTGATCATGGATAGCTTAGTGAAGTTGGAGTTCCTTCCCATGGATGTTACCGGGAGTAACTATTTATCCTGGGCGTTGGATGTTGAACTTCATCTTAATGCTAGAAATCTGGGGAGTACTATTGAGGAGGGGAATACAACCACGTCAAATGAAAAAGACAGTGCTATTATATTTCTCCGTCGCCACATCCACGAGGATCTAAAAAATGAGTGCATTGATGTGCATGACCTACTAAATTTGTGGAAAAACTTGAGTGATAGGTTTCAATACTTAAGAATTATTGTCGTCCCTACTATCCAGTACGACTGGATGCACCTACGTTTTCAAGATTTTAAGACTGTTAGTGAGTATAATTCAGTCCTCCACAAAATCATCTCCCAATTAGAACTATGTGACCAACTCGTATCCGACCAAAATAAACGTGAGAAGACCTTCCACACCTCGAACCTGATTTCACAACAACAATATAGGCAACATGATTATAAGAAGTATTCTGAACTGATTGATGCCTTACTTAGAGCTGAGAAACAGAACCAAATCATGTTGAAAAATCATGACTCGTCCCTTTGGTTCTGCCCCATTTCCAGAAGCAAATGCTAGTGCCTATTGTGGACAGGGTCATAGACGTGGCCGTGGTCGCGGATGCGGACGAGGCCGTGGTCGTGGATGAGGTAATGATAGGTTTCATTATTATCGTGAAGGATATAATGCCCCTCAACCCTTCCCTAAAAATCATCATGTAGGGAATAGAAAGAGAAATGAGCCTCAGGAGGAAACTTATAAGAGAAGAGATGATAAGTGTTACCAATGTAGGAAGAAAGGGCACTGGTCTCACGCTTGTCGTGCGCCCAAGCATGTTGTGGAGCAACACACAACAAAAGAGAAGAAGAAGTGTGTTGAGATGAACTTCACAGATTTTGATAGGCTGGCTGATATCCCACTCCCCGATGACCCCATGGTTGGTACATCTCTGCACGTATCGGATTTCCTCGTGGTTCTGAAGACTGGGTGGATACTAACTAGTATTATGTAATATAACTAATGTGTTTTTATTCTACTAGTACGAACTTGGCTTGTTATCTTTATATAGTTTAAAGTTTATGAATATTTTATGGATATAGCTACTGCTCAGATGGATGATTATGCATGTCTTGCAAATAGTGCAACAACAAATACGATACTTCGAGATCGTAAGTATTTTCACATTTAACATTGAAAGAATCAAATGTTAATACAATATATGGTCCTGTAGACCTAATTGAAGGCTCTGGAAGAACAACAATAGTTTTACCAGAGGAATAAAACTATTGATCGATCGATGCATTATACTCCACTAGATCCAGAAGAAATCTACTCGGTTTTAAAGATCTACACCATAATGGATATCATGTTGAAATGATAAGTGAAAGTGGTGTTGAGTATTTATGCATCACACTTAAAATTTCATGCCAGAGAATGTACTTGAAAGGCTTATTTCCCTTTCTTCTGATCTATATTATACAAAAATAAGACCAATAGAATCACATGCTATGATGCACCAGAAGTGCTCTAATCCAAAAGAGTTTATGCTTTGGCATGATCGACTTGGCCATCCCGGATCGATGATGATGCGTCGAATCATTGAAAATTCACATGGGCATAAGCTTAAGAATCAGAAGATTCTTTTACCTAATGAATATATATGTGCGTCTTGCTCCCAAGAGAAGTTGATAGTGAGACCATCTCCATGTAAGGTTGCCTTTGAATCCCCAAGTTTATTGAAGCGAATTCAAGGTGATATATATGGGCCCATTTATGCTTCTAGTAGACTATTTCGATACTTTATGGTCTTAATAGATGCATTCACATGATGGTCACATGTATGTCTTCTATCCACTCGTAACATTGCGTTTGCTAAGCTTTTAGCTCAGATTATTCGGTTACGAGTCCAGTTCCCAGACTATCCTATCAAGACCATACGTTTAGATAATGCTGGTGAGTTTACCTCTTAAGCATTTAACGATTATTGTGTATTGATAGGGATAAATGTGGAACACCTGGTTGCACATACACATACTCAGAATGGCCTAGCAGAATCACTTATTAAACGTATCCAACTCATAGGTAGACCATTGCTTATGAAATCTAAGTTATCTATACCTGCTCAGCATCTTTGATCAGTATCAGACCATATGCATATCATAAATTCTCACAATTACAACTTGCTTTTGGTCAGCAACCAAACATTTTCCAACTGAGGATTCTAGGATGTGATGTTTATATTCAAATTCCCCTAGCCCAGAGAACCAAGATGGGTCCTCAAAGTCGACTTGGGATTTATGTTGCCTTTAATTCTCCTTCTATCATTAGATACCTAGAACCTTTGACAAGAGATTTGTTTAGGGTACGCTTTGCCGACTACCACATTGAAGAGTTAGTTTTCCCACCATTAGGGGGAGACAAGAAGAAACTAGAAGCTCAAAATGAAATCGTATGGTATATTTCGACGTTGTCTCATCCTGATCCTAGGACTAGTCAAGCCGAGCTTGAAGTTCAGAAGATCATACGTTTGTAGAAAATTGCAAATAAGATGCATGATGCATTTACTGATTCACAACGAGTGATGAGATCACATATCCCAGCTGCAAATGCTCCATCATGGATTGATATTCCTGAAGGACAATCCGAGAATCCTAAAGCGTGTGAATCTAAAGCACACCAGAAGCGTGGTAGGGCTATTGGTGCCAAGGATAAAGTCCCAAGGAAAAGAAGGGTAAAGGGACAAACTGACCAGGATAATAATACTCCCGAAGAGATTGATAAACATGAATTTTGTGCTCCAAATCGATTCGAAAGGTTACATCCTGAAGAGGTTCCGACATCTCTTGAAGAGGTTCAGATACCTCCTAAAGAGGTTCATGCGCCTCTAGAAGAGGCTCAACTAGCTGAAAATGATGAGATTTCTATAAATTATGTGCACGTTGAGAAAAGATGGAATAGAAATAAAGTGGTTGTCGACAACATATTTACATATGCAGTTGCTCTTGACATTATCAGAAGTAAGGAATAGCTTGAGCCAAAAACCGTTGAAGAGTGTGGGCATATAATTGATTGGCCAAAATAGAAGGAAGCTAATTAAGCTGAATTAGACTTGCTGGAAAAACGAAATGTTTTTTGACATGTAGTACAGACATCAGAAGATGTCAAACCAGTGGGATACAAATGGGTATTGGTGTGCAAGCGAAATGAGAAAGGTGAAATAGTGTGATATAAGGCACAACTTGTAGCACAAGGTTTCTTGCAGAAACATGGTATAGACTACGAGGAAGCATATTCTCATGTAATAGATGCAATAAGCTTTTGATTTTTAATTGGTTTAGTAGTCTCAGAAAGATTGGAAATGCATCTAATGGACGTTGTCACAGCATACCTATATGGGTCACTAGATAGTGACATTTATATTGAAGTCCCTGAAAGACTTAAATTGCATGAAGCAAATAAATCTTGGGATCTGTATTCTATTAACCTTCAAAGATCCCTATATGAGTTAAAACAATATGGCCGGATGTGGTACAATCGGCTCAGTGAGTACCTTCTAAAAGAAGGATATGTGAATATCTCAGTTTGTCCATGTGTGTTCATCAACAAAGTAGTATCTGGATTTGCTATTATTGCAATATATGTCGATGACCTGAATATAATTGGGACTCTAGAAGAGCTCATAAAGGCATTTGGTTATCTAAATAAGGAATTTGAAATGAAGGATCTTGGAAGGATAAGATGTTGTCTCGGTCTGTAGATTGAACACCTTCCAAGTAGAATATTGGTTCACCAAGCAACATATACAGAATAGGTAATGAGGCAATTTTATATGGACAAAACCCATCCATTGAGTTCTCCAATGATTGTCTTGTCCCTTGATGTGAGGAAGGATCTATTTCGCCCTCAAGAAGATGGTGAAGTGTCACACGCCGACCCAAAAAACCCATCCGGGATGGGACGTGAGGAGACCTACTACTATTCACTTCCAATATGGCGCGATACATTAAAAATTTTTACAGTTAATTTGAATAATTCGACTTCCGATGGTAAAACTGTAATTCTAACAATTTACACGTGATTACAAACTCATCTTATAGATATGAATATAATACAAAATTCTTGATACAAGCTAGACCCCGAATAGTCATGTATACATAGACATCAAAATCCTCAAAGAGGAAAATTATACATTTAATATATTCCTAAAATTATAACTGTGCAAGTACAACAAAATATGTAAAAGTACAACTAGTTCCTCAGGATCCTCAAGCATCTCCTGAAGTCGACGCCCCGCCAAAGGTCTGTCCAGCTTGCATTACAGAAGAAGAACTTGCGCATGCAACTGTAAACGCAGTCCAGGTAGGAGTGAGCAACAAAGCTAGTAGGGTTCTACTCTATGTCACACTGGAAGGAAAAGGAATAACAACGATGTCGTTCTCCTGCCTAAGCCTAAGGTATGCCAATGGGCCCTATAACCCCATCGAATCCCCTAAGGGCTCCTCATCATGTGCCTCACTCCCTTCCATGTTATCAGGAGGCTTACCGAAATAGTCACACGTGGGATCACCCTTACCCTCAGCAGGACTAGCACACAACTGCAAGGGGGACACAAGCTGGAGACATCGACAACCATCCTTAACTCTTGGCCTTGGAGAGCCGACACGACTTCTATACCTCAACCAATACCATATGTAGCAAACTAGATAATAACCTCGATGCCAAAAAATTAACACAACAATTCACGCCCTACACCTTGCTACCCAACCACAGTCCTAGAGCTAGATCCGAGTTGCCCGAGCCCTCAGATCGGTGATCAACCCATCGCCCACGCCTAACTTAGAATGCCTATAATGCATACAGTGCATGCACCTACCTAAACATCTAGTCTAGGTGTCACTATATGCCACATCAACATTAGAAATTCAACAGTTAAGCTACAACGGAACCAATACATGGTTCACAATAATTTCGGCATTACAACGCCCCTATATAATAACCCTCGGCGAAACGCATGCACACAACGGGCTACGGTTCCATAGTTAACAATACAATGATTTAAGTACTCATTTAGGTTAATCGTTCGACGTTCACACCATACAACAGTTGTATAATAAGGCCCCCGACGCACACCGGCTATCAGAAGGACTATTAATCAAAATAGTAGGGCACACATTCGGCCTATTTATCTACACATTCCCGGGAGTCATGACTCTCTTGGTTAACCATAAAGCGTTAAAGAGCACACCATTGGTCCATTTATACTACACAATCTTGACTCCCTCGGTTCACCACAAAGCGATAAACGATTATATACCAGTAGTTAGAAAAGTTGTTAAAGAAATCACAAACTATATATTGCATGCTTGCCATAAAACTGCTTGAAATCGGTAAATTTTGGCAAATCAACCCAAAATACGAATCATGGCATAATTCAAAGATAAATCTGTCAAAATCCCAAATAAAATATCATACTAGTCATTACTCGTCATTGGAAAAGACATACAAGAAATCCGGGTTGAAAATAAATCAAAATCTTTGAAATCGGAATCAATTTTAATTAACTTCTTGTAAGAGATCGATTTTCATGCCCTATGAAGATCGATCTTCCATTATACATGTCCTCTGCCATGACAAGAGATCTATCTTCACGTCCCATGAAGATCGATCTTCCCCATGCATGTCCTCTGCCCGGACAAGAGATCGATCTTCATGGGACCCATGAAGATCGATCTTCTTGCGTGACAGAAAACACACTTCACTGTACACTGAAAGATCGATCTTCTATCATAAGAAGATCGATCCTTCATATGTTGGCAATATAAATGAATAGTGTCGAAAATCCAACTTCTTGGATTTGATCTATCAAAAAACTTGTGATAAATTGATGACACTTTACAGTGAGGTACAATTGAAGGTAGGGAAAGTAATGGTACAAAGAAATCAAACTTATGACATGTAACTTTCAGATCTAGGCCAAATTAGTCGGAAATTGACAAACCGATGAAAATACAAGATTTGTTCGAAGAAATACGAAACTAGTTGGTTGACAATCTTCTAAAAATGCCATTACACTAGAATACAAAGTTTGGAAACCTTCCAACAAACGAAACCACTCCAAATCAACAATATTCAATTCTACGTTTACCAATTTACTGGAACTGGGTAGAAACACCTACATGAACTAGTTGGGCAGACAATCTACCAATCCCCCTGTTCCGATCGCTCCATATCCACCTCGAAATTTCGTAGCTCTCACTCCAATCCGGCAGCCAATGGGGAGAGAGAAAAGGAGAAAGAGAGAGAAAAATGGAAGAGAGGGAAAAGCTAGGGTTTATATAGAGATTTGAACTGATCTTGGCCGTCCGATTCGATCTTTCCCGATCGAGCCTCGATCTTCCGATAGGAAGCACCCCTAAGGTTCTAATCAATCAGATACATCAATTCAAGGCAGTGTGTGTACTACGCAGGTGTGAAACCGACTGCCAAGACGTAATTTTATCAAAATGCCCTTGGGGTAAAAAAATAGCGATGCGATCAAACGGATCTCAAACCAAGGCCAACCAAACCAGACCATTGACTTGACGCGGTCGGACCGGGTTGGAGGTATGGGACTTCACATGAAGAGCTTCTTGGTCCTGAAGTACCATATCTTAGTGCAATTGGAGCTCTCATGTATCTTGCAAATTGCATACGACCCGATATAGCATTTTCAGTCAATTTATTAGTAAGATTCAGTTCTGCATCGACTCGAATGCACTGGAATGGGATCAAGCAAATATTGCCCTATATTCGTGAAACCACATATCTGAGACTATTTTGCTCAAATGATTTGATGCCACTGTTAGTTGGCTATGTAGACGTCGATTATCTTTCTAATCCACGTAAGGGCAATTCACAAACTGGGTGTATCGCTTTTTATGATAACATTGTTATATCTTTTTTTATGGTAACATTGCTATATCTTGGCGATCTATGAAACAGACAATAACTGCCAACTCTTCAAATCATGCTGAGATACTTGTTATTCATGAAGCAAGTCGAGAGTGTTTCTATGTAAGAAGTATGATCCAGTATATTTAAGACAGTTGTCGGTTATCTTTAATCAGAAATACCCCGACTGTATTATATGAAGATAATGCAGGTTGCATCGCTCAAATCGGAGGCGGATATATTAAAGACGATAGAATCAAGCATATATATTCAAAGTTCTTCTACACGCATGAGCTCCAAAAAAATGGCGATATTAATATCCAGTAGATACGCTATAGTGACAACTTGGCCGATTTATTAGAAATGCATTACCGACGACGACATTCAGAAAGCTAGTATATGAGATTGGTATGCGTCGTCTTAAGGTCTAAGCACTTAACCTTATCTTACATCTTCATGAGGGAGAGTAATGGAGATATCCAGGTACTTTATTTTTTTTCTTTCGCTAAGGCTTTTTCTCACTAGGTTTTTCCTTGACAAGGTTTTAATGAGACAGTCTTGACAACATGATATCTCTCTAAAGGAATAGTGTATTCTTTTCCTTCGCTAAGGCTTTTGTCACATTGGGTTTTTCTTAACAAAGATTTTTAACAAGACACATTCTTATCCAATGGGGATTGTTGTACACCTTTTGTCAAAGATGGATAACCACTTACGTGAAGCATTCAACTTGTGAGTGAATGTGAGGTTGAAAATTTTACTCATGTGATAGGACACTTTGTCCTTTACTTACAAGCTTTGCCTATAAAAGGGTGTCCTGATGAAAGGAATGAGACATATGTAATACTTCTTCTTCACTTTACTCTCTACTCTCTTCGTTCTTAGCTGCGAGTGTGCTTCCTAAATGACACATATTATATCATATATTTTTGTTTATATTCTCAAGTAGATATATTCATCTGGTGTGTGTCCTCATATATATATCTATTATACAATACTATTCATATTATAAGGTTGCGGTTATACATTCCATATTATTATCAACCTTATAAGCCCCGTTTGGTTGAAGGATTGGATGCGGATAAGATTATCCTCACTTTTATCCCCAAACAAAATGGGGTTAGTGAACCGGACGTAAGATCGGTTAGCTGGTCGTTTAAGGATAAGCTTTATCTTATTCCAATCCGATTTCTATTTCCACCGAGTAAGATTTTTTTTTTTTTTTTGCGTTTCAAGGCAAGATATAAAAATATTCATTCCAGAATTGCCCTCGGATGAAGTATGGCATGGCATGATGATGTAGCATGGTCATGGTCATACACGTCAATGCAACACCATGTGGGCCCACTCATACTATTTATTTTATCATAATTTAAATATATTTTATTAAAATAATATAAAATAATACTTTTTTACATGATATGTACCAATCATGGTATAACACATGTCATGTGGGACCCACTTATATTAATATTTTATTATAATAACATATTATTGATGTTATTTAATATATTACGCATAGGAAAATGTTTTTACGTGCATCAACTTTTTTATGTGCTTTTAAAAACACATGTAAATATTTTTGCAAGTGTATAAAAGTTTTTGCGTGCGTGTTAGCGTTTTTTTTGCGTATTTGTTTTTCTACGTGCAAACATTTTTGTGAGCGCATGAACATTTTTGTATGCGTTTTTATGAGCGTATAAAAACTTTTGCCTGCGTAGAAATATTTTCATGTGCGTAGTGTATTAAATAATATTATTAATATGTTATTATAATAAAATATTAATATAAGTGGGTCCTACATGCCACATGTCATATCATGATTGGTCCACATCATGTAAAAACTTATTTTATATTATATTATTTTAATAATATATATTTTTTGTTTGACGAGTTGAGCCATAAAGGCTAACAAGACCTATAGGATACTATCTAGGGCGGTGATGCCGTCCTCCAAGGCCCACTATAGAGGCACTTGCGAGTAGAGACACCAACGGGCAACCCCATTCGCCTTACAATTGTCTGCCTAGAGATGTACACAAAAACCAAGCTCTCAAATTGTATCCCAGCTCCCCATATTTCGCGTAGAACTAATTCTACATGATGCGGCCAGATCATCCGACTTTGCAACAACTCCACTACCATCTTCGAATCTGACTCAACTAGTAACTGAGTGATGCGATTCTCCTCAGCCCAACTGATCCCATAATAAATAGCCTTAAACTCAGCTTGCAAGACAAAGTCTGCATCAATTGGCATTCCCATCTCCCAGATTGCCTCATCACCCTTCATTTCCACTGCTCCAACAGCAGCCCGACACTTCCCTTGATCGAAGGATGCATCCACCTGCAGTAGTCTTGCCTATCCTCTGTTTATAGCAGTTGTGTGAACCACCTCTTTGTTCAAGAATTCTTTAGCTAATCTGCAAGCCTTCATCGCAACCTTCTTCGCTGATTCTCCCTTCCCTTCAAAAATGACACAATTGCGATCTTTCCAAATCTGCCACATAGCATAAGCAACATAAGACTTCAGCATTCTTCCATCCTCTTTATTCGGAGATGAGTAGTAGGTCTAAGAAGTCATATGCTCCCCAATCCTCACAAGATTTATCAATTTCCTTTATCACCGAGGCCAAGACTTCCTTGGCGAATTCGCATTCTATGAGAGCATGTGTGATATTCTCTGCTACTGTTCCACACCTTAGGCATAAAGTATCTGACACTACTCTACACCTCCACAGAGCCTCCTTTACAGACTACTTACCATGCAAAACATGCCATAAGAATTGTACAACTCTTGGGCCAGTTGGCAATTTCCACATATTCCTCCACACAATCATGTGTTCAAACATGTCATAAGAATTGTCTAACTCTTAAGCCGGTTGGCAATTTCCACAGATTCCTCCACACAGTCATATATATTTTAATAATATATATGAAAATAGTCTTATTATGTTAATTTAAGTGGGTCCGCATAGGGATACATTAATGTGCATGGCCATGCCATGCCATGTGGTGATGCGATCCTTCTTCACGTCCGCCGTTGGTGGAGGCTGTGTGTACACTCTCAACACCGCCGAACCATACGACCTTGTGGAGGACGGGCGGGCATCGCTATCGGCGATGGCGGAGGAGGGCGTCTGCCGGCGATGACAAATGAGTGGGTGTTAATAGGAGAGGGATTCGCCGGTGGTGACGTCAAATAGGGCGGGGTGCGCTGCTAATATTATGCTTTATTATAATATATTTTTACTCTATTTTATGTAATAATATAATAGTATAAATTTTGTATGGTTTACGTACAAATACCGAAAACTTAAGTTAATAATTTATTCAAATATTATAATCTTGGACACAGGGCATGCCAAGATTGTCTTTATTCTTGATCAAATTCTCAATACATCCTATTTAAGGGCATTTTTTATATTTACTAATAATAAAATATAATTCCTACCCTTATCTCACTTTCTACGATCAAACACCATTTTCTTATCCCAATCAATCATTACTGATTTATTCATGTTTTTCAACCAAACACCAAAAATTGAATGACTTTATCCTCATTTTTTTAAACCAAAAAACCCTTTAATCCGGAATAAGCTACCCGTACCAAACGAAAACGGTTATTCCCATATCCCATCATCGGTTGATAATGCGGTTACGATATAATAATCAACCTTAAACATATAAACCTTATCTAAGTCATCGATATGTAATAATCAACCTTATCTAATTCAGCGACCATGTTTGCTGATTTTTGAAACGGTTACCCCGCGTCTGGGTGATTACCCTCACAGGAGGCCAAACTAGTGAAATATAATGTTGATCTAATACTTAGGGTTGCGGTTATGCATTCCATATTACAAAGAGCAGATCGAATTACGGTTATGTAGCCATTAATTATTTCCCCACGCCCCCCGCTTCTCTCCACCACGACTTAATTAATGGCTGGTTACCCTACGTGTGGCAGATGACCCCACATAGTATATCTATTTTTTCACACATGATAGGGGGCACATGACAGTTGAGTCATAGAGAGTGAGGTTAGGTGATTAGGGTTAGTGGGGGTGAGTGGTTACCCGTGTTAGATGATATGAAATCCACATAGTATATATATAACGAAAGATATGTTTCGATTTTCTTCTCATGAACTTATATACAATGTTGCCCCTGCTCTGTTCTGTCTCTTCTTTCGATAGCCTGAATGTCTGATGATGATAGGAACCGAAGTCATTATGAGTCTAGATTATTGCATAATCCAGTCCACATATGAACACCGAAAATTCTACAGAGTAGTTTCTGAATTTGTGAGGAAAGAGCAGCAAATCAGATATTGCTGAATTTTTGTAGTCAGTCATCCTGCTCTGTTTACTGTTTTATTCAGTAAAGCTCTCTTATAAGCTCTTAAAGGGAAGAAAAAAAAAATTGAAAGCCAAATCAGTCATGAATGCTGCAGTTTATTCATCACAGATTCAAGACTGTGATTACATATGCTGCAAATATTCAAAATTTTCTCAACTACGAAGCCACAAACTTTTGCCATCTGCAATTTGATTTGAGCATCATAAATCAAAGAACCATCCAGTAAACTGACCTGGAATTTGCTCAGTAGCTATTTATTTCATGTAGTAGCGATTGAAAAATAGAAAAATACATGCTCAAAATAAATTACAAAACTAAACCAAAGGACAACAACCAAAAAACAATCTAAAATCTCAGACAATCTGGATGCCAGAGTCGACCAAAGTGTATCAGGTAGAGAATACAGGCTCCTTGTTTCTAATTACATTATTGGTCTTCCTTAAAACAAGATGATCAGGCTTAAGCAATACTGATAACTGTCTATCGGTAAGCTGCCTCCGATTTTGGGCTTCTACCACCAAGCAAGCGTGAAATTACCACGGGACATGGATTGGGCTCCAGCTGCACTTCACATTGCTATTAAGGCTCAATGACAAACAGTGGCTGTGAAATAGGAAGAAATTAAATTTGTTAGTGACTGCACGGTAAACATGCATCGTTGGAGATTGAAAGGCACACTTGGAAACTTACCTGATCTATTCCGACAGGCTTACCATCATCTACAAGTACCTCCACAACAGTCCCTGCATGATCAGCCTGCATAAAGATGCATAAATTAGCTTCTAAATCAGTCAGTGTCAAGTACATCACTGACAAGTTGAAATCGCCGGTACGCTTTGTCAAAAATCTACCTATAACTTGATTGGGAAATACATAGTGGTTGATCCTGCTCACCATGAATCATATGGTTTCCTTAATCGAAGTCAACTCACTCCCATGGGAGATTTGTTTGTCTCAAAACATTGTTGTGCATGCCTGTCTTTCCTTCATCAGCATGAATAAGTACGTAACAACAAAAAAGAGGTAAGAAGCTTCTTCTGTCTTTTGTATACTAACAAGGGGATGGTGTCCTATATCGAAGTTTACTCCATCCCATGGGATATTCTTTTATGCATCAGAATATAGGTGTGCATGCCAGATCAGCATGTATACGGAACAAAAAAAAAAAAAAAACAAGAATTCGTCTTGCGTATAACATCCAGCTAGCAAGCGCACAAGTCTCAACCTGTGAGACCTCTACCCTTTATTGGTTTTACATTGAAACTTCTCGACTTCTTTACGTATATCAAACACAATGCCTAATCAACCCTCCTACATCCTAGTTACTTTTGCAAGTCTATATCACACTAAAACACGAAGCATACTCAACCTATATAACAAGAAGTCACTATGATCACGATCTTTGTGAAGAGCAAAAGGAAAGACACCCTTGCATTGCATAATTGCAATCTATCAAATTTCTATGCTCCAAAGACTTGAAGCCTTGAACTTATGCATCAGATTTCAATGTAGGAACAAGCACAAAAGAAATTTTGCCGACTCCACTCCTAGCTATTCTTGTCCTATGCTCAAAGCAAATTTTCATGCAGACTCCTAGCCATGGATTGCCATCCCGGTGGCACACGCCGTGCCGGCAGCCTGCTGGCACGGCACCCCCGTGCCATTCTTGTTTTTCTTCCTCCTCCTTCTACTCCTACTTCTTCTTCTTCTTCTTGGCACGGTACGGGGGTTTCGATGCCGCTAACCCCCTGGCACGGTACGTGCCGCCCGGCACGCACAGTGCCGGACCGGTACGGAAATCCATGTTCCTAGCTATACTTGGCCTATCAGGACTTGGATATACATGCAATTGACCAAAAGAATGAAATATACAAGGATATAGACAAGTAATCTAAAGCATAAAATGCTTCAGAAAATCAGACGAAAATCACAAAGGATGAATGAGAAAGTTCAGTAAGGATTCTTTTGTTTTGGTAATGCTCCATATAAAGATACAGCATTGGAACCAGGGAGGTTCATTGTGCCGGTAAATCGCCGGCACTATAACAAGTATCAGGAAACAATACTAAACTTAAAGAGTTTTTTGGAGTTTCGGGTTTCCAGATCAGTTTCCGGTGTCTGCATATTAACCCGTTAGGCTTCAGTATCCATCAAAGGAATCAAGTATCTATATCACTAATCTTCGGTTTTCCTTTGTCCATTCTGTATAACACTATAAGCAGTTTGTTTCCAGAAACACTTTGCTAGCATTGCAGTTTGATATCTTAGTGATTGTTGTACTAGAATAAGTATCATCAGCAATAATGAAGATTTTAAGGCCCTAATTGAACTGAAAATTGAGAGTTGTGTGTAAACTTCACTTACAGTGCTTAAACCAATACGAGTTAATAGAAAGGCAATCACTAGAGACTATTTTTCCTTTCGTATGATCAGATAAATTGCATGATCAAAAGGAGACACCTAACACACAGGTGGTCTGTGATTTTGCTTCTGACAAGAATACGAGATACTCATTCTCGACAATATATACAAGAGATGTTTTATATAGCATTCATTGAGACTATCGTGTTCTTTAATCAATATATAAATCTACTGCCCTTCCTCTCTTTTTGACCATATTTTGATGTCTTTGACCAAAAGAGAAAAAGACTTTCAATAATCCACAATGAGGATCCAATTTTCGAATCCAGAAAACAGGGTATTCATCCATCTAGATGAACAACATAAATAGAGTACATCTGTCCTATTTAGCTATCAAGAGTATTTATATTCCATTTAGCTATCTCGTGACAACTATCAATTAAGAGCATGAAGCAAAATGTAGATTGCAAAGCTATTATGGCAGACATTTGTGCATACACCGCAAAATACAAGGAATCAATGTTTATAGTGCCAGCTGAAACACTGTTTTCTGACCAGCAAAAAATATCTAGCCGATCAGGGCTCGGCTTGAACGAAACCCGGCTGTTATGGGGTTCGTATTTTAAAGTCGTTGAAAGCCAGAAACCCGTAAACTAATAGATAAAATGCCCAAACCCAAAACCCATCAATTAACCCGAAATCTATCCCCAAAGTCCCCCTGATCCTGGATTCCTTTGGTTGTTACCATTATCCTCTGCTCGTGGCTGACAAGTGCCGGACTCCACAAATGCCCAAATCCTCTCCTCTCTCTCTCTCACTCTCACCTCCTCTATACCTATATTTCTCCCAGACCACATTTGCCCCGTCGGCACAAAGGATTGGCACGACCGGTGCCATCGGTACTACAATCCTTGCTAGTAATAACATATTTCGAGAAAGCAAAACACATATATTGCAGATATTTCATAATCTCTTTCTTACAAGTCAAGTGTGAGGATCTACATAAATATCAGCCCAATAAACAACAGAAGGAGATCTGCAAAGCTAAGAGACTATCATAGCTTATAATCGTCACATAGAGGGGAATTGCGACTAATATTAAGTGCGACGTCCAAAGGTTATATATGCCTTGCCTAGATTTTTAAGATAAGAAAGCTAAAAAGCTACAGGATTTTAAAGTTTGACGAGGCAGCTAAATAACAAGTGCATTAATTATAAGGAGTCTGTAAAAATCAACCTCATCAAATCTTACAATGTGGTTTCGCACATAATTGTGTTGCCAAGATGATTGGACTCAAGCTAGATAATCCCTAAACGACTTCTCATTTTTCTCTATATTGTTGATCATGGTTTAAGTTTTGAGACCAAATAGTTATGACGAAACCGCACAGTTTCGGCCAAAAGGATTCAGTTCAGTCGGAATTAATCTAAAACTGGTTCCAAAACCAGTTCCTGCATATATGGCACAACAGTGCTACCGTGCCACATCCACGTCAAGGATACAAAATAACCATATATCCCCAAACTTTTGGAATACATCCTGGAAAAGTGCTGAAATGTAAAGTTAAGGGAAACTTCATCTAATATGACAACTGAAGAGACATTATTGATATGCCCCATTTAACCTATCAAAGGTGTCAGTTGAGTGATTACTCAAATGATCCTTGCAGTTAAGAAAACAGCACCCCCTATTGAATTATTATTTGGACATTTTTCGCGATAATCTGGCTGGATGATGAAGACTGAAGGTGCCAATTTAGTAAATTCGCCAATTAACAATAATTACATATAATTCAATTAAGATATTGTATGAAAGTCTAATTCCTTGTATTCTCTTTTGAGAATGAAAGGAAGGATTTTTTATTTGGACGAGTTCGAAGAAAAAAGGAATGAACTGCCTTTTTTTTTATCTTATATTTTATATGCCATGTAATAACCAAAATTGAGGGAAAAGGCAACAAGGAGCGATCAAAATAAGTAATTGAGATTGCAATTAACTGATAAATCATTCTAATACTTGCGCTTAGGCACTTGGCACCTCCAATTAAGTTGTAGATAGTTGTTTTGCAAAATTTGACATGATTTTGGAAGTTAAGGTGTTAATTGATCAGTTAGCCAACTGATGATTGGATTAATTAGTAGCTTATTACTTCATAATTCATATTTAACTTACTTGAAAACTACAAACCACAAATTATAAACTTACAAACCTTAAAATTGCTCTGTAGTGTTTTCTAATAGACATGTTGCACATTTGGCATTCCTTTTCTAGTTCCTCATTTGAAATATTTCTGATTTACTACTTTTCCTTGTATTTTATTCATTTTTAAATTCACCACAGCTGCAATCCTTGAAACAATGTACACTGATCCATTTTGGCCGAAACAGATTGGAGTTCACCAGTTACCGATCCAAAACCACATCACAAACCAGCATAGTAATGTATCTCTTATTGGTAGAATCGCTCTTTTTCGACCGTTTAAGATATTCTTTGGCTGAAATATACTGAACATCTATGTTTTTAAGCACTTGGTTTGTTTGGCAGTCATTCGATGGGATTAAACTCTGAAACCTGTTTACTGAATAAGCTCTGTGATTGCATTCTCTTCCTTGAGGTGGATATCGAAGTCCAGGACAGACTTCGCAAAGGTGGCAGGAGGGTCTGCATTGGGGGAAGGATTACTTCACAATGAGGATCTATAGTTGGGGGGTTGATGAGACATCAAAGCACAACATCTTTGTACCAAACATCAATTAAACCCTCATCGTCACTTCTCAACACCATCTCTGTTCCATGGTGAAGCCATCCATGGAAGCGCAACAGGCCGCTACAAGAAGGAACCATGCTTCCCTTCCCCATCTTTGGAGGTCTGAATTTTGAAGAGAAGAAGGGGGTTTTGCTCTTTCTCACACTTTATTTTTTGAAATTTGAAGGGATAGAAGAGGATATTGGTAGAGCACTGATGTTTGGAACTAAGAAGTGGTGAGAGAGGTGATGGGATGTTGCGCAACGGAATGATGTCATGCTGGAGGATTTGGTTCAGAGACGAGAGGATTGCATGATTTATGCACTGCGAGAAGGGTATTGTAGTGGAGGGCGAGGTAGATAGATAGAATGACATTACACGATTATGTCTTGGGATGGATGTGCAAAATTGAGGAATTAAGACTTCTGTTTATCGATGTGGCATTAATTCTAGTATTTTTGGTTCATTTTCTTTCTTTTGTGATGTTCATCGTTTTTCTGCTCTATTACTCACCTACAGTCATTCTTCTGCAATAATGGATCGACTTTTCTTTCAACAGAGAGCTTATGCATCAATTTAAGTTAAAGTTGGGCAATAATTTCTACTTGCACGAAAGTTTTCAGAATTCTTTGTAAGTTTTTGTTAATACTATTTTTGAACTTGTAACTAATTTTCCTACAATGACTCAATCAGCATAATATCAAAACCAAAAAATCTGAAAAGAAACCACCAAAACCTTTCATTTTGGACACAGCCAGAACCGAAACTTTGAACCATGATTGAAACTCAATGGAAAACTAAACTGAAGACAAAAAGCAATTTATTTTGGTTCCCAATTGAAACTGAAATAGAAATAGATGTTTTCATCCAAGGATTTGAGTTTCAGTTGGCACTCTGCGTGTTGACTGAATCTTACCATGCCTGCAAGTTTCCAGCCTGTACAACCTAGAGTCTACAGTTGCCATTGGAACTATCGTGCCAGCGCATCACGGGGAATTTAAAACCCCCGATAGAACAATAGAACATGGAGGGTTTTCTGACTGTTTGCCACTATGACCAAGATGAAAATTGACTAGTAATTAATTAGATGTTAATACATTTCAATCCATAATTTTCCTAAAAATGTTAAACATCCAAGTATGTATAAAATTTCAACGTGTTAAAATAGTAGGAAACAAATTTTCTTGTTTATGTCCTTTGATGAGAAAGGATAATTTCCATTAACCTGAAAAACAAGAATGACTACGGGAGTAGTTCCTGCAGTATTAGTTCTACTCACATCAATTGACCTGAAGAACTCAGATTTTCTATCCTAATAGAACCAATAAGTTCAAGAGCAAAACAATCGATATCTGATCAAAGGAAATAGCAAGACTCTGAAGTAAGCTCACTAAACGAAACACATAAAGGAGATTAATCTTACCTCAATTTCATTCATCAACTTCATAGCTTCAATGATGCACAGCACTTGTCCTTTATGGACCTTATCACCAACCTGCAAGAGAGCAATTGGTGTACACCAAACAGTAAAGACAAACACCTAACACCTAACGTAACGTGTGATAGCTATTTCTTTAGAAGAAAACAGCCATTAGTAAATGAAACTCCAAAGTTATTAACAGCATCACAACCTTCACGAATGGAGGCAAGCCTGGACCCGGGCTTCTATAAAAGCTCCCCGACATAGGGCTATTAAGAGGAGGATGTGATGACTTGCGAGTCTTAGGAGCTGACGGTGGAGCAGGGGCAGATGCCGCACTGGCTGGTGAGGGAACAGTGGAAGAAGGTTGGGGTGGCAAATACTGTGGAGGCATAGCTGCAGGAGGATGGCCCTGATGCATCATCATAATAGGAGCTTGAGCAGGAGGCTGAGGTAAAGCCTCCTTCTTGCGAATTACCAGTTCCAAATCAGGCTGCTTCAGTTGCAGCTCAACTATATCTCGAGAGTCTACAAGCCTGCACAAGGAGAAGACACCTACATGAAGCATCGGAAAAATCATCTAATGGGACATGGAAAGGAAAGCAATGGCAAAGGTGTGCATTCCTCACTTGACAAGGCTTACGACTTGTGTCATAAAGTCCGACATAGCTTCCTCAGACAATGATGCTGATACAGATTGTTGTTCTCCTGGCACTTCTTTCTCACTAGATTTTGGCATCTCCGTCTTGGTCTTAACAGATGCATCATCATTCGAAGATCCACCAACAGCCTTGAAAATGGTTCCAAAAATGGGTCCAAAAGCAAGCCCCACACAGTACGAATACAAAGCTAGGAGTCTTTGAGCGAATACTGAAATTACCTCAGTTGATTGGGCCTTCACAACCAGAGGCCGTGTTGCATAAATCTTCGACACCTGGATTGACTAAAAACCAACAACTATGGTTCAATAGCACAACCTGATGATCAAACTAAATGGGCACTTAAACAAGTTCTCTCAAAAAACATGTACAACCCATCAAGCATCAAGATCCAAAAGAATAATTCCTTGTTTGTTCAAGATATCAAGCACAAATGACACTGGATTCTGAGCGAATGTGAAAACATGAGTTGCACCAAGAAATAGAGAAGCATTTCAATTTTGCAAAAAACTAAAATCCAAGCAAGCTAAGGTGGTCCCTGTTAAAGGATTTCCTGAATAAATTGAATATAATGCTGCTATGAAGAGACAAAGAATCTAAACGAAAACAAATGATTTTCTCCGAGACATGTGTCAAATGTGCAAGAACCAGAAGCCCAATCAAGCCATTGGATTCAGTGCCACTTTCACTGCGAAAAATGTTTTAGCATGTCATAAAAATCGAGCATTTGTGACACTAAACCCAGATATATCCAAAAAAGCCAGTCTATATGCCGAGAACTAGAAACCATTCATTCTTCACAGCCATCCGAAGCCTAACTAAGCTTATTCCCGAATGGGTCATTTGAACACTCGATCTAAGAGCCGATATAAAAAAACATTCGATGGGTCATTAGAAACCTTGGATGGGAGCAGAAGAAGCCTTTTCAGCTTCGGACGGAGACGGAACGAGACCCCCGACCGGCGCCGCAGCGATGAGTCCGAGGAGGAGATTGCCGCCACTGCCGCCGTCGCCGCCGCCGCCGCCGAGGCAGCTGGCACCGAGGTCGAAGAGGACGCCATCGGCCTTCAATTGTCCACCACTACGGCGCCAAATTCTTATGTACTTGTCGCAGTTCAGGTCGATCGGGATGGGGAATGGGGAAGAGAGTTGGGAAGTCCGCTCCCTGGTAAGTGTTTGACGCGTGAGAGGCGTTGCTAGTGACTTGTGGAAGATCTCAGCCGTACATTTGTCGGCCTTTGACGGAGTCTCCAATGTGAGGGTGTCTACTGGTCGGGTTCCGAGATGCGTATCTGACCTGTTTCGAGAGAGAAATGAGCTGAGGTGTACAACGGGTCTGGTCAACAGGTTAACAGGTCTGATTGGACCGACCTATTAATTTTTGAGGGCCTTATGACCCACACTTAATTCATTATTAGCATCACTTGAATAAATATAAAGTTTTAAAATACAATCTAAATTAACTTAGAAATTAGAGAGAGTTCGAGCTAGAGAGGAACCTAGGGTTAGTACTTAGTGCCTTGGACCTTAAATCACCTTAAATCAACGCCCAAGGCAAGACTAATGATCGCATGTTATGCTATGACATTACTTTATTTACGTTTAACATGTTATGTATGGTAATTATGTGAGTGACATTATTATATAATATATATCTATATATACATGTAAATAGTCTTTATTCTAAACGGGTAAAACGGGTTACCCGTTAAGCAAAGACTTAAACACCCATTACCCGACCCGATATTATTGTAACGACTGTTTACTTCGGGTCGGGTTAATTTTCCGAGTCGAAACAGGATACCCGACCCGTTGTACACCCCCAGATGATGGATTCGGGTTGTCGTACTAATCCTTATTGAATTGAACCCTAACCCGAATATAATAAGTTGTCCAAGTTTGTCTATTATTTAGACGTTCGTAAAAGAGCGCTGATTTATGTACATGTTGACGTGTCGCGCCCCGACCCGCGTAGGCCCAACCGGGTCGGGCGACGCGAACCGGAACCTAACCTACTGCGAAAATTTTGGCGAGGTTTCTCTCTAATCATAGTGGTCTCCCTAGCAATTCATAATCATCATGTATTAAACAAACAATCACAAACCTCAAAACTGAATGTGAATATATTACAAAATCCTCAACAGGGTAAAAGTTATACAATTCAGACCGTAGGAGGCTAACTAAACAAAAGGGTGTACATAGATGATCACTGCTCCTCAAGCACCGCCGGACGCCGTCACGTCACCAAACGCCTGCCCGGTAGGGGTGACCGAAGAAGAGCTAGCGCCAGTGTCACACCCCGACCCAGAAAACCCATCCAGGACGAGGCGTGAGGGTTCCTATCACTATTCATCTCCAATTGGCGCGATACAAAGCGGAAAAGACAAATAAAGTTAAACAACTTATATTCCAGAGGCGAAATAGAAATTCAATTCATATATATACATCAAGTTGTACTGATACAAAATTCTTTATCAACTCCTCCAAAGGAAAGATTTTATACAATGATCCAAAATTTCTCGAAAGATGTTTATAATATATAAACTATCAAAAAGGTACAACAATCGTCCTCCAACAACCTCAAGCGCCTCTGGAAGTACTCGGGCCGCCAAACGCAGATCCCGCCGGCTCTACTAAAGAAGAACTGGCGCCTGCACCTGCAAACGCAGCCCGGGTAGGAGTGAGCGATAAGCTCAGTAGGGTTCTACTCTACTGCACAAAGAAAGGAGGAAAACAACAACAGTGTTGTCTCCCCGCTCAAGTCTAACGGATGCCACGGGTCCCATAACCCTGTCGATGTCCCCAAGTGCTCCTGTCATGAAACCTCTCTCCTAAACATGTTACCAGGAGGCCAAGGAACAGTAACATGCAGGATCACTCTTACCCAAGCAGGAATACCATGCCTTGGGGACCATGTCGGGAACACATCGACAACCATCATTAGTACTTGGCCTTGGGAAGACAACACGACCTCTAAACCTCAAAACATTGATCAGAGTCAACTATAACACATCCTCGATAACAAGAGATTCAATTTAATCACGCCCTAATCCTTACTACCCAGCCACGGTCCTAAGGCTAGATCCGAGCTATCCGAGAGCCTCGGATCGGCGATCAATCCATCGCTCGCCTAACCTCATATGCCTCTAACGCATACAATGCATGAACCTATACAAACATCTACCCTAGATGTCTCTAAATGCCACAACATCAGTTATAGGTTCAACAGATATACAATAGCCCTCGGTGTTGGTCATTGGGTGCTGCGGGCCTTGGTTGCGGGCCGGGTTGGCTGCAGGCCAGGCTGCAGACCCAGGCAACAACTGCTTGTATTCGACCCCTGTTCGTTGGGTGAGTGCCCAGGGTAGGGGTGGGCTCCTAACGGACCCGGCCAGGTGGCACCGTGTCTGCTCTATCCGTGGTGCCGGTAGTTGACCATGTGGGTCCGGACTGCAGCTCTGCGGTTTAAGGCTAGATGGGTGCCTTCTACTATCACTCCGGAGTTTTGGTATGAGTGGTTAGCTCGTGAATCCTGAACCGACACGTGATATCAGAGCGAGGTTGTAGGTTCGAATCCCAGGGTAGTTGATGGGGGGGAGATTGTTGGTCGTTGGGTGCTGCAGGCCTTGGTTGCGGGCCAGGCTGCAGACCCAGGCAGCAACTGCCTGTATTCGACCCCTGTTCGTTGGGTGAGTGCCCAGGGTAGGGGTGGGCTCCTAACGGACCCGGCCTGGTGGCACCGTGTCTACTCTATTCGTGGTGCCGGCAGTTGACCATGTGGGCCCGGACTGTAGCTCTGCGATTTAAGGCTAGATGGGTGCCTTTTACTATCACTCCGGAGTTTTGGTACAAGTGGTTAGCTCGTGGATTCTGAACCGACAGTTGGCACTCGCCGGCAAGAGGCTAAGGTTGTCGCGCCCCGACCCGCATAGGCCCAACTGGGCCGAGCGACGCGACGCAGAACCTAACCTACTGCGAAAATTTTGGCGAGGTTTCCCTCTAATCGTAGTCGTTACCCTAGCAATCACAACCATCTTGTATTATACAAATATTACAAACTTCAAAGACTGAAATTGGATATATTACAAAACCTCAAAACAGAGAAATTATACATTTATCACTCCCGTAGAAGACTATTTATAACAGAAGGGTGTAAAGCTGTAAAGATCGCCACCTCTCAAGCACTGCCAGACGCCGCCACGTCACCAAACACCGGCCCGGTAGGGGCGACCAAAGAAGAGCTAGCGCCAGCACCTGCAAAACGCAGCTCGGGTAGGAGTGAACACTAAGCTCAACAGGGACACTACACTACGACACTCACAAGGGAGGGAACAAAACAGTGTCGCCCTTAAGCAAGACTTGGGTGTGCTGCAAGGGTCCCATAACCCTTCGCCGGTGTCCCTGAAGGGAGGCCTCAGTCATGGTCTTTCAGCCGAACTGGTCACATACTAGGTTGCCCTCAGCGGGGCAGGAAACCACACTGCCGTCTCACTAGCAGGCACCCGACTCTACTAGGCGGGCAACCACACCGCTGAGTAGGCACCTCCTCTACCCATGAGACAATGATCCGGATACCGGTTTGCACCCACAACGTCTGGCTCGAGGCCGACACGACCTCTAAACATCAAATAACATGTATTCAGGTCAAACTAACCCTATCATCGAAACGACTGAATACTACAAATCGAGTCTTGGACCAAGCTACCCGCAACGGTCCTAGAGCTAGATCCGGGCTACCCGAAAGCCCCGGATCGGCGATCAACCCACCGCCAGCGTCCTACACAGATGCAACTAATGCGCAACACAATGCATGTTATGGACATGCGCAGGATAATACAGATAAACATGCAACAGTATGTGATGATATATCAAATAAGGTTTGGGCACGGCACCCTGCCGGCCCGGGGTGGTGAACATGAAAAATAAGGTCTAGGGACTGCTACAGTGGTACCCCACCAACTGTCAGCAGTCCACCACAACACCTGCACCGGGAAGCAGCCCCGCAAACAACAGCTCACAGATAACACAGATAAAGCCCTCGGCGCACGTGATGAGTCACAAAATATGCATAATTCACCCATTTAACTTGGCTTTGTTAGCTCTCAAGCAATGCATTTCTAATATCTTTTCATGTTATTTCAGGTACAAGAGTTCCCAAAGAGAGTTGAATCGATTCCGGGCTTAAAAGATATAAATTGCACAAAATCTGCCATATTCGGATTGAACCAGACCCAGTCTGAATTGAATCCAGACCAGACCCAGTCTGAATGGGTCCAGAATTGATCCAGACCCAGTCTGGATTGATCCAGACTTGATCCAGACCCAGTTTGGATGAATCCAGAATATTTGGATCGATCCAACCCAGTCTGGATCGATCCAAACTTATTCTGGATCGATCCAAACCAGTTTGGATCGATCCAAAACCCTTTCCAGGGACCAGTTTTGCAGTTTTTACACATCGGATCGATCCAAAACCAGTCTGGATCGATCCAAACATATTCGGATCGATCCGAACCAGTCTGGATCGATCCAAAACCCTTTCCAGAGAGCTATGATTCCCAGACCCATATTGGATCGATCCAAACCTATTTCGGATCGATCCAAAGGTCGCTGACGGGTAAAAATGGACGGTTCGGATCTAATCCGAGGGTCCACGACTTGGGGCCTATAAATAGGGGTTTTGGCTATAATTTTAGGATCTTTTCTCTCCTCTTTTCCCTCCTTTCTCCAGCCTTCTTCCCTCCTTTAGTTTTTGGGAGATTTCTCCTCTACTCCTTGAGGATTTAGGGCTTTGAGGGTGGATTTTGATGGAGAAGATGGGTGAAGCCTCCTCTTCCATGGAGATTCTACCTAAGATGAGTAGCTAAATCTCCTCTCCTTGGGAATTTCATGATGTATTAGGGCTTTTTCTTAGAATTCTCTTTTGATTCTTGATGTAATGACTCTTGAGAGATGGTTTTTGTATGAATTCTCATGTAATTCTATATTTCTTCAATGAATTCCTTTATTGAATGGTTTGATTACCTTATTTTACATGGAATTGCTTGATAATATGATGATGCCTACTAGATGTTTGGTTTAATTCCTCAAAGAAGAGGCTATGCTAGGACCATAGCCAATTCTAGGGAATGAATCCTTGACCTTAGGATAGGATGTTGAGGTGCTAGAACCACCTCAAGCCAAAGCTATCCTACTTACCATTCTTGACTTAGATGGAGGATTGGATTGAGGTATTAAATCCACCTCAATCCAAGACCTTAATCATACAAAGCCTTGATTCCTTGCCAACAATAGGACCTTAAGCCGGCGATTGTTGAGCTATGATCGGATTAAAGCCTCGATCATGGACATTCACCTTGTTATGCATGTGATGAGATGATCCTAACCCGACATCTCATTAGCGATGAGCGATATTAATCCTACGCTTGTCGATATCCAATTTAAATGATCTCTTGAGTGTCATGCATCTAGATTCATAGAAATAATATTTAGACCCTAATTCGGATTGGAATTCCCTAGGAATTCTTCCTTGATAAATTTCCTCTTTAGTCTTCTAGAATACTTTTATTAGAAAACTTAACGAACCAACCCTATTAATTCCAACTATTAGAGAGATTATATCACGTTTACTAATTCGACCATCTAATTCCTTGAGGATTCGACCCGTACTCCCATTAACTACGTTGTAGTTAACTAGTAGTTCGGTAAATTTGTTTTGTCCGCCTTTGACATAATTAACGACATATTTCAAGAGAGATTATATCACGTTTACTAATTCGACCATCTAATTCCTTGAGGATTATATCACGTTTACTAATTCGACCATCTAATTCCTTGAGGATCCGACGGTCGACCGTCAGGCTCAAAAGAAAAGTATCAACACTTGACGGTCGATCCACCGATCGACCGTCGAGTCTACTGCACAGTTCATCAGAACAGTGCCGGAAATCCAATTTCTTCGATTTGAATGATCAAATCAAGTTGAAAGTTGATGAAACTTTGCAAGCATGTGTAAAAGATGATGGGGAAGCTAATGGTATGATTAAAACACGAGTTTGATGGTTAAATCTCAAACCTAGGTCTCAATGGCCGAAAACCGATAAAACGACGATAATACGAAAATCATCTGATAAAATACGAAAATCGACTGATAGGAATACAAGAAGTAAGATATACAACACATGTTATAAGTTACATAATATTCTAACATGTATTCCTACAGCGAAAGCACATAAAACCTATCCTAGGAGAACCCGATCATAAGACCGAGGTAGAAACACCTACTTGGGCAAGTAGGGCAGCTCCTCCACCGATCCCTCAACTCCGATCGTCGAAATTCGCTCCTCGAAAGCCGCGCTCCGAAGCCCTAGCACAACCGTAGGAGAGAGAGAGAGAAAACGACAGGGGAGAAGAGAGAGAAAGAGAGAGAAAGGGACATGCCTTATATAGAGATTAGGGTCGATCTTAGCCGTCCAATTCGATCTTTCCCGATCGAGCTCCGATCTTTCGATCAGACGCGCCCTTAAGGTTCTAATCAAACACATACATCAATCCAAAGCCGTGTGTGAAACTGACCACCAGGGAGCATATTTACCAAAATGCCTCTGGGGTCGAAATCGTCATACGATCGCCTGATCGTACCCGACACGGAAACAAATCAACAGGAAAACGGTCCTCGACCCACGCGGTCGAGCCAGGTCAGAGGGACGGGCCCTCACAGCCAGCACTTGCAAAACGCAACACAGGTAGGAGTGAGCACTAAGCTCAGCAGGGACACTACACTACGACACTCACAAGGGAGGGAACATAACAGTGCCGCCCCCAAGTCTACCCTAGGTGTATACAAGGGTCCCATAACCCTACCAAGAGTCCGTGAACGCAAGCCCAAAACATTGCAGACTCTCAACAGGACACATAACACTGTTTGGCGGGCAAGGACACCGCTGGGCAGGCACACCCCCACCCCCAAGAGTCAAGAACACCGGACACCGGCTACACCTCAGATTCAACTTGGAGTCGACACGACCTCTAAACATCAAATAACATGTATTCATGTCATCTAACCCTATCATCGAAATGGACTAAATACTACAAATCGAGTCCTGGACCAAGTTACCTGCAACGGTCCTTGAGCTAGATCCGGACTATCCGAAAGCCCCGGATCGGCGATCAACCCAATCGCCAGCGTCCTACTCTTATGCAACTAATGCACAAATACAATGTATGCTATGATCACACGCAGGATAAATACAGATACGCATGCAACAAATGTGATGATATATTAAACAAGGTCTGGGCACAACACCCTGCCGGCCCGGGTGGTGAACAGGTAAGTAAGGTCTAGGAGCTGCTATAATGGTACCACCACCAACTGCCAGTAGTCCACCACAACACCTGCATCGGGAAGCAGCCCCGCAAACAACAGCTCACAGACATCACAGATAAAGCCCTCGGCGCACGCCGGCATGCAAGGTTAAGGAAAGCTGTAGGGCTACCCGCCCGTTTATTCTAAACATCCCGGGAGTCATCACTCCCCCGGTTCACCACTGCCCCTATTATTGGGCTAACATGCATAAACATATGTACCAACTATAAGGCGATAAAGAAAACCGGCATACAAAGCTCCGCGGGCAAAAGCCACTTGAAAACACCCCTCAACCACTAAGAAATCGATCCCCCTTCCAGAGGAGATCGATCTTCTTAGTACTTGGGAGAAAACTCGTCCCTGTCAACCGAAGGAGATCGATCTTCTCCACCAGAAGGATCCATCTTCTTCGTGACCTGGAAATCGCCATACCAGCCTAGGCAAGGATTGATCTTCTCCAACCGAGGGATCGTTCTTGCTCGGGCTGGGCATGACGCCCCACAAGGGATCGATCTTCCCTCAAGGAGATCGATCCGAATGGGTTCTCCGGCGATCGGACGACGAGAAATACCACCGAAAAACACAACCAAACCCCCCCAAAACTCTGGGATCTGGTAGATCAAGGAACCACAAGTCCAAAATCGCTGAGATCATGGAAAACAAACATGTATTTTAACAGATCTAAGCAAAAGATCATAATCAAACCGGAAAAACTCCAAAAACCCGAAAGATTGTAGGTAGGATCCCTACCTATGCAATAGCAGGTTCAATCCAAGCTACTAGGCCTTGGATTGTCCTCAAATGAAATCAAACCTAGCAAGAACATGGCTCAAAACTCGGATTTTCCAAAAAAAATCAAAGGAAAAAGGTTTCGTTCGTTTTATAGACGAACGAACCGACTCAAGAGAGATCGATCTCTTTTCAGAAAGAGATCGATCTTCCTTGCCAAATCGGGTTTGACTTTCTGGCACTAAAAGATCGATCTTCTAGCAAGGAAGATCGATCCCTTAGGTGCAGAAAGCTAGACTTGGGCTAAAACTCAAGCCTAAGCCCGGATCTTTCGATCCTGGATCCTACTAACCATTCTAGCCAAACATTATCACAAACACGATCAGTGTGTGCACACGCGGGTGTTAAACAAGCAGACAAGGTGCAATTTACCAAATTGCCCTTGCGGTCTACAACGAGCCACAGGAGTAGAGGGACGGGTCCTCACATGATGTGGCATGTGCATTACATATCCCCGAATCGGTAGTGGATTAACGATTCTTTCATCTAATCCATCGGTAGACTAGATCAATGCATCGGTGTCTCACTACCGATTAAATTATTCATCTAGTCCATCGATAGTGAGATAACTCTATCAACCAATCGGTACCTCACTACCAGTACAATTCAATCGGTAGTGAGCTACTAATTCATGGATCGCTACCGATTCATTGATCTAATTCATCGGTACATCACTACTGATGGACTAGATGAAAGAATCGGTAGTGAACTACCGATTAGATGGCATATGCATTACACATGCCACCTGTCCATGTACATGAAACTTTATTCTTTGCGTTGCAAAAACAGTTGAAGAAATACACAATACTGAGAGTGGATTATGCTTTCAAATTCTCTTGTCAGGTCACATAACTAGCTTATCTATCTCTATTATAGATTTGTCTACATGGACAGGTGGCATGTGGCACATGCTACATATCGGTAGTCCACTACCGATTCAATCATCTAGTCCATCGGTAGTGAGATACCGATGGATTAGATCAATTAATCTGGAGCTTACTACAGATTGAATTGTACCGGTAGTGAACTACCGATTGGTTGATATAATCCATCAGTAGTGAGCTACCAATGCATTGATCTAATCCATCGATATCTCACTATCGATGGACTAGATGATAGAATCTGTATCTCACTACCGATTCATGGCATGTTTAATACATATGCCACATGGGCATGTTCATAAATCAACGCTCATTATCAAATACTAGGTGAGCCTGTGGTATCATGTGGCACAAGTAAGCGACACCCCCACTATTGCTCTCTCTCTCCCTGTTAACCACACCAGCTGGTAATCATCACCCCCGCTATTCTCTTTCACGTGGTTCATTTCAATCGCATGATATATTCGAACGTAAGTTGATAACTTGGATCTTGGATCGGGCATCCCGGAATGCAAAAAAGAAGAATGATAGCAAGTTTTTGTCGGAAGTTATCGACTTCAATTCAATGTTTTAGCTGCTTTAGCAAGAGTGTTTAAACACCTATTCGTCTTTTTCTCACACCATATAATCAGTGGCGGAACTAGGATGAGACTTAAGGGGGGGCGAAATCTAAAACAAAATGACCAATTTTTTTTTCTTTTAAGTAATGCAAAAGGTACCTTAGAATTAAAATACCGAACATTAAGGAATAAAAATAATACAAATATTAAAATATATGTACCGTACTATGTGTTGCGATTGAGAGTTGGAAGTTGGATCCTACGCTTTTGCATTTTTTGGAAACGTTGTAAAATGACTTCGTTCTCAATAGTTTCAAAAATTTGTTGCTTGATGTATACTACAATGCAATCGTCCATCGAGTCATCTCATATCTTATTACTCAAATCAGACTTGATAATCTTCATCGAAGAGAGGACTCTCGCAACGGTTGTAGTCGCAACTGGTAAAACCAATGCCAACTCAATAACAAGATAAACCAATGTAAATAGAGCATTTTGTCTATTCTCAACCATCCTCACAACCAGACAAAACATCTTGCTGTGAAGATGGTTGAGAATAGAAAAAATGATGATTTTTCAATGGCCAGGTTGTGCAGAACAGAGCAACCAGTTTAATTAGTGAATTTAAGTGGGTTTTCTTTATATGATTGATCTCATCTTTGGATGTATGATTCGAGATATGTTACTGAGTAGGCATATCAAGTTTCACATTAATCAGATGGTTAGATCAAAAGTTATGATTTTTCGAAGTTAGTAGTATGTTTGCTTTAATTCGATAAATTGAGCTTTTCATTTTTATATGTTATTATGTATGTGTAGGCCTTGCGTTTGGGTTGTGGGTGAGCCAAAGAAGTCATGCCCCTTGAGATGTGTAGAATAAATACTCCTCTTTCCTTAGACCATTGTTATGTATACCCCTTCGGTAAGCTGTAGGCTACGACCAGACTTGTATCTTTTTTGGCATACTGTTGCATGCTCATACTTCTGTATTTATGCCTGAGCATTTCATGCATTTGATTACATTAGAAGCATTAGGCTAGGGCATGGGGGATTGATTGATCGTCGATCCGGGGGCTCGGGCAGCTCGGATCTAGCCCTAAGATCGAGGCTGGGTAGCAAGGTTTAAGGCGAATTGTTATGATAATCTTTTGCTTTATCAAGGTAATTGTTTAGCTGGCTACAGATTATAATGTTTGAGGTTTAGAGGTCGTGCCGTTTCTCTTGTGCCAAGGCTTAAGGTGGTTTAAATACTGTTACGCCTTGGGGCGGTTTCTCACCAGTGTTGGGGTTTGGTTGCATTGGAGATGCACTGAAATCCTTGTTGGGCACACCTCGAGGAGCGATCAGAGTCAAGCGTGATCCTCGTCGTGATTTTCTTTTCTGTTAATGTATTTAGCTACGGCTTAGGCTTGGTAGAGAGAGATGGCACAGTTGTAGTCCCCTTTTCTTCTGAGTGACATAGTATAGAATCATGCTGAGCTTATTGCTCACTCCTATCCGGGCTGTGTTTGCAGGTGCAGACGTTAGCGCTTCCGTAGCTCCTAGCGGATCAGCTTTTGATGGCGCGTCGACTTCTGGAGGCGTTTGAGGTTTCTGCAGATCTTACCGTACCGCTTGATAGTTTTTGTTTATAGATATCATTCGAGGATTATGTAAATGTATAATTTTTCCTCTTCGAGGAGTTTTGATAATATTGTATAAGTACGTTTTGGTTTAATATTGAATATTACAGTTTTAGCCCCAGATCAATTGTTATATAAATGCGCTATAGATGGATTGAATAGATTAAAAACCCTCACACCCCGGACTGAATGGCTTTTATGGATCGAGGTGTGACAGTGCATATAAGTAATACTTTGCCCTCCACGCCTCGAATGACTACGAGTTGGTATAATATCTTTCATATTTGGTACACTAATAGAATTATCGACACAAAAAGTTTTGACTTCCAAAAATTTATTCCATTCTGTCTCCCTCAAATCCTGCAACCGTTCCTTCACTACTCCAACCAAACTCATAGCATTAACTATGTCTTGATCCTTTCGCTGCAAGACCTGTGATAATTCATTCATAATTCCCATTATATTTCTCATCAAATGCATAGTGAATACAAACTCAAAGCTTTCCATCTTATCCATCAAGCTCATAGCCATGGATCTTTGTTCTAACTGAACTCCATCATCTTTTATGTTTTCAAGCACTTTCAACACTGATGAGCACATAGTGAAAAGACGGATTATTATAAGATGATGTGAACCCCAACGAGTATCACCTACAATATTATGGGAATGGAAAACATATAAACAAAGAAATAAAATATTTGAATAGATTTAGTAATTAACGAGTAATCACCTGGTCGTGCTAGACTGATTTTTTGATTTTTGCCTCTTCCACTAGAAATCTCTCCCTTGTCCAACCGATCCACTAAATTCTGATAATGTCTTTGGCGAAGAGTATCTTTTCTTTTACAATAAGCTCCGACCATATTCACAATCAAACAAGTGTAATTTAAAAAATCACCAACTTGTAAGTTATTCTTTGCAATACCCGCAATAGCCAATTGAAGTTGGTGAGCAAAACAATGGATATAGATAGCAGAAGGATTGTCCCACAAAATAAGCGACTTTAACCCATTGAACTCCCCTTGCATGTTTGATGCCCCATCATACCCTTGACCTCTCAATCTGGATATTGATAACCCATTTCTTACAAACAATCCGTCTATAGCATTTTTTAAAGATTCAGAGCAAGTGTTAGCAACATGTTCCACACCAAGAAACCTTTCAATTTGTCCATGTTTGTTCATATATCTTAAAACCACTGCCATTTGCTCCTTCACTGAATTATCTCATGACTCATCAACCATAAGAGAAAAAAATCATTCTTCAATATCATTAGTGATCGCAAGTGTGGTCTTCGTTGCACAAGCATTCACCAATTCCTTTTGAGTTTTTGGAGAAGTCATTTGGTTGATTCCAAGAGCATTAACCATAACTGTCTTAGGAATCTTTTCATCACGTAACTTTTACCATTCCAAAAGCTCAAGAAAGTTGCCTTTCCTCAATGAGCTCTCAGACTCTTCATAACCACAAAAAGCTAATCCCTGCACCAAAAGAAAACAAATGCAATCTAAAGCCATTGTTAAACGAATGCGATATGCACTCTCTTGGTCATGCATGTGTGTGGAAAATATGTGCGACACACTTTGTCGTTGATTTTTGAGTTTTTCACATTTTTCTCTAGCTTCATTGTGAAAACTGTTATGTGCACTAACATGTTCACCAAACTTTTCCATTGCATTTTTCCAATTGTTGCATCCTGTACATGTAAACAAATCTCCTTCGCCTTGTTCTCCTTGAGATTTCCTAAACAGATAATACCATAAGCAATACGCCACATCCTTTGATACACTGTATTCCAACCACCCATAGTCTTTGAATCATGTCTCCCTAAAACCTTTTATATCGATCTTTTCCATAATTTTTCTTGGAAAAATTATGACCAAACGGTTGACAAGGGCCTTTGATCAAGTACCCCCTACAAATTTCATTCATAATTTCAACATCATATGTTTCAATGGGTTTACGCAACCATGGGTCACCAACAATATCATTCAAGTGATTCAACCCTGGGTCACCAACAATATCATTCGGATTAATTAAACTAGTGCGGGGTCTTTTCGAACTAGTATTCTCTGAAGTAGTATGCAAATAATGAGTATTAGACGATTTACCGCTTGGTCCGCTTCGTGGTTTTTTTATCACAAACTTATCCATTATCTAAATAAAACAAAACAAAAATAAAAATAAAAATGCGACAATTAGAAATCAAACTAAAAAATTATAAATATTTTATAAATAATCAAATAATTAACTAAATCCTATCAAATAAATAATTAACTAAATCAAACTAATAAATTATAAATCCTAACATTAACAAATAATTAACTGAATCAAATAAATATTTTTTTTAAAAAAAACAAACCTGCACCTGCTCTGCTTCTTCTCTTTGTAACAGAGACTTGCGGGTTGGTGGGTGCCGGGTGCGGTTGGGCTTCATTTGCTCGGGAAAGAAGAAAGCAGGGGGGAGGGGGGGCTTCAGAGAAGGAAGGAGAGGGGGAAGGGGCTGTACCGCTTTGGAAAGAACGCCCTGATAAGACGTGAAAAGTGCATAAATCACCCTTTTAACTTGGCCTTGTTAGTCTCCGAGCAAGACCTTACTGATGGATTTTACCCTATTACAGGTACAAGTGCCCTCAACGAGGATTGGATCAAGTTCCGAGCTTAAACGATGTCATTCGGGCCAGTTTTTATGAAGAAGATCGATCCTTTATTGAAGGAGGATCGATCCTGTGAAGTACATCAAGAACAAAGCCAATCAGGACAACAAGGATCGATCCTATGTCATGAGAGGATCGATCACTTTTGCACATTTTTCCAGTGACAGAACGCAAATTCTAGAGAATCGATCTTCACACACTTGAGGATCGATCTTCATCGGGGCGCAGCCAGCATTCAAGAAAGAAAAGATCGATCCTTGCCTATAGGAGGATCGATCCTTCACGGGACCAGCGATCACACGAAGCAGAAGATCGATCCTCCACCCTATGAGGATCGATCCTTTGGTGTCAGCCGAGCAAAATCAATGGCCCAGATCTAATCCGAGGGGGGGAGGTTTGTTTACTATAAATAGACCCCTTATGGGGGATTTTAGGGGATTCTCTTAGTCCTTTCTCCAGCCCTTCTAGGTTTCTTACCCAATTGAGAGGAGGACTTCTTGGAGGGAATCCATGGGAGGAGAGCTTCATCAACCTCCATCCATGGATCTATCCAAGATGAGTAGCTAACTTCCTTTCTCTTGGGATTTCCATGTAGTTGTAGGTTTCTTTTGTAGTTTTCTTAGGGTTTTTGATGTGTAACCTTTGGGGATGATCTATTGTATGGATTTGAGCATGATTTCTCTATCTTTGTACATGGATCTTATATGTTGAATGGATGAATGCCTTTCGTTGGTATGAGTTAGAAATTGTGCATGATAGGTGTTTGTTGTTATGCCCCAATGAGTTGGATGTGCTAGAAACACATCCAATTACATTGGGAGGATGATTAGCCCGAGATTAGAGATTAGGGATGCTAGAACCATCCCTATCTCTCTAATTAGAGGATCCATTCTATCTTTCTCTTGCATTGGATAGGAGGTGCTAGAACCATCTCGATCCAATGCCCGACTCCATACAATACCTTTACCTTGCGACGAATCGATCTTAATCGAAGGTTCGTTAGCGACGATAGAAGCTAATTACTCATTCGTCGACTTTGTGAATGTGATTCTTTCCGGCGGATGATCCTAACCCGACTTCCGTTGAGCGATAAGTGAGGCTAATCACCCGCTTGTCGACTTCTAGATTTTGATCATCCCAATTGGATTACACACCTCAATTCCTTAGGAGGCTACATTAGAACCTACCATGAAATGAAGATTCCA
>OY986969.1:5403596-5464899 GCA_963920575.1 Narthecium ossifragum | reverse complement strand
GAAGTGGGGGCGTCGGAGGCTGAAGGGAAGACGGAGGAGCCGGTGATCTGGACGCGACCAAGGAAGTGGTGACAGTGGTGGCGGCTGTGCCGGGATGATCCGGCGCCATCGACAACGAGGAAAGAATGGAACGGCGACGGATGAGTGAAAGAGAGAGAGAGAGAGAGAGAGAGAGAGAGAGAGAGAGAGAGAGAGAGAGAGCAACGTTGTTGGAGCTCGATGCTTTTGGAATCTCCGTCGAGGACTTGCACGGGGCGAGCTGGCGATGGAGATCCGGGCAAGGGTGACACGTCGATGATTGACTCCTGCCGGCCTGTGCTTGGTCTCGAGAGGTGGGAATAGGGGGAGGGAATGAGAGAGAGAAGGTGTGAGTGAGAGGGGACCACGTGAGTGAGAGGTCAAACCAGTCACACCGGTCAAAACCGGTTAAACAGACCTATTCAGCCGGTTAACGGAGTTTAGCTGATTGGGTCCAAAATGACCACATTGATAAATTAAGGGTGTGTTTTGTCACCTTTTAAAATATATGAGGCAAATTGACATATTTCCAAACTAGAGGAGAGCAAATGTTATTAACCCTATTTGATATGATGATCAAATATGCAGATCTGCTCCAACATTTTTAACCAATGTGTATGATACTTTTGACAAAGCTTTCATTGTCCATGTTGAGAGGCTATATTGAATGTCATAACATTTGGTCTTTGGCTTTCCAACAAATGATTCTTTCCTATTTTTTACTTCAGCATGTATTAACATAGAAACTGAACATTTAAATGTCCTTTTTTCCCCCTATGCTTATGTTTTTTTTTCTTGTAAAGAGTTCTCGGCACTGTTATGAAAATTTGGTTTTTCTAGGAGATAATTCCCTTTTCTCTATGTAATCCTCCGAAAAGACACACTACATCTCTAGTTTCATTGAAAACAATCTACTTGCTCTCAGGTTTGGAATGTATTGGAATCTTATCACAATTACAACTGTTTCATATACTGAATCCTATCATTCCATGCTCCTAAAAAAGACCATTGCCAGCCAATGACGCATGAAAGGGAAGAAAGTGCTGACTTCTTACAGACGCCTTCTCTTGCAGCAGCAGGAGTTGCATCGGGAACGGAAGGTGATGAAGCATGACCGGAAAGAACAGGGGGCTGATCGTAGTGAAGCTGGTTGCCAGAAGATGGTCGTTGGAGCAGGGTCTTCCATGCTCCAGGAGCCCTCTTCTGGCGACTTGGTTAGGTAGAAATTGATTTCAGTGGAGCTGCCCTCCTACTCTGTGGATGACTCTGGAAATTTTGGGAGCTCGTAGGGGGTGAGAGGGAGCTCTCCCAAATCCTTTGCGGAGGTTGTCAGATCTCCAGGTCCTCATGCGGGTATTGGTGTGATCTCTGAAGGTTTACATCGGGATGTGCCTTGTCCTCAGATTGGTGGGCATAGGCAGGCTGAGATTGCTGCTCTGCGCTCCCGTTGTATGAGGAAGGTGGTGTTCGAGCATGAAGAGGGAGATCTATTTTGCCAGAGTTGGGAGAATGCTCTAATCGGTAAGGTTATGGGCCGGCGTATTCCTATGGGGGTGTTGAAAGAGAAGTTGGGGGGCTTGTGGAAGACGATGAGGCATTTCCACATTGCTGGGGTGTCGGAGTCCATATTCATCGTCCTCTTTGATTGTGCTAAGGATAGGTGCTTCGGTCAGGCTGTTGGGCCTTGGTTTGTTGGGGGCAGGGCTATATCTCTTATTAGATGGGAGAGGGGTTTCCGACCATCGGAGGTTGTCTTCAATCAGCTTACGGTATGTGTGAGGACCTGTCCCTCTACCATTGTGGCTTGTTGTAGACCGCAAGGGCAATTTGCTAAATTACGCCTAATTGGTTTTTTTCACACTCATATGTGCACACACTGACCTTGTTTGTGTTAGTGCTTGAATAGAATGGTTAGGTGGACCCGGGATCGGAAGATCCGACCTTGGGCTTGTGTTTTAGCCCAAATTTGTATTTCTGGGCAAGAATATCGATCTTTCTTGCTAAGGAAATCGATCTTCCTTGCTAAGGAGATCGATCTTCCTTGGGAAGAGATCGATCCTTCTGTGTCAGAAAATTCTGGCGGTGATCTTTGAGAGGACGGCTGCCGTTGGTCATCGCTCTCCACTGCAAGAGGGAGAGAGGACTTTCTCTCCTCTCCTCCCCCTTTTCTCCTCCTTCCCCGGCTTTCCCCCTTCCTTTTATTCCTCTTCTTCTTCTTCCTCTTCTCCTTCTCCTTCTCCTTCTTCCTTCTTCTTTCTTCTTCCCGCGAGCTCTGCTTCCCCTGTTTTTTCGGCGACCTTCTTCTTCTCCGTTCTCCCTTCTCCGACCACCGTTTTCGGCGTTCCAAGGCTCGTTCGATCCGTGGCGACTTGAGAAAGATCCATGGTATGGTTTGGAGCATTGTTGGTGACTGGTTTGTAGGGAATTAGCCGAGGAGTGTGTTTCCGGCAGGTTTCTACCTACCTAAGTTAGTTTAGGGGTTTTCTTTAGATCTAGCCGTTAGATCTTGTTGTTCTTTGTGTTGTTGGCTTCCTCTTGCTTAGTATAATTTTTTGTTTAAGTTTCATAAGCTTTGGTTGAGATTTTAGTAGGATTTAAGCATGTTTAATTTCAGATTTTCCGGTTTCTGCTGTTCTTGAAGAACAGCCGGTTTGCGGCGCGTTTTCCGATCGATACGTGCATGTTCTTGGGTTGTGATGAACATAAGAGTTGTAGATCTTTACATCTACTCTCAGATCCAACTGATTTCATAATTTTCTGATTTTCTTACAGTTTGTTATGAATTTCTTACTGGTGGGTTGCGTTGCAGCAAGTAAATGGTAAGTTAGTTTGATTAGCGGTTTTGATTTGTATTTTCCCGTTACGCTAGCCGTTGGATGTTTCCCGATTGTGGATATGTTGATGCCGGCATATTGATCTACAGGTTTTTGAGTTGGAACTCGAATCGGAGGTCGTTTGGATGTCAGATCGAAAGGGTCAATTAGCCTCTAAGTAGAGGATTTTGGTGATTTAAATAATATTATATGTTCGAAACATATAATATTATATGTTACAGTTCATCGGAGTTTTCGGGGTTGCTTCCCGTTGCAGGAGTCCGCGGTTGACGGTCGCGGTACCGTCGTAATGCCGAGACCCGCTGCGGATTGACTGGCAGCGGTTGGTAGTACCGCTGCAGCGATCCGGTTGGACTTGTATGGTATCCTTAACATACTGTTGCATGCTTACCTCTTATCTGTGTATGTTCATAACATGCATTCTCTGTTGTGCATTAGTTACATGGTTAGGGTGTGGGTGATCTGTGGGTCGCCGTCCCGAGACTGGAAGCTCGGATTTAGCCTTAGGACCGGAGTTGGGTAGTTTGGACCAGGTTCGAATTGTGGTGTCCAGTCAAACTTGATGATAGGCTTAGATGACTAGTACACATGTTGCTTGGTGATTATAGAGGTCGTGTCGGCCTTGAGTCGAATGTTGAGGTGTAGCCGGTGTCCCACTGTGTTGACTCTTGAGTAGAGGAGTTGCCTACTCAGCGGTGCCATTTTCCGCCTGTAGTGCCGTTCCCTGCTTGTGAGCCAGCAGTGTTGTTTCCTGCTACTGAGTGTGGCCTTACATGTGACCAGCTCAGCTGGAAGACCATGATCGTGGGCCTCAGGGACACGCGGTGGGGTTATGGGACCCCTGTATACACTCAGGTCTTACTTGAGGGCGACACTGTTGTGTTTCCCTCTTCCTTTTATATGTCGTAGTGTAGAACCCTACTGAGCTTTATGCTCACTCCTACCCGGACTGCGTTTTGCTGGTGCATGCGTCAGTTCTTCTTCTGTTGCCCCTACCGGGCAGTTGGTCGGCGGTGCTGCGGCGCCAGGTGGAGTCTGAGAGGTGGTGATCTTTTACTGCTTTTAACCTATGTTAGATAGTCTCCTACGGGAGTAATGTTGTATTTGGATCTTCCCCTCTCCGAGGATATGTATATTAAATTCACTTGGGTTTTGTAATCTGAGGTTCGAGGCTTATAATTTAATTATGTCTTTTTAATTTAGGGTGTTTTGATGAATTGCTAGGGAGACCAATAGGTTAGAGGGAACCCTCGCCAATATTTTCCGCGTTTCGTTAGGTTCCGGTTCGCGTCGCCCGACCTGGTTGGGCTTTCGCGGGTCGGGGCGCGACAGTATGGATGCAACTCCTTGAACTACCTTCAAAGCTCCATCATGACATAGTTGTGACCAAGTTAGTGGCAGAAGCTGGGACTCCCATAGTGGTGCAAGTTCCAAACAAGCCCGCTGGCTATTACTTTGCTCATGCTTGTGTAGAAGTGAGATTGGATGAGCCCTTGAGCGTCGGAGTGGAGGTGGAATACCAAGGAAGGGATTTTTTCAGAAGTTTGAGTATGATGGAGTATCGATCTGCAGTTCGTGTGATGGCCATCTGGTGAGTGGTTGCTTGGTTCAGGCGGCTGGGGTTTCGGTGGTAGGAGTTCCTTTAGAAGAAGATCAGCTAAGGGGGCGCAACGGAGATGGGATGGTTGTACCTGACCGGCAACGTTCCCTTGAAGCTGTGATTTGCGGAGCTTCGACGGTGTTGGAGAGTGAAGCTGTGAAGGTGGGTTTTGGGAAGGTGGGTTTGGGGAACTCGCCGGTGACTTTGACCCGATCGGGGAAGGTGGGTTTGGGGAAGATGCCGGCAGTGGAGAAAGTGATGGACCCATGCATACCCTTGGCCGCTCCTGCGACCCAACTGGAGATGTCGACGACGCCAGAGAGGAATTTCGATGGCGGGTGGATCAAGGTAGCTAGGAGAAGGCCGAGGGGGCCGAGGTGGGTGGGTGGATCGAGGTGTTGTACAAGGGAACTTTGGGGCGGCCATGCCTGCTCGACGCCAGAAGTGGGAAAAGGTGACACATGATCCCGGTATGAAGATCTCCGACGTTGATACGGAGGCTGGCTTGGACGGTGGTGGCAGAGTAGGTGTGGGATCTGGGGATACCGCTTCGAAGATGGAGGAAGGAGATAAAACCAGAAGGGTTGTCAGCATCCCCGAGGCGGTAGGTGAGGAAGCTTCCAGTGGTTCCTCTGGATCTACTTTCCCACTTGGGTTCTCCCTATCTGACATTGAAAATAATCCAATTGGCTTACATCTCTCTTCTAGTGGGTTGGCTGAGGTTAATTGGGCTAAGCTCGTGGGCCAGGAGAACAATTTACTTAGTTCTCATAGTGGGCTTATTGTAAGTCGGGGTAAACAACTTGAACTGAACGTTACTCAGCAGGGCCAGAGTAGTAACACTGTGTATATACTCATAGAGGTCCCTAAGACTAAACAGTCTGTACCATTTACTGAGGAAGAGGTTCTCTTGTGCCATGAAGAGAGTGTGAGACGAGTTGAGGAGGCATTACATGCAGATACTCCTGTTTTTTATGCCAGTCAGTTTGCAGAGGTTACTGGGGACTGGGGGGGGAGAGGTTTGATTAGTATGAGGAGGAGCTTGATGATGACGATGTTGGTCCAGATGATGCCTGAAACTTTGTTGTGGTGGAGCCAAACAATCCAGACGAGCATCTGGGCATTCAGTCAGTTAATCCATGAAAGTTCTTGCATGGAACTATCATAGGGCTGGGGTGGAGAGGGTCGTCACCACCTGCCACTGGGTAATTCGGGAATACTCTCCTTCCTTTGTGTTCATCTTGGACTCATTGGTTGTTGAAGAAAACCTTGACCGGGTTCGTAGTCGTCTTGGGCAGTCTTGGACTCATTGGTTGTTGAAGAAAACCTTGACCGGGTTCGTAGTCGTCTTGGGCAGTCTTGGTGTTGTTTTTTGGTGTCGGCGGTGGGTAGACTAGGAGGAATTCTTGCCACTTGGAGATTAGATATTGGTTCTGTCTCCTTCATCCAATTCTCTAGACAGGCAGTTCATGGTATTGTTACTGATCCTACTGTAGGATCCTGGGTGATTTCGGCGGTCTATGGTGCTAGGAGGGCAATAGACAGGCGAGAGCTTTGGGATGTGCTTTCTCGGGTGGCCTCTGTTGAATTGCCCCAACTGATAGTGGGTAACTTCAATGTGATCCTATCGGCTGAGGAAAAGCACGGTGGAGTTCCCTTCTCTTTTGGCTCTTCGGAGCGTGACTTTTTTCGCTTCCTTTGTTCTACAGGCCTAATGGATTTGGGTTTCTCTGGACCTTGTTGTACATGGACCAACTGCCAAGACGGGAGCGCCAAGATTCTTGAATGGCTTGGTCGTGCACTCTGTAATGATCAATGGAAAGTCATGTTCCATGGTACTAAGGTGAAACACCTTGCACGGGTGTCGTCTGACCATGCTCCCCTCTTGATCTCCTTTGATGATGGTGGGAGTGTGATCGAAGGCCCTGGTATATTTTGTCTTCAACATTGGTGGATGAAACAGAGTACTTTCAAATGCCTTATTTGCCGGATTTGGAGTCAACCATCTCAAGGAAACTTGCACTATAGTTTTGTGACTCGTATCAAGGAGCTGAAGAAGATCGTCAAGGGTTGGGATAAGCGAGAGTCTTCAGTGGATATCTTTGGGTTTGGTAAGAGTCTAGAGAGTTTCTTAGAAGGTATCTATCGAAAAGAGGAAAGCCTTGGTCTGTCAGATGAAGAGGAGTGCTTCAAGAAGGATATCGAGGCTCGCTGGGCTAAGGCAATTCTGAAGCAAGAAGTCATTGTTGGGCAGCGGTCAAGAGGAAATTAGATGAAGTTTGGGGATAGGAACTCAACCTTTTTTCATAAGGTGGCTGCTAGCAGGTGTCATCGTTCGAGAGTTAAGGAGCTGCTTGTTGCTGAAGGCACAGTCTTGGAGGATCAGAAGGAGATTGGAGGGGCCTTTAATGCCTACTATGCTGAGTTATGGGCTGGTGGAGGTTGCACTTAGAACCTTGCTTTTGCCGGAGTTGCCTTTGGTAGCTGTTGGCCTCCATGAGGCCATGATTGAAGAGGTTAGTCCCAGCGAGATCAAAGTTGTGGTCCTTGCTATGGGAAAGAACAGTTGCTCCGGCCCGGATGGAATATCTATTGACTTCTACTCTATGCATTGGGAGGTTGTAGGGGCTGAACTTGTGGCTTTGGTTCAAAGTTTCTTTCGGATTGGTCGCCTTCCGTCCTCATGGAATGAGACCTTCATCTCATTCATTCCCAGATGTAAATTTCCGAAAGTTCTCAAGGATTTTCAGCCAATAAGCCTTTGTAATGTTGGGTACAATGTGGCTACTACCATTATTGCAAAGAGGATGATGATTGTTTTAGACTCTATTATTGGGCTTGAGCAATTGGCATTCTTGTCGGGCCGCTCTATTCACAACAATATTGATGCCGTTTCGGAGGTGGCTCATTGGGTACGGGAAGCACCTAAAACCAAGAGCCTCATGATGCTTAAGGTTGATCTTAGGTCGGCCTACGATAAGGTGGAGTGGTCATTCCTTGAGCGTACCCTCATCGTCATGAATTTCCCGAATAGATTTGTCAGTTGGGCTATGGCATGTGTCAAGGGACCTCGCTTTTCCTTTATCATTAATGGGAAGCTTCATGGAAGGTTGGAGTCCAAGTGCAGGTTGAGGCAAGGCGATCCTCTTTCGCCTTACCTCTTTCTTGTTGTCCAAGAAGTTCTTTCTAGATTACTCAAGGAGCATGACTCAGAACTGATTGGTCTTTGGTTCAAGAACTTGGATTTTTCTTTATCGCATCTACTCTATGCTGACGATTGCCTCTTTGTAACCCGTGCGACTTGTATGGAGGCGAGGAAATTGAAACAAAAACCTATGAACTTCAAGGCCCTCTCTGGCTTGGAAATGAATCCCCTCAAGTCAAGCGCCATGTTCTCATGTACGGTGGGATTTGATAGAAAGGAGGCCATTTGCCATATTCTTAGAGTGGGAGAAGCATCTTAAGCTTGGATTTATCTTGGTGTGCCTATGTCTTTGAAGCGACTCACGGTGGTTGACTTCACCCCCCTTTGGAGAAGTTGGCAAATAAGATAATTTCTTGGCAAGGAAAGCGATTATCGGAAACTGATAGAGTTACTATTTTGAAATTTGTGCTGCAACCCATTCCGACTTATGTTATGTGTACTAATTTGCCAGTGGCCGTGATTAGTAGAATCGAGTGTATGTTTCGGGATTTTCTCTGGCAAGGGAAGAAGGGAGGCTTTAACCGGGTCTCATGCGAGGTTGTTTGTCAACCTAAGGAAGCAGCGGGACTAGGGGTTCGTGACTTGAGCACTTGACAGGTTGCATTAAAAGCCAAGTGGGTAGCTCTACTGATGGAAGATAAGTAATTCAACAGAGACGAACCCCCGGATGAAGCGAGCGGTGGCAGAGTTCATTTCCATATGCCTCATCTGTCAGAAGGTGAAGGCGGAGCACAGACGGACCCCTGGATTGCTACAGCCACTTCCAGTACCAGAATGGAAGTGGGAGCACATAGCCATGGATTTTGTTACAGGGCTGCCGAGGACACCTAGAGGGTATGATGCCATTTGGGTCATTGTGGATCGGTTGACCAAATCGACACACTTCCTACCCATGAGGACCACGGATCTTGTTTCCAGGCTGAGCCAGTTATACGTCAATGAGATTGTCAAATTGCACGGCATTCCAGTGTCCATAGTGTCAGATCGAGACCCTAGGTTCACTGGTATATTTTGGGAAGGTTTCCAACAGTCCATGGGTACCTTATTGACTTTCAGCACGGCGTTCCACCCTCAGACGGACGAGCTGTCAGAGCAGACGATTCAGATCCAGGAGGACATGCTCAGGGCTTGTGTGCTTGACGCGGGAGGTAGTTGGGAGCAACATGTGTGATTGGTGGAGTTTGCCTACAACAACAGGTACCAATCCAATTTGGGTTTTGCTCCGTTCGAGGCGTAGTACGGCAGGTCGTGTCACTCACCAGTGTGCTGGACAGAGGTTGGAGAGGCGTCACTCACTGGTCCAGACATCATCAGGCAATCTTTAGAGAGTTTCACACAAATCAGGCAGAGGCTCCTGACAGCTCAGAGCAGACATAAGAGTTATGCAGATAAGAGAAGGCAACCGTTAGAGTTTGAAGTGGGGGACAGAGTCTTCCTGAAGGTTTCCCCGCGTAGAGGATCGATCAGATTTGGCAACAGAGGCAAGTTGACACCGAGGTTCACGGGTCCCTTCGAGATCGTGAGGTGCGTCGGAGATGTCGCCTACCAGCTATCATTACCCCCACACATGTCTGCTGTTCATCCTACCTTTCACGTGTCAATGTTGAAGAAGTATGTTTCAGATCCATCACATGAGATCAAAGTCGACGACATTGAGGTGGAGGAGGATGCCACATACATAGAGGAGCCGGTGCAGATCATGGACAGACGGGACCAGGTACTCAGAGGCAGATCGATACCGTTAGTGATGGTCCGTTGGAGACATGGCAATACCGAAGAGCTGACTTGGGAGCGAGAGGACCGTATGCGCCGAGAGTTCCCAAGATTGTTCCTTCCGGCATGTAGACTTCCATCGGGCGTTGGTGTCCCTAGCTGTAACCTTGTTCTTAATTCGGCAGGTAGGCTTAGAGTGCTTGTTTCTTTTCTTCGGCCCTACCCTTATCGAATTTCACGGACGAAATTTGTCACGCCCCGACCCGCGTAGGCCCAACCGGGCCGGGCGACGCGAAGCGGAACCTAACCTGCTACGGAAATTTTGGCGATGTTTCCCTCTAATCGTAGTGGTTACCCTAGCAATCACAACCATCCTGTATTATACAAATATTACAAACTTCAAAGACTGAAACTGGATATTTATATACAATCCTCAAACAGGGAAATTATACATTTATCAATCCCGTAGGAGACTATCTATAACAGAAGGTGTAAAACTGTAAGATCGCCACCTCTCAAGCACCGTTAGACGCCGCCACGTCACCAAACACCGGCCCGGTAGGGGCGACCGAAGAAGATCTAGCGCCAGCACCTGCAAAATGCAGCCCGGGTAGGAGTAAGCACTAAGCTCAGCAGGGACGCTACACTACGACACTCACAAGGGAGGGAACACAACTGTGTCGCCCCCAAGTCTATCCTAGGTGTATACAAGGGTCCCATAACCCTACCGGAAGTCCGTGAACGCAGGCCCAAAACACTGCAACTCTCAACAGGACACAGAACACCGTTTGGCGGGCCAGGACACCGCTGGGCAGGCACTCCTCCTCCCAAGAGTTTAGGAACACCGGACTCCGGCTACACTTCGGATACAACTTGAAGTCGACACGACCTCTAAACATCGAACAATCATGTATTCAAGTCAAACTAACCCTATCATCGAAAACGACTGAATACTACAGATCGAGTCCTGGACCAAGCTACCCGCAACGGTCCTAGAGCTAGATCCGGGTTACCCGAAAGCCCCGGATCGGCAATGCCCTACACAGATGCAACTAATGCGCAACACAATGCATGTTATGGACATGCGCAGGGTAATACAGATAAACATGCAACAGTATGTGATGATATATCAAACAAGGTCTGGGCACGGCACTCTGCCGGCCCGGGGTGGTGAGCAGGTAAATAAGATCTAAGGAGTTGCTGCAGTGGTAACACCACCAACTGCCAGCAGTCCACCACAACACCTGCATCGGGAAGCAGCCCCGCAAACAACAGCTTACAGATAATACAGATAAAGCCCTCGGCGCACGCCGGCATGCAAGGCTAAGGAAAGCTGTAGGGCTACCCGCCCGTTTATTCTAAACATCCCGGGAGTCATCACTCCCCCGGTTCACCACTGCCCTATTATAGGGCTAACATGCTTAAACATACGTACAATGTATTAAGACAGTAAAGAAAACCGTCATACAAAGCCCCGCGGCAAAACAAGATACATTTTCTCTCTCTGCCATAATCGGATCGATCCCTTCCCAAGGGAAGGATCGATCCCTCTAATGGTAGGGAGCAAACTCTCCCTAATGCGCCGAGTCCGATCGATCCGTCCCGCTAGGACGATCGATCCGACTCGCGATAGGGAACGTCCCATGCTAACCAAGGCACCGGGATCGATCGCCCACACCCGGGCCGATCGATCCGGTTCGGGACGGATCGATCCCACTCGCGACGAGGGGATCCCATGCTACCCAAGGCACCGGGATCGATCGCCCACACCAGGGGCCGATCGATCCTGCTCGGGTTCAGCATGCCCAACAAGAAGGGATCGATCCATCTCACAGACGAATCGATCAGTTGGATTCTCCGGTAAGTCGACGGCGAGAAATACCGCCGGAAAACTCCACCAAATCCCACCAAAACCTGGGATCTAGTAGTACGAAACATCACGAATCCAAAACCGGCAGAAATACTATAATCTAACATGTATACAATGAGTTCTAAGCATAAGAACATCGACAGCCGAGAAAAACCTCCAAAAACCCGAAGAATGTAGGTAGGAATCCCTACCGGAGCAAGAGCAGGTTCAATCCCAGCTGCTGAGCCTTGAATCGTCCACGAACTCTTCAAAATCCAGGAATTCTCAGCCCAAGAATCCGGTTTTCCAAAGGGATCTGAGGAAGAAGGTTCTGTTTGTTTTATAGGCAAACGAACCGATTTAGCAGGATCGATCCGTCCAAGGAGACCGATCGATCCAGCCAAGAGAGCAATCGATCCAGCCAAGGAGACCGATCGATCCAGCCAAGGGAACGATCGATCCAACCAAGAGACCGATCGATCCCTCTTCGAGTCCGATCGATCCGTCCCAAGAGACCGATCGATCCGACTCAACGATCCACGTTCCTATCAAAGACCGATCGATCCCTCTAGCAAGGAAGGATCGATCCGTCTCTCGCAGGAAGCTGAACTTTTGCTAAAACTTAAATCCAAGCCCGGATCTTTCGATCCCGGGTCCCACTAACCATTCTAGCCCAACAATACCATAAACATGGTCAGTGTGTGCACACGCGAGTGTGAAACAAACCGACAAGGCGCAATTTACCAAATTGCCCTTGTGGTCCACGACGAGCCACAGGAGTAGAGGGACGAGTCCTCACAAAATTCCTTTAAGGGTGATAGGTTGTGAGGACCCGATCCTCCGACCCGGCTCGACCGTGTCGGTCGAGGGCCGATCCTTTCTTGGCTTCTTCCCGCGTCGAGCGCGATCGACTGATCACATTGCCTCTTTGCAACCCCAGGGGCAATTTGGGTAAACTGCGCCCTGTGGGCTGGGTTCACACGCGTGTATCACACACACGGCCTTATAATGATGTATGTGCTTGAGTAGACCCATAGGAGTGCTCTGGATCCGAAGATCAGGGTTTGATCGAGTAGATCTAGACCTGAACGACCCTGATCAACTTGATGATGATCGAACGGCCGTGGATTTAAGCAACCTAATTATATAAAAAACCCAACCCTACTTTTCTCTTCTCCTTTTTCCCACGAGAGCTCGCTTGGGTCGCGGCGCGACGGCTGAGGAGAGATAGAGATCGTGACGGCGGGGAAGAGAAGGCAGCGACTCGACCGGAGAGAGGAGAGCTTGGCGACGGGGAACTTGGCTACATTGGCGACGATGACGGAGACGTTGGCGGTGACGACTGCCGCGACCGGAGAAGAAGAGGAAGGACTCGACCTCAACGCCTAGAGGTAGGGATTTCTACCCTAACCGTTGGTTAGGCCTCTAGGGCTGATTGAAGCATGCTAGCTTAGGATTTCTGGTTTTTCCGATTGATGTTCTTCCTCTTTCATTGCTTGCCATTGCTTAGATCTAGGTTTCGATGCTAGCTAGGGTTTTGATGCCATGTTTTTCGTCTCTATTTCTCTCTCCCTATTTTCCCTCGTACCGCAGTGGTTCATATCTAAGGGATTGTTTTTGGGAAGCTACCTTATCCTCTCTTAGCGTCGTGGTTGGATTTATGTATGTTCATGGAGTTGTGATGAGTTTTCTTTCCCCCTTCCCTCTGGTTTGATGGGTTTGCTAGTCCCATGTCCCTTCTCCCTCCCTTGTTCTTGACCGCCGGTTAGCTTGGCATGGTTGGCTTTAGTCGGGCAACCGATACTTGCTGATCTTCTTGCCTTTGGAGCTGGTTAGTTCGGGATAAGCCTATTAGGTACTTGTTGACTTGCTTCCTTGCTGGGTTGTGGATTGTTGTCCTTATTCCTAGAAAATCTGTGAGGACCCGTACCTCCAACCCGATCCGACCGCGTTAGGTCAACGGTCTTGTTTGTGGTTTGACCCGGTTGGCCTTGGGATGCGATCGGTTGATCGCATCGTTATTTTTATTGTTTTTTACCCCAGTGGCATTTTGGTAAATATGCTCCCTCGTGGTCAGTTTCACACCCGCGTTACACACACGGCCTTGGGTTGATGTAAGTGTTTGAGTAGAACCTTAAGGGCGCTTCCGATTGGAAGATCGGAGCTCGATCGAGAGAGATCGAATCGGACAGCTGTGATCGATTCCAGCTTTCTATTTAATCTCACCTCCTTTCTCCCTCTTTTCTTTCTTCTTCTCCTGTCGTTCTCTTTCTCTCTCTCTCCAACCGGCGGTTCTAGGGCTTCGGAGCGTGGCTTTCGAGGAGCGGATTTCGGCGATCGGAGTTGGGGGATGCGTGGAGGAGCTGCCTTGCTTGTTCAAGTAGGTGTTTCTACCTCGATCTTGTGATCGGGTTCTCCTAGGATAGGTTTATTGTATTTTCGCTATAGGAATACATGTTAGAATGTTGTGTGGTTCAATGCATGTATATTGTGGCTTATTTCTAGTATTCTTATCAGTTGATTTCCGTATTTTATCGGACGATTTCTATATTATCGTTGTTTCGTCGGTTTTTGACCATTGAGACCTAGGTTTGAGTTTTAACCATCAAAACTGTGTTCTAATCACACCATTAGCTTCCCCATCATCTTTTACATATGCTTGTAAAGTTTCATCAACTTCCAACGTGATTTGATCATTCAAATCCAAAAAATTGGATTTCCGGCACTGTTTTGAGAAACTGTGCCATGGGGCTGACGGTCGATCGGTGGATCGACCGTCAAGCGTTAATACGCTTCTTTCGGGCTTGACGGTCGATCGTCGGGCTCTGTCACGTTTTTGGCCTCCCACGGTCGATGCCCCGATCGACCGTGGTTCGTTCTCCTTTTTCATTCCGCCTCACGGTCGACCGTCGCATCGTCCGTGAGGCTCTGTCCCGTTTTGGGGTTCCCAAGGTCGATGCACCGATCGACCGTGGACCTTATGCTTTTCCCTCGTTTGACCCCATGGTCGACCGTCGGATCAACCGTGGCCTCACGGTCGACCGTCGCATCGACCGTGGGCCACTGAGCCGTGTTTGCTGGTTTCCTTTGATTGGTTTTCATCCATGATAGATCTCCAATCATGTTAGGAAGCATACATGTCGTTTTCATGGGATTTTTGAGGGATTTCTATTGAGATTGGGAATTGAATCGTGCGTTTATCTTTTTAAATGGATTTATGGGAACTTGCATTTAAATGTTTAGTGGATGGTGGATTTAAATGCTTATAGCTTTCCTTAGCCATTAGCTAACTATGAGTGTTAGTTAACGAGGTATTGTGGAACCTTAGCCTGATGCCGGCGTGTGTCGAGGGCTATTGTATAACTATTGACCAGTTACCTGCGAGGTAACTGAGGAACCTTAGTCTGTCAGGTGCAAGAGAGCACTGAAGACTATTGTATATCTGTGTCTATCTCTTTGCGCTAATCATTGTTTGGTTAGTATATATTATCTGTATTTGAGGCCTTTGCTATGCTCACCCCTTGGCTAGCTATAGGCTATGTCTAGCCCTGTATGATTATTGTCATGTTGTTGCATGCCTATATCTCGTTATCTGTGCCTGAGTATTGCATGCATCTTGTTTGCATTAGAGGCATATGAGGTTAGACGGGCGATGGGTTGATCGCCGATCCGAGGCTCTCGGGTAGCTCGAATCTAGCCTTAGGACCGTGGTTGGGTAGTAAGGATTAGGGCGTGATTAAATTGAATCTCATGTTATCAAGGATGTGTTATAGTTGACTCTGATCAATGTTTTGAGGTTTAGAGGTCGTGTTGTCTTCCCAAGGCTAAGTGTTAAGGATGGTTGTCGGTGCCCCTGACATAGTCCCCAGGCAGTGGCTTCCTGCTGGGTAAGGATGATCCTACTGGTTCTGGTTCTCTGTTTCCTCCCAGCGTGTTTGGTTGATGTATCCCAGCATGGTCGGTTGAGAAGAGTAGGATCCCTTGGGGTTGTCGACAGGGGTTGTGGACCCCGTGGCATTCCTTAGGCTTGAGCGGAAAGTCAACACTGTTGTTGTTTTCCTCCCTTCTGTGTGTCGTAGAGTAGAACCCTACTAAGTTTATCATTCACTCCTACCTGGACTGCGTTTGCATGTGCAGGTGCCAGTTCTTCTTCAATAGAGCCGGCGGGATCTGCATTTGGCGGCCCGAGTACTTCCAGAGGCGCTTGAGATTACTGGAGGACGACTGTTGTACTTTTTGATAGTTTTATATTGTATAATATCTTTTCATTGGAGGAGTTTGATAAAGAATTTTGTACCAGTACAACTTGATGTATATATATATATATATGAATTGAATTACTGTTTCACCTCTGGAATATAAATTGTTTAAATTTATCTATCTTTTTCGCTTTGTATCGCGCCAATTGGAGATGAATAGTGATATGAACCCTCACGCCCCGTCCTGGATGGGTTTTCTGGGTCGGGGTGTGACAAAATCTGTGTTGCAGGGAGTTTGGCAGGGTGTTGTGTGTAGCTGCTCTGCCAATGTGATCAAGTTCTTAGTCTTCCTCTGTTTGCTTGAATCATTGCTCGACTCAGGTTTTGGGTTGATCGATATCGGTGTTTTTCCTACGATACTAATCTCCCTGCCCTTCACTACTCTCCTGTGCTAATTAGGTCTATGTAGGCTTTAACTTGAATTGTTAGTTTTTCTCCTAGCTAGCTGGGTCACTGTATGGCAGAGATGTAACCCTCAATTTCTTTCCATGCTAAATTTCATAATTGTCCATGTAATTACTATTAATTGCTATCCATTGGTGCCAATTGTCTCTCACTCTACTCAACTGCTGCAAACTCTTATTAATTGTCCAAATATTACAATTCATAGCATGTTCATGGTTTGGGCCGAAGGCGTGCCCTTTTGTATGTGCTGAGATTATATATATGATTGGGATATGTGAATGTGTACTTGGCTTTTGTGTATTCTTGAATGTTAAGCCTACCTTATAGCTATGTTATACCTTGATGGTTATGTGATTGATGAATTGACATGTAGAGACACCTAGGTCTAGTTGCTTGAGTAGGCTCGTGAATGTTGTATGCATTAGAAGCATTAAGGCTAGGTGCGGGCGATGGAATCGATCGCCGAGCCAGGGGTTCGGGTAGCTCGGATCTAGCTCTAGGACCGAGGTATGGGTAGGAGGACTAGGGCGAGATTGTGTGGTTATGATCTTGTGTTGATCGAGGTTACAACCTAGATATACTCATTTGAATTATGATGTTGAGGAATAGAGGTCGTGTTGTCTCTTTGTCCTAAGGGCCTAAGTGTGGATATCGATGTCCATGACGTATGTCCCCGTACAAGGGGTAGTGTACGGCGAGAGCTTCGGCGGTGAGTGCAGCGGCGATGCACCGACCCTAGGTCCGGGCTCGTGTTGGCCGTCCCCCTTGTTTCGCCGCTTGGGTGAGGGTGACCCTATGTAGGAGCCCATTCTGGATCGACGAGGTGTGATGCCTCCAGTGGCACCTTAGACTTGGGATGAAAGATAACACAGTTGCAGTCTACCCTATCCTTGAGAGTGACGTAGAGTAGAACCCTACTGGGCTTTATGCTCACCCTACCCGGGCTGCGTTTTGCAGGTGCAGGCGCCATTCCTTCCACTTCAGTAGCCACAGGCGGATGAGCTCTTGGAGGCGCTTCTACTTCGGGTGGACTTTGAGGTTGTTGGTAGATTAGAGGGTTCAATTCAGCATTTTATATTTATTTGATGTAGTTAAACCTTGGAGACTTATGCTTCTTATTTTATGACAAATTGTATAACTTTTAATTTTGATATTAATGACAATGATGTTTATCTAAATGTTCAAATTGGGTCTGTAATAGTTATAATGGTTGCAAATCCTCGTTTATGCCCTCTTGATTAAGTATTTGAATTTATCGTGAAATATGAGAAACTGTACAGGTTCCTCGTGTAAGAATTATAGAGGAGACTCTGTCAAAAATTTTCGCGCCATTGATGATTTAATAGGTTTAGGTTGCTCACCCTGGATCTGGATGGGTTTTCTGGGTCGGGGCATGACAATAAGCCTTCTTTATGGAGTAGCTTGGCATTTGCTAAATACCTCGAAGGAGTTGCTCCCCTCGAGGTGTGACACAAGAAGGCCCTCTGTGCATTAGGCAAGGATATGTGAGGCTGCATACGGAGTGTGTGGCGGGTTCTCTATTAGTCCTAAGGGTGCCAGCCATACCAGTCTTCTGTTTGATAGGTGGATGCTACTGGAGCCTTTGATACGTTATCTGTCATTGTTCTCATCTGTGAACTTCTTGGGATCGGCTGTTATCTCTGATTTCCGAGTGGATGGGCGTTGGAATGTTGCTAAAGTTCTCGATTACTTTAATCTGGAACTTGCACATATGATCTTGGCTATGGAAGTGCCTAATGGCAGGGATGCTGTGCGTTGGAGTTTCAATAGCAGAGGATCCATTACTACGGCTGGTGCATATCTTTTTCTTCTTAGCTGCAAGCTGGGTCAATTGAGGTTGGGTGATGAAGGTTTCTGGAATGGTATATGGAGGCTACCCGCTGGCCCTCAAGTCATGCATTTCTTGTGGAAGGTTGGTCACGGCCGTCTCCCGGTGCGAGATTTTGTTTGACGATTCTATGGATCTTCGGATAGGGAGTTCCCTTGGTGCCTGTCAGAGATAGAGACCGTTGACCATGCTCTCTTTGGTTGTGTGTGGATAGGTTGTTGTTTTGATGTCCTGTTGATAGATTATTGGTCGGAGTATGTGATGAGTGCATGAAAGTGCACTCTGAACAACCTTAAAACCATCTCAATTGCTATATCTTCACCCTTAATCAACTTCTTTAGCACTATTTTTATACTTTTATATGCTTCACATAGTTGTTTGGAAAATGCAGGAAATTGGAGCTAAAAAAAGCTGAAAAGAGTATATGGATCAACTTCAACAATTAATCTGTACCTGCTCATGAAGAACCAGATGATATGCCATATATGGTTGGAAAGCTCTTGAAGTCTAGATTCTGGGGAATTTTACGGTTCGTGATTCCGAGTTTCCTAGAGGAAGTTACGGCAATTTTAGTACCGATGGCGCAGTCTGGATGGCAGAAAGGAAAATAAGCTGGAAGTCCGAGCGATCCGCCGATCGATCGGACCTCGCAGAATCGTGACAGAACATGTGTTTTTTGGCTGAACATGGTCTGATCGATCCCTCCATCGCTCCTATGGGGTCCGATCGATCCGACACCAATGGTCCGATCGATCGGACTCGGAAAAAGCCAAAAACAGCGGATTTTTACTCAACCGATCGATCCAACACTCATAATTCGATCGATCGGACTTGGGAATTAAAGGGTGACAGAACGTATGCTTTTTAGAGGAGCAGAGTTCGATCGATCCGTCCATCGATCGAACTCGGGAAGAGCCAGAGACGAAGGATTTTTACGAAATCGATCGATCCGACTCCCTTAGTCCGATCGATCGGACTCGGGCGTAAATAGAAGATTGGAGATTTCAAGAGACCGATCGATCCAACATCCCGAGAAGGATCGATCGGACTTGCCCAGTGACGAAAATCAATGGTTTTGATTAATCCGAGTTTACTAATTCTTGGACCCTATAAATAGGAAACTTAGGGCTAATCAAAGGGGACTTCTTGGACGTTTTTGGAGGCTCTTTTCTGGGTGTTTCTCAAGGGAAGAAGATGAAGGAATCTCCATCCATGGTCGAGTAATCCGTGGGCATGGCGGACGGATGATCTAGCGAGGATTAGGGCTTCTTCTCCAACGATGGTTCATGTTTTTAATCTTTATTGTTAAATTCTTCTTATGTATTGGATCTTCACAGATTGCTTTGTGGTTAAACATTATTATAAATCCAGTCATGCTTCTTTTATGATATTGTGATCCCATAGTTATCTCTTTTGATTCTCCTACCGAGTCTCGTGAGACCTTTGCTATGCATTGCCCGTAGTGACAGCTGGTATTGTGTATTCTTAGGGATCTGGTTAGATAAGGTTGGGGCTCTATACCGTGAGATCTTTGCTATGCATTGCCGATTGTGAGAGTTGGTATTGTGTATTCTTAGAGATCCGGTTAGAGTTAGGGCTTTGTCCCGATGAACTTTTGCTGCGCGTTGCCTGTAGTGACAGCCGGTATCGTGTATTCTTAGGTTTGGTTGGATGAAGTTAGAACTATAAAAAGGAAGAACTAATCATAGGAAGAGACATTTATATTTTATCAGATTCATAATTCTATATCTTCCGGTTAAGGCGATTGGGATGTGAATCCCTTAACTGAGTATCATATGAACCATTGAGAAGAGAAGAACCTAAATCCGAGTGACGTGATTCCTGAAGCCTAGCCTCATTCAAATCCTGATTTCTTTCGTTAACTTTATCTTACCATTACATCTTCGATCTATTTTCTTAACTTTCATCGCTCTTGATTGTTTTCGATTCATTGTTATTTGTATTTCTGGATCTTTCCTGCTTGTCTCTCTGTGGGATTCGACCTCTCTTATGCTGTACTGCACCGCGACCGCTGTGCGTGACACATTTGAGCGACATCAGTATGTTGGGTGGAATGCTGAGACTTGTTGGGATATTCTTTCACGATCATCATCGTCAAGGCCGGAGCTGCGACAAGCCAAAGCGCTCGTCAGTTATGGATTATGGGAGATCTGGAAGGACAGGAACCGATTAGTGTTTGATGGCTTCGGGGATTCTGTGGATGCTCTGGTCCGTCGGGTGAAGCGGCTGACAGAGGAATACCTGCGAACTACCTCTAACCCTTGTTGCGTGGTGATGGAGGATATTGTAGTCCAGACTGATGCTTCAGTTTCGCAGGATTGTGGAGTTGCAACTGTTGGTACTGCCTGCGTGTCTAAAGAAGGAGATGTTGTGGGCTCGAGATGCGGTCCTTCGTAGTGTTGGCTCTATACTTGATGTTGAACTACTCGCCATTGGCATGGCATTACAGTGGGCGTATGAGAAAGGTGTTCGTTGTGTCATCGTTGAATCAGATTCGAGGTTCGCCGTGGAGATTCTTGTGGGTAGCAGGCTCTGGCCGCATGAGGTGGAGACCTCGGCACAGACGGTCTAGGCGATCATGTTATTGATGAATTCCGTCGTTTTTGTAGCAGTGCCGCGTATGATTGTCGCTAGGACGGATGGTATCACTAGACATTGTAGGCGGACATTTTCAAAAAATTTCTGGGTCCCTGAGGAAGGTGTTTTGCCTCCTTAGGGATTTCTTTGTAGTTCTATGGGTACTTAGCCTTTGACTCAACTAATAAAAAAAAAATTGTTCCATATACTTGCTTCCAAACTCATACTTAAGTGATGAAAGAAACATGGTATAATAAGCAACGCATTCTTGATGGTTGGAAAAAAGGATAAGGTCCTCGGCGGTATTAAGGATCCAGCTTTTGTTTCTTTCTTTTGTCATACATATTGTCGTCAATAAAGAAATTTAATTTTCCCTCCCCTACAATTAGGTGGTAGTGATTCCCTTAACCACACTCGAACATGGCCACCGCTTCTTGAAGCGTTTGCCTCGCTTCTTTTTAGTGAACTCCAAGTGTCTGCTCATTTTATTCTTGCAGTAGATAAGAAAAAATTATTGCTGCTTGTTAATTTCAGGCCCTACAATGCATGACTTCTCGGTTACAAGCTGAAATCAACCACCCCTGCCTATACTTAAAGCTGCTGGAGGAAATAATGTGTGAATTTCTGCACCGAGTACATTATCTTCTAGGGTCATGATTGGGGTACATGCACAAAGGCATGCACGTTTCAATCGATAAATGTCTACCGATTGAGTCAACCGATGGATTAGGCCCCTCACGGGGTAGACATCTACCGATTGAATGTATCAATCGTCTAATATATAAACATCTACTGATTGAGTGGATGTGCAGCGCACATGGTCACGTGACCATGTACGCAGATCATATTCCTGTCTGGTAACTAGAAAAAAACTTCAAACTCTGCTCCAAAAATGCCTCCAATTCCAAAAATTACATGTACAAAGTGCCACAGATGGAGGAGCACTTAAAAAAAAAAGCTACTCTTTTGTAAAACCTATTGAACTTTCATGTGCCTGCTGCTCTCTTTGTATTAAGCTATTCTTGCATTGGCCTGCATAAATATCAATTATCTGCCCTCTGAATTAAACAGGTAAAAAAAAAAATTGGACAATGGATGTTTAGAAACAAATCAATCTTTACAGGATTCTTATCCTCGCACATTGGCAGTCCTACCTAAAGAAGATATGTGGATTCAAGGTGAAAAAGAATTCTTTTCTACAAAGAAATTTACAGTTTTACTATTTTCTGTTAGCTACTAAATTTGGAATATCAATCATGGTAGTGAACCCTGCTATGTTTGATTTCTGGACCCTATACTACAATTTCCTTCTTCTCTTCTGAAAATATTTTGAATTACTATTTACATTCTATAGTCACTTTATGCTTTATTTATATGGAATGATCTGCAGCTAAGACTAAAGGAAAATCTTTTCCAGAATCCACAATGTGACAAGCAAAAGCATAAGGATGTATTTGGTTACTAGAACAGGTCTCCCTCTTTCCTCACCCGTTGATTTTCCCTCTTATTTTATTATCAATAGGAGATCCTGTATACTTCATCTTTGTTCTCATGTTGCATAAATACCTGGCTATTCTGCAGAATATCTGGTCTTCAGCAGGTGATTTTGGGGTCTTCCAGTTGGTGTACATTCCAAGGAAACAAAATGTGTTGGCAGATCGAGTAGCAAGGCAATCTAGAGCCTTAGCAGAGTGTTTTCCACATGATGAGTCTGAGTCTTTTGGTTCTCCGATTCTCCTCATCTAGTTTGAATGAGGATGATGATAGCCTCCTTTTTGGTCCTTCCATCTAGCTACCAGATGCGTGCATCATATTTTCTCAATTCTGTAACAAGTACCTCTGCTGCAACTATTTTCTTCCTTGAAAGCTAACAATTACTCTGGATCATTCATGATTCATGCTCTATACAGCCATCTTTTTCATTCAAGCATACTCACAAAATGAATCTATAGGGAAAAACAACTGCTGGAATGAAGCAGATTCAAGCCAAGAAATGTAATGTTTCGCAGTAAACAAGAATAAGACAACACTGATCAAGGTTCAAAGCCTTGTCAAAAGCTCCGGATACACAAAAAAAACAGAAATTCCTGTAAATATGTTTACTGCATTGTTGCTTGTAATAGAGCAGCAGTCACAATGAACCAACTTAAGCAATATAGCAGATATAAAGAATCGGTTCCAACTTTCTGTATGACCCATGGAAAGAATAAGAACAACTAATTCTAGTGAATAATAAATCCTAAAAGCACGAGATCAGGAAAAATAATCCTCTACATCTGCATATGAGACGAACTATATCACCTCAAACTCTCTATTTCTACCTTTCTCGATCCATCTTGCCTCAAAACATGCCCATACACAAGACAGACAAAACTCCAACCATCAACCCCAAAATCAGAGCAATATTTCATTTAGTGTCATGTAAGACATCAGCGAGCAAACTCATTATGCAAGCCAAGCCATGGCATTAAAGTTATGTTTAGTTGTATAGACCTGGGCGGCTGGGCATGGATTTCTTTGTTGGTTGGCACAAAGATACCTATTGTGCTAGTAAGATATTGGCATGATTTGCCTAGTGCCGGCACACCCCATGCTCACACTGGTCATGAGTGACCGGCACGGTAATTCATGCACATGAAATACTGGAGACCAATGAAGTTACAAGAACTCATAAGCCTACTACTGGTTCGCAGCATGAAGTGAATTTTGGGAGGTTCTCTTGAGACTTATGACCAAGCTGTTCCCTCCTATGTTGTAATATACTTTCACTTGGATGAGATCAGTCAGTATTATAGAGAAAATGTCACAGAATTCGGACCATGGACATGGATACCTCGAAAAGGACGACAAAAAAAGGCCTAGAGATTTATAGCAAACTTAATAATAAATAGTCCATGACAAGTACAAGTAGATACTACGCTCTAGCTAACATACATAATGCCTCAACTACAAGAAAGCCTTTTTATATGTCCATCCTGTTCTAGATCAGCTATGATTTATAAATTATGCACCCAATACTATTCAGTTAAGCATTCTCATTAAATATATTCTATTTTTTATATGTTGGAAAGAGTAGAGATTTTACCCAAAAAAATAACTTATTCTTGATAAATTATCATTTGAAAAACTTAAGCTAATGGAGAGAGTAGAAATTTTATCTGTGTGCAAAGCAAATTTTTTACCAATAATCCAAGCAAGAGCATTCTCCGTCTCTGAAATGATGAAACCGAGTTCGATCTCTCACAATTATTTCTCTTTTGTAGATCAAAGAAATGATCTTTGTGCTGGAGTGGCAATCTCCACAGACTCTGAGGTTCTTGATTATTCTTATAGGAACGCTCGGATAAGTTGCAATTAGAGCGAAGGCGATGGCTACTCTCTCGCTATGGTAAGAGAGTGCATCTTCTTTGTCCTCCTCTTCGACGTCAAACAACACCTCCTCAGTGCGCGGCTTATGGCCATACTCTTGTAATCTCCTCTGCATCTCATCGAGCATAGAATGTATCTCTTTCGATCTTGAGTGCCTCTTATCTCCTATCACAAACTCATGTACAGCACCATCCACCTCAACCAAGCTAGAACCAGGAGTTTTGTCGATGCCTTTGCATTTCATTGCTGTCCTCACCCTTCGGACATCATCCCATCTCTTGATCTTTGCATACATGTTCGATAAGAGCACGTAATTTCCCCCGTGTTCGGGCTCCAACTCTATCAATTGCGAGATCATGCACTCTCCTATCTCCACGTTGTCGTGAATCCTACATGCCCCTAACAAAGACCTGTATAACACTGCATTCGGCTTCAGTGGCATGTTTCGAAGCACTTCCTCGGCTTCTTCAAGTTGCCCTGCTCGGCCTAGAAGGTCTACCAAGCATCCGTAATGCTCACTCTTCGGTTTGATTCCGAATTCCAACTGCATACTATTGAAACACCGTCGCCCCTCATTGACAAGGCCAACATGAGCACAAGCACACATCACAGCCACCATCGTGACATCGTCGACAGCCACATCTTCGCTTTTCATTTGACCAAAGAGACCAACTGCACGCTGCCCATGCCCATGAATTGCAAGACCTCGTATCATTGCATTGTAACATGATGTATCTCTGAATGCCAACGCAATGAAAACATGCTCCGCTAAATCCAATCTCCCGCATTTTGAGTACATTTCGATCAAAGCCGTACCCATATAGCAATTCAACGCTAACCCATTCCTCTCAACATACTTATGTGCCCACATGCCTTGGCCAAGAGCACCCAGATCACCACAAGCAGCGACTAAAGCCACGAGCGAGATCTCATTCGGCCGCATCCCAGAGATCTGCATGTCTTGAAACAAAGCCAAAGCTTCCATCCACAAACCAGCATCACTCTCATCACCAAAGCCTTGTACATATGCCGTTAACATGGCATTCCAAGTCGGCAGATCCGGCTGAGGAATTCTATCGAACAAGTCCCTGCAAACATCGAGCTTCCCGCATTTAGAGTAGAAACTAAGGAGCGACGCACGCACAAAGTGATCCTGAGTTTCTCCTAGGCATTTTATCAAATGGGTATGTAGACCTAGGCCATAAGAGAACCACGGCGGGGTGCTACAAACTTTAAAGAGAGATGGGTAGGTGTGGGCATTAGGATTCAAGGAGTTGGAACTCGAACATAGATGAGAATAGAGGGAGATGGCGAGGTGGGTATGGTTCTGAGAAGCGAGGGAGGAGATGAGGGTGTTGTAGAGGAAGGTGGTGGGGCGAGATGACTGGGAGAGGACGGAGAGGGGGTAGGAGGTGCCGAGCGTGGAGGATAAGGGTGGGAGGGAGGAGAATAGCAGGAGGCGGCTTAAGGGGTAGGTGTGGAGGGCGAGGCCGGTGGTGATGAAGTGGGCGTGGATTTGTTTGAATTTGGCGGGAGTTAAGGTATGGCTCTGGAGGAGGGCTAGAGCTGGGTGGTGGGGTGGTGGCATGGGGGTGTTTCACTAGAGAGGGAGGAGGGGTGAAAGGAGGGAAAGAGTGCGCGTCATAATAGCACGAACCGTTTGAATTCGAAACTGCCCTTCGGCGCTGCCTCTTGTGGTCTCAAACTGAGGCTCGAGACATATATACACTACATATATGGATCGACGACTGTTCAGACGGCTGAAATCGACGGCGGAGCTATCTATAGGTGATGAGGCAATGATCTGCAAGAATGTCCTTGGATTCATTTCTCAAGTTCCGTCCTTGCTAAGGTAAGTGATTTAGGTATCCTGTTGTTATTGCGTCATGTTGCTATGGCCGCTATATTCATACATAATGTAGAGAAATAAAAGTCATGGCTTCTGTTATGGTTATAAGTGTTTCTAATTGAAAAGCAGATATCATTGTGATTATCTTGGTAGGAAATTTAAGTTTCATGACAACTTTGATAGTTAGACAATAGCTTCCTTTTTGTTTCTCTCTAAAGTCTAAACCAGGTAAATTCGTCAAATTGGCTTGGCATTGCCAATACCATATGGTGAATAAAACTGGTTTATGTGAGACCTGCGATATAACTCATTTACGTTACTCGTTTGTGTCGATCAGCAATGTCACAACTTGATTTGTTGTGCATTAAATGCACTTTGTTGCATCAAATGCAGCTTCCAAGTCATCTAGCAAATGAAAAGAGTTTGGTAACAAGGATGAGTGATGCAAACTAGTTTTCTATCATTATTGGTAAGATAAAGGATGTGATTACAGAATATGATTTTACAGTGGGCATGATCTAGAGCAATGCTTCCTGTAGTAGCGGGTCGTTAACCCTAAATGACCCTTCTATTTGGCAAGGGGATAGCTGGGTCAATTTAGATACTTGATTTTGCTTAACCATTTGGAATTGCCTGAATGCCACTAGAAACATAGAATTATTGCTTAAGATGAGCAACCTGCCATATGCATGTAGCTTTTGTCCTTAAATTTGTCTATTTGGACATTTAAGGGTGTCAATAATTCGTTGTTGAGGTCTCAAGTTGGTGTATTGGTTAGTTGCTGTAATAGCATTAGGAATGATGAAATTGAGTTACATGTCTGCTTGAAGTGGCAGGGATTCTTTATAATGATCGAGCTTTAAGTTCTGGAATTCACTAAGAGTGCCACTCTTTTGTTTCCAATTGACGTTTGGTTTGCCTAATTTCACTGCAATTAGATGATTAGTGTCAGAGTTCATTTTGTTCCTTATTCTCCTAGGGCTATTAGCTGGGTAGATTGGGTCTTGCCTGTATCTAATTCAGTCCGGAAGGTTTGCTTAAACTTCTAGGCTACCATATTTGGTTGTTAATAACTTTATTTACCATATATGCTCATAGTTTTTAAATCCAAACCAGTAAGCTAGGAAATGTAAATTAAACAACTTAAATAGAAATGCTTGCATTTGGATGCACTCATTAGAGTTTCTGTCATGTGCATTTTACATGGAAAAGTCATGTATATAATGCCATTCTTAAGACCGAAATTATTCTGTGAGAGCACTTCTTTTTGTGTCCATGGTTGAAGAACTGCAAGACCTTTTCTTGGAGGTTTTGCTAGGCTTTATGTCTTCTTCAGAATTAATATGTCCTTGTATACACTGTTTTACTCTTTTCCTTTTCTAAAACTGATTGTGTGTACTTTCCATGTGTTTATTCAAGACACTTGATTTATTTTGCTTTCATTCAAAGGCATGATGTTAGAAATTTTCTAGTTGACAGATTGAAATTTGCATCCTGATCCTTTGTATATCATCCATGTTTTTCATTCCTTCTTCATTGGATAAAGTGCAATTTACAGTTGCAAGATCAACAGATTTTAGCAGCTTTATATGTTTTAAGGATTCTTTCTAGGAAATATGAGTAAGATTTATTCTTTCAGCAATTTATGAATTAGATGTTTGTCTCATTTGCTGTTTGTTCTTTGCATAATTTGTTTGCTGTCAAAGCTGCTTCTGGCTATTTATTTTCATGTTAAACTAGTAAACATTTGGCACAGCTTAAGGATAGATTTTTATGTTGACATAATGGGCAAAGCATTTTTAACTCCTGCTGCTGATTGAACTATTTATTTAAAGGGGAATGTCTTGTTATTGATATTCTAATCTTACAATTATGTACTTAATTTAAACTGGACACTCTTGCTGTGAATTTACTGTTGATCGTTTGGACGCTTACTAACTTCTACTGAGTAACTCCTGCTGTGATTGTATTCTTGGTGTTTGTATATATTTCGTACGTTATTGTTGTAGTATACAGTCTAGTAGTGTTACTAGTCTAAATGATTAATCCTGATGAACTTTGCTAGCTTACATGCCCTAGTTTGTTAGACTATTGTGATGTTATAGATGTTTTCCTTTTCAGCCATCTACTTGTTTGTTTAACTGTGTAAAGCCATTTGGCCGAGCATCTAATAGTTCTAGGCATTTTGGTGGTTGCTTATTGCTTACTACTTGATAGCTTCGGAGACCAAATGGGCTTCTCTATGGTCTGTAAAGTACCTCGTACACTTATAAGAATTACTACTAACTCTGTCTTATATGATGTTACTATGAGCTGCTTTAGTTACTATACTCCAAGGAGTTTGGTGCCGGGTGACACTGTGAATGCCGCCCAGCAAATATCGAGCCGGTGATTTACTGGTTCAATATAAAGCCTGTATCCTGGCAATGGATTTTTTTAACCATTCTTAGGCGAAACTCGTTACCTAATGAAAACTAGCAACTAATATACTTGTTGGCTCTATTTTAAGCGTGTTTTACCTGGAACCCATTTATCTATACATAAACCCTAATGCATAATCGATCTTCACCTCTCTCTTTCGCGTATGCTGTGCTCTCTCCCCCGTCACTTATCTCTCTCTTTCGTGTAGTCGATCTTCAACTAATATACTCTGTGCTGGATCCTTGCTGGACTCTCATGGACACCAGATTCCACTTCTCCCAACCCTTATTCTATCATCTCTCCCACTCTCACCTTTATTGTTGATTTGGTTTGTGTCTTCGAGGAGTATTGGAAAGATATGAATAGGTCAGAAAAGGTATGCTTTAGATATCCAGGAAAATGGCAGAGCATGCAAATGTTTTTCTTCCGAAATTTGATGACCATGGTGATGATATCTGCCTTACAGTTTTAAAGTACTGCTTTCTTTCCTTCTTTATCGGTGGTGTACACTTTCATCTGCGAGATATTCACGGGCATTTTGAACTGTTAACAAGTACAAGGCGGCGTCGTGTTACCAATGTCCTCTTATGAAGTTTTCGTTTTTTGTTACAGTTTGTATACGAAAAAAGATTCTTGGTTTAAGGCTTCTAGTTCATTGAGCTTGGCAGCACTCTACAACTAGTTCTCTATGTTGCATAGGATGAAGAGCGAATACCAGTTTGTCACATTGTTGTTGAGAAATTTCCTCATTTATTGAGAATCTTCAACAAACTTGTTCATATAGTCAAGCCTTCGATCGAAGTAGCTGATTTAATCAAGCTTATGTGCAAGATATTCTGGTCGACTATATGTGTATGTTTCCTGGTGCTGTCTAATGTTTTTCTGACTGGGTTTTCATTTACATGATAATTTGATCCTTGCTATGTTGCTTCAAATGACTTTTCAGTTAGAGATTCCAAAGCATCTGAATTATCCGAATATCTTTAATGCATAGATGGTTCTAACTTCTATTCTTGAATATGTTGGAGAGGCCTGTACCATTGACACGAATGGTGTTGTTTTTGTCCTCATAATACTTCAAGTATAGGGAATGAACGGTCACGATGGAACTGAAGGACGTCATGTTGAATCGTCCCAACAAATTATTTGCACGAACGTTGACACGAATGAAGTTGGCATTAAGGCTAAAGAAAAGAGGAGCGGGCCATGCTTAGATGAAGCCAAATCGATGAGAAGCAAAGTGAGGAGAATAAAGTTCCACACCGCACTTATTATCATGCTGAAGGAATGGGAAGGAAAATACGGTAGTTACTTTCCATAAAATGCTAGTGATAGTTACTTTCCACAATCACTAGTTACTTTCCAACCTTCTGGGCAAATATTTTCAATATTGGGAAAATACGGTAGTTACTTTCCATAAATGCTGGTGATAGTTACTTTTCACAATCACTAGTTACTTTCCATTAATTTAAATCACTAGTTACTTTCCGCTAGTCACTTTTCAATATTGGAAAATTACGGTGGTTACTTTCCACAAATATTGGTGATAGTTAGTTTCCACAATCACTAGTTACTTTCCACAATCACTAGGTACTTTCCATAATTTTCAATCACTAGATACTTTCCTTTAGTTACTTTCCATTAAGTGGTTCTAGAATTCAAGTCGGATATTTTCCGTATTTTACACCTATTTTTTCAGATATTTTTTCCCATATTTTTCCAACAAATTTTCTTATTTTCTGGCCTTTTCCACTATTTTTCTACAATTTTTCCTACTTATATTTTGCCTTGTTCTCTCTCCTCTCACCTCTTCTCCTCCTTCACAGTCGACGCCCCCGAGATCATTCTCCTCCCCGTGACCACATCTCCGGCGTCGCCTCAACCTCCGATCTCCTTCTATCTCCTTCGATCTCTTCCCGAGCTCCTCTGTTGCATCCAAGTCTCAATCTCCTCTGCTCTCCTCCGACCTAGCCGATCTCGTCCTCACCCCCCCCCCCAGACCTGGCCGACCTCCTCTCATTGTCTCCGATCTCCTCACCCCCCGCCCCAGCCGTCCGTCGCGATCACTCCTTCCCCGACGCCCCCGTCACGATCCTCTTCTCTGACGACCACGGAGATCTCCGACGGGATCGCGACCTCCCCTTCACCGACGGCAACGGGATCTCCGACCTCCCCATTCCCTTCACTGACAGCGACGGGATCTCTGACCTTCCCACCTGATCTCGATCGGCCTTCCACTGACGACCTCCCCATCACCACCTCCGACGACTTAGGGAAGGAAGGTGAAGCGTCAGGAAGCCCAAGCGTGTGGGAGGGTATTTTGGACATTAAAAAAAACAGGTAAGCATAACCATGTGTCAGGTAGTAAACGTCTTAAGGAAAATGTATCCGGACTTACAACTAAATATTTCCTATCCAGAGGACTAAACGCCAATTATCTGAAGATCCAATGAGTTAATAATATTATCATCCTTTCTTCTCACCACTAGTTGAGAAAGTGTACCGAATGATGTTAAGTATTATATGTGATCTTATATCCATGTGTGCTTTTGCAGGAATTTGTTAAAGATGGCTTTAGGAGGTTAGTATTGATGAGATAGCTTCTGGTCTTATTACACAATTGAGCACATCAGTAGAACATCATGTTTCAAGATGAATCACTGTTTTTGTATCACAATTTTGTTGCTTAAAGGACAAGTTGATAATGTAATTGAATGTTAGACGGGATCTCGACGCAGGCATTTGAAAAAGTACCCTCATGTGTCAAGATGAGATGCGAAGGACGGTGAACCACAAGAAGAGATCTTGAGCGGACATGCCGGAGATGGAGGCGATCTCAGCGTAGGAGATGGACCCCGAAATATTAGACATGTACCGCACCCCGCTCTCGAAAACGGCCATGCAGGGGCTCTTGAGCTGCGACTCGAAGCGGCTCGAAGCGGCCATCGGCGTCTAGCGTGACCTCCTTGACACCCACGTCCTTGGTGATTTAGTTGAGTTGTGATTTATGTACATGATCACGTCGCATGTGCATTGCCTCGAATCGGTAATGGGATATCAAATCTTTATAAATGGACTAGATTAATGAATCGGTATCTCACTACTAGGGGTGGCAATCCGAGTCATGGCCCGTGAATCCGACCCGACCCGACCCGAGATAAACGGATTTGGGTTTGGTATAATCGGGTTCGGGTCATGTGAATAAACGGGTCGGGTCGGGTCGGGTTGACCCGCGGATTAGGTGGGTCAACCCGCTTACCCGTTTAAGTTTAAGGCTTTAAGGCTAACCACTATCCCTTCTCCAGACTTCTCCACTTCACCTACCCGCGGCGGCGCCTCTCCCCTCCCAATCTCGCGATCTTCCCTTGCGATCTCCCCTTATCTCCCCTCCCGATCTCGGATCTCCCCTCACGATCTCCTCCTATCTCCCCTCGCCGGTCGCAATCTCCCCTCAGATCTCCCCTCGTGATCTCCCCCCATCTCCCCTCCCGATCCCGGATCTCCCCTCACGATCTCCTCCTATCTCCCCTCGCCGGCCGCGATCTCCCCTCGTGATCTCCCCCCATCTCCCCTTCCGATCCCGGATCTCCTCCTATCTCCCCTCCCGATCCCGGATCTCCTCCTATCTCCCCTCGTGATCTCCCCCCATCTCCCCTCCCGATCCCGGATCTCCTCCATTATTCCATCGTTGAGCGCAGCTCGTTGGGAGAAGATGATGGCTCAAAAGCAAGCGGAGGAGGCCATCGTGGCCAGCTACAACGAGACAGATGGGGAGGGCAACGACAGATCAGAGGATGGTCATGAAAGCGCCCCGCCGGATGCGCAGTCGGGGTTCAACAAGAAAAGCATCCTTTGGCATGGCAGCTCCGTCTATGATGCTTGGTTCAGCTGTGCCTCCAATCAAGTATCTACTTTTACTTACATTCCCATCATCATCATTCATCTCTTATTTTATTCAATATATTTCTGACCGATTTTAACAAGTTAATTATAACTGTTGAACATGTGTATTGCGAATTCGTGCAGTGGCGCTAGTGTTGTTGACCCCTCCCTACTCCTTCTCGCAACTGGGGATGCTTTTCGGTGTGCTGCTCCAGTTGTTTTGTGGATTTCTGGAAAGCTGGACGGCCTATCTCATTAGTGTTCTCTATGTGGAGTACCGAGCCAGGAAAGAGAAGGAGAACTTCAATTTCAAGAACCATGTCTTCCCACCTCCAACCTCTCTCTCTGTGCAATCTCCTCGAAATTAAATTGGATTTATGGAACAAATCTTTAATTCCTGTTTAATTTTGAGCCATTTTGAATTTCGGCAATGATGGCGAAGAATCGGAAGTCACCGAGGATGTATTTTGATCTACTTGTAATTTGTGATATGGTTGCTTGTAGTTGCTTGTAGTTGCTTGTAGTTGCTTGTAATTGCCTGTAATTGCTTGTAATTGCTTGTAATTACTGAGGATGTATTTTGATCGAGATGTAATTTGATATGTTTGATTGTTGTTAAACCGGTCGACCCGACCCGTTTAACCGACCCGACCCGTTTAATAAACGGGTTAGGTGGGTTGGGTCGGGTTGACCCGTTTATAAATGGGTCGGGTTCGGGTTAATAAACCTGACCCGTTTATTAAACGGGTCAGGTTCGGATTTGACCTTTATTAAACGGGTCAGTACCCGACCCGAACCCGACCCGTGAACCCGAATTGCCACCCCTATTCACTACCGATGAAATATACCAACAATCAAATCGGTATGTATTGGTAATGAGATAACGATCAATTGATTTAATCCATCAGTAGTAGACTATCAATAGACTAGAATAAAGATTCGGTATCTCACTACCGATTCGTGGTAATGCACATGCCATATAGCCATGTACATAAATGCTTTTTCAATTTAGCTTACCTACTGTGTCTACTTAGCTAATAATAGTCACTCTTCCTCCCTTTTGCGAACAAATAATTCGATTGATGAGGTGGAGTTGGCTATAGGTGTGGTTGCCCCCGATGGACGGTGGTGGTGGAAGAGTCCGGTCAGAGGTGGATGGACAATGCTCTGAAAGTCCGGTAAAGACTTTTGAGAAATCAACCTTCTCCAACACACTATGGTGTTGGAATCAATAGAAACTCTTTTAGGGTCCGTTTGCGCGGATCCGCAGTATCCATGGGACGGAATTCGTGGGAGCTGATTCCGCCCCCGACGTCCGCTCGAATCCAAACGTCGGATTCCGCCCCAATCGAGCGGACGCCGAAAATGGGCAGATCCCATTTTCCGGGATCCGCGCAATATCCAAACGCCGGATCCCACGGATCCACCGGGATCCGGGTTAGCCAAACGGACCCTTAACGGATTGATTAGAGGATGAAAAACGAGTTACATGATTTACCTATTTTTACTAGTCCATTCGCCGGGAGAATATCACCGGCTAAGTTTCATGTTCTTGAATTCTTGTTTTGGATCCAGTTTGATTTGGATTGCGGGATTCATTTACCATAAGGGTGCGTTTGGCAAACCTGAATCTGATGAATTAGCTGAATGAGGAATCTGTGGAATTAGCTGAATGGGGAATGAGCTGAATCTGGTGATTCCGTGGATTTTGGTTCTGTTGTTTGGTTGGTCTATATGGGATGAGCTGAATCTGTTGATTCTGGCGTTTGGCTTGTCTATTATGAATGAGATGAATCTGCTAATTTTGTTCAAATTAATAATAAAACTTTAAATTTTCTTCAAATTAAGACATGTTTTTTTATTATAATAATAACAATACCCATGAGATATGATTGATCGAAATTATTAAAAATTTAGGTCAAATTAATTCTTTGAATGCATCTAATCATGTAAAATGATTGATCGAAATTATTGAAAATTCAGGTATAATTTAAGTTATAATATATTAAATGATTTTATAAATTAAATTACATCAAATATTTGCTTTCAAAAATACTCAATATTGGTCTCATAACGAAGATATCGATGATATCTTTTCAATGAGACTAATTTCATAAAGTTTCAATATGTATATTTAAAGTTATGATAAATATAGCCATTTTAAATATCAAGGGGATAAAACTGTCATTTAGGATATTGTCAAATTCGGATACCGCTTGGATTGATAGCGAGCGGATGCCGCGATTCCAAAATTTTGGAAGCCGGATTCCATGCACCACTGCTTGCCAAACAAAAGGATAAGGATAAAGTGGATCTGCTCATCCCTTAATTCACTGGATTCACCTCATACAGCGCTTGCCAAACGGACCCTTACCATATAAACTCTTTGCGCCATGAATCTGTTAGCTAAATATATAGTATCACAAAGATGAGGAGGCCGTCCATCCATTCGGGTAGCTGAATGTGAAAGTACTTGGATGAATCAATAGTAATGTAACTTATTCTGTAACAGTATTTGGATGAAACAATAGTATTGAAAGTATTTATATATGTCATTTAGTCTTATTTGAAGATCTTTATTACTCTACGGTCTTTTAACAAATTTATAAGCCATTAGTCATTTTTAGGGTTATTATAATAACTTTTATGACCAAAATAGCCTTTCAAATAGAAAAAGTATAGGCAAAGATTGCATTTTCTAAAATCCAAACTAAATGGGTGCATAAGTGGGTGCGGTTTTTGGAAAATGGAATTTTTTGAGAAATGCATAAGTGGGTGTGGTAATTTCGACTGCATTAATGACTTGCATGCATGAATGGTTTCTTTTCATTGCTATATATAGTAAAATTTCATGTTTTTTATAATTACAGTTTTTTGGGAAGTAACTTTTCAGGTTTTTTTGAAGTTATTTTTCATTTTGTAGTTACTTTCCATTTCTTTTTCTAGTCTGATGACTACCACCATTTATTTGATACTTAAATATCATTTGATTGGTGGATTTTTTTCATTTTTTTTGGAAGTTAATTTCCATTCCTTTTTTGTAGCTATTACAATGAAATTGAAAAGTTACCATAAAAAAATCAAAAGGTACCACAAAAAAATTGAAAAGTTACTTCAACAAAATAGAAAAGGAAGCACAAAATTGAAAAAGTACTACAAAAAATAAAACACAAAATTGAAAAGCTCTCCCCTCCACCGATAGCAACAGGACGGCGTCGAACTCCCGGTACGTTCGGCTGGATGGGAAACCCGGATCGGTGATGGGGGAGGCGGATTGGCGACGGGGAGCCCGGATCGGCGACGGGGAGCCCGGATCGGCGACGGGGTAAGCGGATCCACGACCGGGGAGGCTGGATCAGCGGCAGGGGAGGCGGATCGGTGACGGGGGAGGCTAGATCGACGGATCGGCGATGGGGGAGGCTGGATCGGCGGATCAGCGATGGGGGAGGCGGATCGGTGACGGGGGAGGCGGATCCGCACCGAATTGAAAATAGCAGTACTTGCATAGGTGTATATTTTGTAGCTACTACAATGAAATTGAAAAGTTACCACAAAAAAATCAAAAGGTACCACAAAAAATTTGAAAAGTTACCATAAAAAAATTGAAAAGTTACTTCAACAAAATAGAAAAGGCAGCACAAAATTGAAAAAGTACCACAAAAAATAAAACACAAAATTGAAAAGCTCTCCCCTCCACCGATAGCAACAGGACGGCGTCGAACTCCCGGTACGTTCGGCTGGATGGGAAACCCGGATCGGTGATGGGGGAGGCGGATTGGCGACGGGGAGCTCGGATCGGCGACGGGGTAAGCGGATGCACGACCGGGGAGGCTGGATCAGCGGCGGGGAGGCGGATCGGTGACGGGGGAGGCTGGATCGGCGGATCGGCGACGGGGGAGGCTGGATCGGCGACGCAGGAGGCGGATCGGTGACGGGGGAGGCCGGATCGGCGGCGGGGGAGGAGATCCACGACTGGGGAGCCCGGATTGGCGGTGGGGGAGGCGGATCCGCGACGGGGGAGCGGGGGAGGCGGATCCGTGACGGAGGAGCCGGATCGATGACGGGGGAGGCGAATCCACGACACGGGGGGGGGGGCGAATCGGTGATCGGGGAGGCGGATCGGCGACGTGGGAGGCTGGATCGGGCGAGGGAGGTGGATCGGTGACGGGGGAGGCGGATCCGTGACGAGGGCGACGGGGGAGGGTGGATCGGCGGCGACCTCGGGATCTGGTGGGGTGGACGGCGGGGCGGCTGTGGGGCGCCGGACGCGTCGCGGGGGAAGGGGGGGGGGGGACGGGAACGGTGGACGGCGACGACCTTGGGATCTGGTGGGTGGGCGGCGGCGGGGATAGGGGACCAAATGACAAATTGGACCATTTGACAAATCACCCTTTGAATTTTCGGATTTTGGTTACAGTGACCATTTTGCATATATCCTTAATTCAATTAACCGATCAATTATAGCTGGATTTTGGTCATGATGTACCGTATGTGGCAAATACATTAGCTGGATTTCACTTTTTATTATGCAATTCTAAATCTCTAGCTTGAATTCACATAGTTATTATTAGATTATAAATATGCTAAGCCCCCTTCCTGAAAGGTTTAAGCTTTTGCATCGAATGATTAGAATAACGCGATATTAGAGCTGAGGTCTTCGTCTAATAGTTGCGGTCATCAGAATAACAGTTCCATAATAAATATAGGTTTTCATCGCAAGTTATTTCATTACTTTTACATAACAAACAACTCACGTGGTCGACTATCCTCCATGAGCTTGTAGAGGTCAACTACAAACTCATTGCTTCCCACAAACATAAACTTCACAAGACCGTTCTTTCAAAATGCTAAAGCTCACGGTTTTTGTTAGACTATAAATCTATTAATTATCACCCTTTCAATAGCTTAAGCTTTTGAATTGAATTTCTAAATTATCATTTGTATCATATCAAAGGTCATGGGTTCGAATTTTTAGCTACCAATGGTGGTCTTCAGTCAATACTCTCTCCATTATTTTGACCTTGTGAACAAAAGAGTGGGGGGTCATAACTCTTTCATGTGAAAGAGACCTTGCACGCTGTGAGAACTTCATATTGAAAGCCTGGTTTCAAATTTAGGTGGAATTTCTTGGTCGACTACCAGTGAGGTATAGCTTTTCTTATGTTCATAATTTTTTAATACTATTATTTTTTAGCTGATATGCTACATAAATTGTACAAATGCAATTCACATCTCCGAAAATAGCAGTACTTGCATAGGTGTATATTTTTTTTTATATATTTTAAGATTGATAGTTCTTTTTTCCCTGTCTATTAATTTAGATCACAAATTTATCTTAGTAATCACGTAGTCTTTATATTTATGAAGTTGCTTTTGTTATTTAATATATACGAGATCTTCACATACTCCATTCCATCTTATAATGGACGTCAGATTGGTAAAAGCATAGGCTATTCTGGGTTAAAGGATTTTTGAGTTAGAAAAGTTGAATTAACGAGCAGGGATAAATCAAAATATTTTTTAAATAAAAAAATAAAAATAAGGATACAAAATCGGGGTGGAGTTAAATGGGGATGGAATAAGTGATATCTTCATTTTTTTGAATGGCCCACCTTAATCCATCTTATCCCTATTCTGCTAATCCCATTCTGTTTGGGACTAAGGTAGAATAACTTATCCCTATTTCGCTAATCCCACACTGTGTTAGCAGCTGTGTATTTAGCAGCTGTTACACAGCTGTGTTCGCAGCTGTTGCTTTTTTTCTTTTAGTATTTTAAAATCAGCATGAACAATGTAAGGCATATTTATTTATTGAGGGATTTGTCAAATAGTCTCTTTGATTTGTCAAATAGTCTCTTATTAGAGACTAACTTGACAATTGGTCTCCTATAAGAGACCTTAGTTGTTTACTACCATCTTTACTAGTAAAAGACAACAATACCCCCCGAATACCCCTCCTATATATGTATATAGAGTCCAAACCCCCGAGCTCGCCGTCATCGTCCGTCATCGATCCCCGGCGCCCCCGCCGTCACCTACTTCTCCGGCTTCCCTCCTCTCCTCCTCGATCTCCCCGGCTCCCCTCCTCTCCTCCTAGATCTCCCTCCCATCCCCGCCCCGTCGTCATCTGATTATATCTCGCAAGTATACGAATCGATGTGATCAGTATAGCAAGAAGACGAGTATCGTACACACAGAGATTTGTAAAGATTATCAGAGTTAAATACTAAAGAAGAACAAAAAGTAAAGAAAATAAGGAAAGTGAAGTAAAAAATACGAAGTACTGAAAATAGAAGATCTAATAACATGGATAAAGACTAAGGTTCTGATTTCATCATAACATCCTCATTCTATGCATTGAATCAACAAAATCTCAGTTTAATTCTAAGGGTTCGTTCTTCCGGTATGATGATCCGTTCGATCACAGCTTCACCAAGTACCCTCAATTAACCATTGCTAATGTACCCATAACTGAGTGTTAATCAAGAATCCATTAAGCTCTAAAGAACAATTATGAACCAAGAATTGTCTTTAACTTGAACCCGGCTTTGACATAAACACATTCATTTATAAATCCTATAAGATTAGGGAATGAACCCTCGTCGAATCTCACATAAAACAATTTATAATACTTCTATTGGCCACATAAAGGTATTTAAGGTCTCAATTATAATAATGAATGAAATAATGAATATAAACTGATTAAATAAGCATGATTCAATAACATAGAATGATTCTGTTAGGCTACATCGGTACCTTAGAAAAGAAACTAACCACTCATGTCATCATGAAGACAACAAAAGTGTTCAAGGAAAAATAACGAAAGAAAGACGAAAAAAACAAAATTCTAACGCGACTTCCTCTCCTCCAGATGCTCCAGAAAAGTCCTCCCAAAAAACTCTCTTTCAATAACCCTAAGTTTTCTATTTATAGGCTCCAAAAGTCTTAAACTCGGGTTAGATCCGGTTTCCTATTTACGCTCGTGGTCGATCGGATGGTCGATCTGATTGTCGACCGTCAACTGTGCAACTTTTTTTGGAAAAACGGCGGTCAATCTTCGCATCGACCCTCCTAAGAAGCCTTTTTCGTGACAGAGGCTCACGGTCGATCTGACGGATGATGCGACGATCGACCGTCAATATGGTGAGCACGACGGTCGACATGACGGATGATGCGACGATCGACCGCCAGTCTCTTTTACCATTCAACATTGTGCCATAGATACTAAAAATACTGTAACTTCCTCTAGGAAACTCAAAATCATGAGCCGTAAAATTCTCCAAAAACTAGACTTGAAGAGCTTTTCAAACATATATGACACATCATCTTGTTCTTCATGAGCAAGTACAGTTTAATCTTTCAATTTAACATATGTAATCTTTTGAGCTTCTTTGCTCCTTTTAATTCCAATTTCCTGTATTTTTCAACCAATCTTTGTGAAGCAACATATAAGTGTAAAAATAGTACTAAGAGGTTGATTAAGGCTGAAGAATTTAACAATTAAGATGGTTATAAGATTATTCAGAGTGCACTTTCATGCACTCATCATCATCTTCCATGATGGAGGATGCGATCCCAAGCTCGCCATCCCGGACCTGTCCGTCGCGATCCCCATCCGTCGCGATCCTAGATCTCCCCGTTCCGATCCCGAGATCGCCGATCACTGACGCCGCTGATCTCCCCTTCTCCGACACTGACAACATCACGACATGGTCCGGATCCCCATCATGGATGCCGACCTCCCCATCTCCGTCACAGCCGCCTCCGACCACTACCTCCGATGAAGACACCGTCTCCAACCGATGAGCTACCTTAGATCCGCCCAAACCGCCGGTAAACGGCACAATCCAAACCGTTGGATCGACTCCCCAAGCTCAACCGACCTCTCCTCCGATCTCCCCGACCGCCGATCGTCCCTCCTCGCCAGCGATCAAGCTCCGGCGACTCTAAGTCGTCGGAAAAAATAAAACAAAAAATGTTGGAGCGAGTAAGTAACAGGGAGAGAGAAAACAAAGGGAAAAATGAAGAAAAATAGTATGATATATGAGAAAAATTCAGGAAAATTGGAAAAAATAGTGGAAAAATAAGGAAATAATGGAAAATATTGTGAAAAATATGGAACTTACTTTTCATACAATATGGTAGTTACTTTTCATACAGTATGAAGGTTACTGTCACACCCCGACCCAGAAAACCCATCCAGATCGAGGCGTGAGCCACCTAAACCTATTTACATCATCAATTGGCGCAACAAGCATATAAATGAATAATTCGGTCTCCAGTTCATGAAAATTTTGACAGAATCTCTTCTATAATTATAACACAAGAAACCTGTACATTTCATAATATGACTGTTTCAAGTTGTACAAAGAACAACAATAAGTAACTCATTATTACATTTCTCAAATGTTTACATCAAAGAATAATACAACATTTCTCCAATACAACTGAATTAATGATTATACATTTATGTCCTCGAATACATCAAGTTATACCTCAATTTATACATCATTGATTAAGACTGTAAATTGTCTGTAGAAGAACTCTTCGAAGCTCCAAGTCCTCGATCACCTCGGAATACCGCGCCATCTTCTAAAGGAACACCTGAAAGAAGGAACTGCATCGACCTGCATCGCCGATGCAGCCCAGGTAGGGTGAGCAACAATGCCCAGTAGGGTTCTACTCTACGTCGCACAGAAAGGAAGGGAAAACTGCAACTGTGTCGTCCTCCGCCTAAGGCTAAGGAATGCCAAGGGTCCCATAACCCTATCGATGCCCCAAGGGCTCCCGTCATGAACCTCTCTCTTGAACATGTTACCAAGATCACCCTAAGCACCAACAGGGGAACGGTACCATGCGGGATCACCCTTACCCAAGAACAAACGAGAGGAAACAAAGACTGCGGGCTCCTGTCCAGGTACCACCCTGCCCAGTCATACCATCTCTCGCGGGGACACACATGTCAGGGAAAGCATCGACAACCATCTTTAGCACTTGGACTTGGAGACCGACACGACCTCTACACCTCAAATACAATAATATCCAACCTGGTCGACTATAACAATAACCTCAAATGATATCAATTATGATCATTCGATGACAATCACGTCCTAATCCTCAACTACCCAAACCCCGGTCCTAGGGCTAGATCCGGGCTACCCGAGAACCCCGGATCGGCGATCGAAACCATCGCCTACCACCTAGCCTTAATGCTTCTAATGCATACAACATGCATGAGCCTATTCAAACAACTAGGTCTAGGTGTCTCTGCATGACAATTCATCAATCACATGTCCACAAGATATAGCATCACTATAAAATAGATTCAGCATTTAAGATTAGACAGAAGCCAAGCATAGAATTTCGCATATCCCAATCATATATCATCTTATTCATCACACACAATAGGGCACCCCTTCGGCCCAATCAGATCTACACATTTCCACAAATAAAATAAGAACGGGCACACCGCCGGCCCTAGGCTTGAGTATGGTATATAAATAATATAGAATTGCAGATATGACCAGTTAAGGATCAAACAGTAGCATGTGATCACATGACTTGAACAAGTAAGGGAAACAAGCTACTATACCCTGCAATGGATACAATCGACCTAAGCATACAACCATCACAGGGAAATTGAAGCAATAATACATTTGGCAGTCCAACACTTTAACAAGAACCGAAAGAAAATGATCTAGCATAGTTGAACTTGGCAGGAAAGTCAGGGATGGAAACCATCATTCAAAGCCAATAGATCCGCAGGGAGGGCCTCCAACAGCAGGCCCCGCCTCGTGGTTAATCCTCAACGGAAATGGAAGAACAAGGGAGGTACAGCAGAGCATGACAGCAGAGAACTATAGTTTAGCACAACATGGCAATCCATGACAATCCCATAGCTTACCCTCGATGTACCCCTCCAGCAAGGAGGACCTAGCAGTACATAACCCAACATCGATTGAGGACAGAGCACGGCAGCAAGAATAGGCATGAGTAGGCAATAGGGGACGGAAGACACTGAGTAGAACAGAGGATTAAATCCAACAAGCCCCAGATTAAACGAGATTCGGGAAGCTCAGGTATTCAGCCAGCCAAGAGCAGGGGAAGAGAAACCCAACTCAGAACAGAGGTAATGAAGAACGAGGAGAAGTAAAGGAATTGAGCATAGGGAAAGAGAGGCATCGAAGAAACAGAGGAAGAGAGGGGCTGTCCGTCCAGAACAGAGGAGTTGGTATCCATCGCACAAGAGAACGAAAACCAGAAAACAGAACACCCGCCGGAACCCAAATCTCTGGCCAATCAAGAACAGGGAAGAAGCACAGAGACGAAGAACAGGGGAAATCATAAATCCATCAAACCAGAATCATGAAACCAGGAAAGAAAGAGAGACGATGAACAGGGCATCAATACCCTAGCTAGCATCGAAAACCAACATTAACTCCTAGATCTAACAACGGCAAGCATTGAGGAAGGAAAAACCATCAATCAGATTAGCAAACAACTCCTAACTAGCATGCTACAAATCCTAATCTAAGCTAGTAGAGTCTAGACAAAGTCTAGGGAAGAAGCCCTGCCTCTGGATCGTTGAGCTCGCGTTCTCCTTCCTCTTCTCCGCCCGTGCGTCGCCCCCGCGCTCAAGGTCTCCGCTACTCGCACGCCGCCGCCGATCGTCGTTGAGAGAAACCCAGCCACCACCGTCCTCGAGCTCCTCTCCGACCGCCGCCGCGGACGTCGCCGCTCTCCTCTCCCCGATCAGCCGTCGCAGCTCTCCCTCACGCTCTCTCTCGATCTCTCTCTTAGTCACGGTGTATCTCTCCTCTCTCTAACAGCGGGATTAATCCCTAATCCAAGAAGGGATGCTACTCAAAGGGCCTATTTATATGAACAGCTCAAGATTAGATCTTGGCCGTCCGATCAACCGGATCTGATCCTAGCCGCTCAGATCTCGATCCTTACGATCGAACCCAGATCCTCCGAGCTGGGGTACTCCTAATAGTCTAGCCAAACACATACATCATTACAAGGCCGTGTGTGCGCAACGTGTGTGTGAAACCAACTCCGCTAAGGGTAATTTACCAAATTACCCCCGGAGCCGCAACGATCAAAGGAGATCGTGAGGCAAGTCCCACCAAGCCAAACCAAACGAACCAGATCCTCGACCGACGCGGTCGGATCGGGTTGGAGGTACGGGTCGTCACAGTTACTTTCCGCGATAGTTACTTTCCATGCTAGTTACTTTTCACAAAAGAATGTGTAGAATGTTGAGAATTAGCTGCCATATTTACAATCAAGTTTCTCGCGGCTTTAAGAGTTTTATCCACCAAATCTCCTCCACTAGCAGCATCAATCATGCTCCTGTCTATGGGTAGAAGGCCCTCATAAAAATATTGGATAAGTAATTGCTCACTAATTTGATGATGGGGGCAGCTTGCACAAAGTTTCTTGAAACGTTTTCAATACTCGTGTAGAGGCTCCCCGTTTTACTGTCTTACACCATATATCTCTTTTTAAATGTTGGCCGCCCTTGAAGCTGGAAAATATTTATCCAAAAATAACATTTTCATCTCATTCCATATGGTAATACTCCCAGAGGGTAGATAATAAAGTCAATCCTTAGTCAAATCCTTCAAAGAAAACGGGAATGCTCTTAATTTAATTTGCTCTTCAGTCACCCCCGTGGGTTTCATACTCGTGCATACAACATGAAGCTCCTTTAAATGCTTGTGAGGATCTTCACCTGCAAGGCCATAAAAAGTGGGCAAGAGATGTATTAATCCATATTTCAATTCAAAAGTAGTAGTAGCATCCAAAGTAGGGAATGTAATGCATAAGAGTTGTTGATTCAAATCATGGGCAACAAGCTTTTTCAAAGTTCGATTTCCAGCCATGTCTTCCTACTATTCTAAATCAGAATCGCTAGCAATATTGAGGTCAAGATCCAGATTGTTCTCCTTAGAATTTCTCTGAGCTTCCCACCTAAACCTGCGAAAAGCTCTCTCCATTCATGAATCATACTGTAATTTGCCTTGATTAGAGGATCGAGTTTTAATCATAAACAACCATGAAAAACAACTCAAGCTAGATGAAAATAAATAAAAAATAAAAAATAATAATAAAAATAAATAGCTGAACTATCTGATCAAAGAAGGGTGCGTTTGGATGGCAGGGTATGGGGTGGATTAGATGGAATGGGGAATGAGCGGATTCCGCATTCAACCCATTCTCATGTTTGGCTCGTTTTGTCATTTGAAATCGGCGGGATCCGACCCGCGTCGGATTCCAAAAATTTGGAATCGCGGCATCCGCTCGAATCGAGCGGACGCCACCGCTGTCCATCCGCGGATCCCGAATTTGAGATTTCCCTTAATGACTATTTTACCCCCTTGATATTTAAAATGGCTATATTTATCATAACTTTAAATATACATATTGAAACTGAAATTAGTCTCATTGGAAAGATATGATCGATATCTTTGTTATGAGACCAATATTGAGTATTTTTGAAAGCAAATATTTGATGTAATTTAATTTATAAAATCATTTAATATATTATAACTTAAATTATACCTGAATTTTTAATAATTTCGATCAATCATTTTACATGATTAGATGCATTCAAAGAATTAATTTGACCTAAATTTTCAATAATTTCGATCAATCATATCTCGTGGGTATTGTTATTATTATAATGAAAAATATGTCTTAATTTGAAGAAAACTTAAAGTTTTATTATTAACATGCTGTCAAAATTCACTTGGTTCCAATTCAGAGATTTATGAATCAAACACCAGAATCCACAAAATTAGCAGATTCAGCTCATCCATATTAGACAAGCCAAACGCCAGAATCAACAGATTCAGCTCATCCCATACAGACCAACCAAACAACAGAACCAAAATCCACATAATCACCAAATTCAGCTCATTCCCTATTAAGCTAATTCCACAGATTCCTCATTCAACTAATTCATCAGATTCAGGTTTGCCAAACGCACCCGAACTGAACTATATGATCTGAATTCTATACTTGAAACCATCTAAATCCCGTCTGGAGCAGTCGGACGGTTGTAGGCACTCTGGCGGTGAATCAACGGTGAAACGACGTTGCCGGAGGACGGGGACGGTGCAGGAAGAATCGTAGTGGTCCCAGGAACTCTCCTGAAGTGTCTGATCGGTGAATCAATTCCCCAAGGTAGTAGATAGGGGCTCGTCGGCTTGAAGGAAGATGACCAGAGTTGGATCCGGCAATCGGCACAACAATCGTGGCCAAGAGTGGGTGGAGAAGGTTCGTGATGGCTAGAGGAGGCTCCCGGTAGTGTTACAGGGCTGTGGGAGGTAGTGGGTTGGGAGATCAATGGTGGCCGGACATGGGTTTGGGTAGTGGTGGATGTCGGCGATGGAAGGCAAGGCACGACCAATTGAAGGTATGGGAGGGTCGGGGGAGGTGGTAGAAGCATTTTGGAGGAGGTTGGAAGAGGGTTGGTGAAGGGATATGGCCGGATTGAAGGTGGACGGCAATGACTGTAACGAGGTGGATGGTAAGTGTCGGAGGAGGAGAACAGTGGGGAGGGAAAGGGAGGTCGGAGGAAAAGGGGAAGGAGTAGGCCGAAGGCGGTATGGGAGAGGGTGGATTGGTGAGGAAAGGGGGGCGATGAACAGTGCCTCTTGATCGTTTTTTTTTTGGAATAAAATAAGGATCACAGGAGCACAAAAATCAACTAAAATCACTCCGACCGGCGCCAAAATTAGGTGTGCTATCATGCAACCAAAAATAAAACCAGTGCTCTTAAAATAAATGTAGTAGTGCGTGTAAGGATCGTTCCTATGATGCGTGTCTAGCCTAACTTTTGTGCTTAGGGTCTGTTTCGCTATCCGTGAGATGCGGGATCCAGCGAATGGTATCCGCCGTATCCGCTCTCGCGGATACCACGGGCGGACACCGAAAATGGGATCCGTCGTTCCAAACACACGGCTCCCGTTTGAGGGATCCGTCGTTCCAAACGCGCGTCCCCCCATCCCTTGGGCTGCCAAGGGGTTTGAGTGTAACGGAAACAACTAAGAATTAATTCAAATTAAAGAGTTGAAGTCAATTAAGAGAACAAACATTGGTCTAAGTCAACATCCACCATCGGAATCTAACAACTGATCATTGATGCAGGAATATATCAATTCACACCTCGAATATTCACCGTTCGAATTAATTTTGAATTTCTCCTCAATCATAGTTGATTAAAAACAAACGATCCAATTAACCCTAACTACTAAACAACCCTAGACAAGCGCTGAAGATTTAATCTCGTAGCAGCCTTAAGAATAGAGAGATCGATGAAACTAAACAACACAAGCACAAGCGGTTGCATTTAATTTAGTCAAATATTTTTCCTAAGATCTAATAATCTCTGAAACGTAGTAAATCAATATATCTTAGTTGCTTCGTAGATTAGATGGATCAAACAATTTCGGATTTGATATCTAACCTAGCAGTAGATTGCAACGAATAATAAACTAGTAGGCCTCCTACCAATTAAACAAAACAATCATGAATATAATCACAGAAGAATATCCAAGACTCAAGACATAAATTGGACAATAAAAACAAATTAGATCTCATAGTTTTATTGATTCCAAGGTTTCCGTTTCCTTCAACCAAGTCTCAAAATTTAGCCACGCAAGGTCATGAATAAAACCAAAGGAAAGTTAGAGAGAAAGGTACAATCAAGAACTTATATGAGAGAGAGGAGAGAGAGAGATTACCGTGAGAGAGATATATATATAGGAGAAGAGATGAGAGAGAGGAATACGTGAGAGTCCCAAAAAGAGATCTCCCCATCAACCCTTTCCTCTATTAACCACATGCAAATCTAACTAATAAAGGAAAGATTATTATCAAATAAAATCCTAATATAATTAGGAAAGTTGGTTGTCCCAGCTGGGAGCTTCATGCATCAAATCTGGACTCCTTCAAACATGAATCTCGTCCAAACCGAAATACACATGCAGCAATTTCGACCTTGATTGCTTCCTTGATTTTTCTGTCTTTTTGGATCCAGAATCTCACAAAACTCAAAATAGAAAAGTCGTAGAGCTCTTTCTTATCTTTCCATAACATCTGGGATCATCCCAATCGGAGCTCATATGAAAAAGTTATACTCAGATTATTAACTGCTGTCCAGAATTGCCCAAAATTGCCAAATCAGCGTCGTTTTGCATTTTAGATCTCCAATTACATCCTAAATCAAAATATAAGAACAATGAGTACATTTAGGCACAAAATAAGTATAGAAGACTAAACATTAAGGAATAAAAATATGGCATTTGGAATTCTCATCAGACCTTCATCACTTTGGTTCCTAAGTGCAAGCTCCCAATAGGTGAAGGATTTCAGGCTCATAAGCATGTGTAACGTGGGTTAGAAGGTGATTAATAACATCATGGTGTAAAGACTCAAAGGTCAGCTACTGGAACTAGTGAGTTTGGAACAGTCGGCCGTTTTGGAGGGGAGGTATATTTTTGACAGTATAGATGAAGCCTAGGAAGTTGTTCACTCTGTAGCAATTGCCCCAAAGACTAGAAGCTTAATGGTGCTCAAACTTGATTTTATGTCGGCTTATGATAGGGTTCGTTGGTCCTTCCTTGAAGAGGTCTTGCGCAGGATGGATTTCCCTCGGGTATGGATTAGCTGGGTGATGGCTTGTGTCAAAGGAGGCATGTATTCTTTTATAGTGAATGGGGAGGTCCAAGGTAGGGTGCAGGCGAGGCGCGGGCAACGTCAAGGGGATCCTCCCCCCCCCCCCCCCCCCAACCCAACCCAAGAGGGTGGACCAAGATAGTCGGGTTGCTATTTTCGGCATCATGAAGGTGCCCCAAAAAGATTATTGCTAGCAGTATCTTGGAGCGCCTATTAGCGTGAAGAAGCCATGGATTGCAGATTTCTCTCCGCTGTTAGAGAAGATGGCCGCAACGATCACGGTTTAGCAGGGGAGGAAGCTATTGGAGGCTGGTCGGATCACTTTGCTAAGGTCGGTATTGCAAGGTATGCCCATGCATGCGATGACTTGTGCTACGCTGCCTGTGTCGATGATTAAGAGCCTAGAGAAGCTGTGTAGGGACGTAGGTCGGGGGTTATTGTGGTGCCTTGGCGGGAAGTGTGCCAACCTAAGGAATGTGGAGGATTAGGTGTTCGGGATTATTCATATGGCAAAGAGCCCTTAAAGTCAAGAGAACAACGATTTTTTCTTGAAGATCGCCATTCTATCTGGACCATGCTAGCCAAGGCGAAGTATAAATGATCGGGGAACCTACCAGTCTACAACAATAGGTTCCTTTCCTCTGATCACTGGCAGATGGTATGTAGAGTTGTTGAGGATCTACATCTTGGTTTGAGCTGGTCCTCTAGGCATAGAAGCAAGATCGATGTTCTTAGGGATCATTGGCTACCAGATGAACCTATTATCAACAAGGCTAGCATGTTTGGCATTGAGCTTGATTCTTTGGCTGTTGGAGACCTCCAAACATAGGAAGGATGGGATGAGGGGCGACTTGCAGAGCACTTTAGCCCAAAACTGATTAGTGCCATCACTAATCTCCCAGGATGCTAACCAGATACAAGAGATACTTGTCGATGGGCTTTCAGTGGGGATGGCAGAATTTCAGCGACTTCGACATATAATCTCCTTTTTCAGCGATGTAGTGTGCGTTGTGAGGAGGAGCAGAAGAAATGGTATGGAGTTTGGAGATTGCCGACTGAACCTAGAATTAGGTAATTTATTTGGTGAGCCTTGAACAAGAAGCTGTCGATTCGAGATACCCTATGACGTTTTCACTTGACCTCGTAGAGAGGATGCCCAAAGTGTTGTTTGGACGAGACAATCGAACGTGCTCTATTTGATTGTGAGTTTGTCGGCGAGGTGATAGACGAGGTGCTTGAGGATGTCGGAATTAGTTCATGCGATTGGAATTCATACACTATAGTTCAAGCTTTTGTTCGTTCTTCAAGCCAGGAGGGAGTTCAGAGGTTGCAGGCTCTCCTCGGTTATGCAGTATGGCTAATTTGGAAGGCTATGAATTATTGTGTGTTTGAGGATGGTGGCCAAGTTGCTGAAGTTGTGGTTAGAAAGGCAAAGAGATTGGCAGGAGAATTTTTGGGTTGAAGGAACAAGCACTAGAGCAGAGCCAGTTTGAATGGTGGTCAAGGAACTGTAATTCTACATGTGGATGCATCCCGGGAGCTTGACGATAGTTTCCGAACGGCTGTGGGGTGTGGTGGCATTAAGTGATGGTGAAGAACCTAAGTGGGTGCAAGGAGAGATGATGACCACTGACTCTGTTTTTTGAGGCAGAATTGACTGCGGTTAGTTGGACGTTGGAATGAGCCAGGAAGAGGAATGAGAAACACATCATTATTGAATTAGATGCCAAAGAGGTGGTTGAGGTTCTTAGAGGGCAACATATTTGGCCCAAGGAGGAAGAAGATCTAGCAAAGATAGTTTTGAGACTTCATATGGAATTCGAGTCTGTCTTTATTTTGCATATCCCTAGAGTAGCCAATGTATGGGCTGATAGGGTCGCCAGTGTTGGAATATGACTCAAATTAGAAATTTTTCTTAGAGTCCAATTTAGAGTCATTAATTGATAAATTCATATAAAAGAGAGAGTCCAAGTGATTTTGGATTTCTCATGATCTCACCTACTTGGACTCTAGCTTGATCTTCTTGATATTAGTGGATTCCTCTGGTGTGCTCTCTCGTGGATGTAGGAGAATTTGTCTCAAAACCACGTAAATTACTGTGTATCACACTTTTCTATTGTTTTTATTATCTTGCATCTTTTCGTTTGGTTCTCTATACTTGTGTATTCGAGTATTAATTTAGGGCTTGCAAACATCGATCAAGGATCGAGAATCTATCGCTTCCGTGCCAACAAGTGGTATCAGAGCTCCAGGTTTTAGAGTTTGACAAGCCGCAACGATGTCGAAATTTGAGATGGAGAAGTTTGATGGCAAGTTGATGAAGCCAGATAAGTTCAAAACAGTAGCGCCCATGAAAGCTATGTGTTTGAAGAGTTTGATATCTGATGGGAAGATTCTGATAGAAACAGTTTCCACCAAGATGAATACACCAGACATAAAGATGAAGCTATGTTTTAAGGAGAAATCCAGGAGCTGTCTGGACTCAACCAACATACAACGGCACGAGTGGATGAAGGCCCCAAGGAGAGGGGGTATGATATGCAGAGAAACCAAGTTGAAGCTCTTCTCAAGATCATGGGATTTGAGTCAATGTGAAGTTTGTTGGAATATGACTCAAATTAGGAATCTTTCTTAGAGTCCAATTTAGAGTCATTAATTGATAAGTTCATATAAAAAAGAAAGTCCAAGTGATTTTGGATTTCTCATGATCTGACCTACTTGGACTCTAGCTTGTAGCCTTGTATGTGGGTTATAAAAGTATAGGACCCACACGAAAGAAAAGGTGGAGTGGCCAGGACATATGGATGAGAAAGAGAGAGGAGACATAGAGAAAAGAGAAAGAAGAGAGGAAAGAGGGCTCCGCTGAGAAAAGGCTTGGTCATAGATCAATCAAGTAATCCCTGTAATCTTCTTGATCTTAGTGGATTCCTTGGTGTGCTTTCCCGGTGGATGCAGGAGAATCTATCTCCGAACCACAAAAATCTCTATGTCTCGCACTTTTTTTTATTGTTTTTATTATCTTGCATCTTTTGGTTTGGTTCTCTACGCTTGTGTGTTCAAGCATCGATTTAGATCTTATAAACATCAATCAAGGATCGAGGATACAATGCTTCCGCGCCAACAGCCAGGTGGTGCTGGACCCATGACACCAGTTTTGTATGGCATGCGGAGGATGGCATCTAGGCCTTCTCTCCGATTCTATAAATAATCACTAGCTTCCAAGCTCAACTCATCAAAAAAACAGGCCCATATATTTTTACCAAAGAAGTCATGTATTTAATATTTTATACGAAAAGACCGTGTTTATTACTCTCCATAGACTCATGCAAATAATTCAAGAGACATTTTAGATTAAAAAGGAAAAACAAAGTCCCAAAGAAAATACAAACGAAAATTTAATTGATATTGTGCTCAAACATTCTACGGATATTTGTATTTAACCGAGTCTATTATCAGAGCTTACGAGCGAATGTTATACATATAAATGCACCACCTGTGCCTACATCCACATTGAAACATGACTTAGCACAACTAAAGCCGGCACATGTGGTGACTTCCACACTAATTGCAAAGTCTAACCATTACATTGGAAGTAGTGCGTAAGCATATTTGCAGATTTCCTAGTAGGCATTCTTTTATTTTCTAATCAATGATAATAATTTTTGGCTATTTTTTCAATCTATGGTCGGACGTTTAACGGCTCGTTTGATATGAGGTTAGAAAAAATGAGGCTAGGAGGGAATAAGATTAGAAAGGATTAGAAAAAATAGAATTAATAAATGATAATAGAAAAAAAATAAAGTAGTGATAATGAATAAAATATGAATAAAATAATAATAATGATATTTGATATTTAAAGATGAAACCCCTCCGTACCCGCCACGAACAGGTGGCTAAATGGCCAATGCGTACCAATCCACTTTTTGAAAGACAAACCTACAGAGTCTACAGCCGCAACAAAATTCACTGTTTGAAAGCATTGCTTTAACAAATGCTCTGTAAGAATATGTTCCAGTCAACGGCCCAATAAGAGAGAGAGGAAGGCCCAGGACTTTCTCCAGTCCACGCACCGTTTCATCCCGGTCAACTGCTCCGCGCACGTGCGGGCGCGTCCGGTGGCGTTCCCGGCCAACCTGGCGTCGTGTCGGAATCCGATCCGATCCGATCCGATCCGACCCGAGGAACCCTAGCCCTAACCTCCCCTAAACCTAACCAAACCTAACAGAACCGAACCCTAGGGTTAAATACCCCCACGGCCCGCTCGCGCACGCTACTCGCTGTTCTTGTAGCTCTGGAGGGCGACCGAGTGACTCCCTTCTCCCTCTCTCCGTCTCATCTGCTCCTCTACTCCCACAAGCCTCTGCCGCCCTCTCTTTCTCGCTTCTTGGAAGCCGTAGCCCTAGCTCCTGATCTCTCGTCGATTCGGGTTTGGTGGTCATGGATCTCCCGAGCCTCGTTGTTGTTCTCCGCGCCGCGCTTAGCCCCAACCCGGAGGAGCGGAAGGCGGCCGAGGGGAGCCTCGATCAGGTCGGATTCTGTGGCGTTTTGTTGTCTTTGAATCGCCGGGGGAATATATTGTGTGGCTGGATTGTGTGACGTAGTGTTTCTTTGTAGGTCGTTTATATCTTTATTGCTGTGGGAGTCTATGAATGGTAGAAAAGACTGTTGGTTTGCACGCGATAATTTGATCTGCTTTCGATGTATGCTGATTCTCAAAGAAAAGGCTAAATTTGATGAATGTTTATAGTTTGGATCTGTAGAGAGTTTATGCTTGCTGTTTTCTTTTTTTAGAGAACCAAAGGAGATGCCATTAATTTGCCGCTGCTTTTATCTCTATCCTACTGTTCTGAGTTTGTATAAAATCTGCAGCTTCTGTTAGAGTTCTTACCTTTGTGATTATGAGTATTGGGATTGGTTTTTAACTATTCCTACAGGTGGAGTATTTGATTCTTCTTTTTTAGATGTGTGATTTTTTATTTTTGTATTTAATGTGGTGAATATTCTTCTTCATTTGTCCTAGAAATGCAAGGGAAATGAAATTGCAAATTCTTGTTTCATTAAACGCTTGCTAAGCAAGCAAGTACTTTCTTGCAGTTCCAGTACACTCCGCAGCATATGGTCAGGTTATTGCAGATTATAGTGGATGGAAACCTTGATGTGGCTGTACGTCAAGTTGCGAGCATTCATTTTAAGAACTTTGTGGCTAAGAACTGGTCACCTCATGAGACTGGTAAAGCACAAAAGTCAAATGCCACTCTTTGCTTGGTTGCTTTTGTTTAACTATCCACAATTTGCAGGGGAAGCTCATAAGATATTGGAAGCTGATAAGGCAATGGTTCGTGAGAATATCCTTGGATTCATTGCTCAAGTTCCGCCCTTGCTGAGGTACGTGATTTAGATATATTGTTTCCATTGCTTCGTATTGCTATGGCCACTATATTAATACATAATGTATAGAAATCGAAGTCATGGCTTTTGTTATGGTTATAAATGGTTCTGATTGGAAAACAGATATCATTGTGACTATCTTGGCAGGAAATTTAAGTTTGATGACAGCTTTGCTAGTTAGACAATAGCTTCCTTTTTGTTTCTCTCTAAACCAGTTAAATTTGTCAAATTGGCTTGACACCAATACCATATGGTGAATAAAACTGGTTTATGTGAGACCTGCGAGGCTGCGACAGTAACTCATTTGCATTACTTGTTTGTGTCGATCAGCAATGTGGCAACTTGATTGGTTGTGCATTAAACGCACTTTGTTGCATCAAATGCAGCTTCCAAGTCATCTAGCAAACGAGAAGAGTTGGGTTAACAGGGATGAGTGATGCAAACTAGTTGTTCTATCATTGTTGCTAAGGTGAAGGGTGGGATTACAGAATATGATTTTTTAGTGGGCATGATCTAAAGCAATGCTTCCTGTAGTATTGGGTTGTTAACCTTGAATGACCCTTCTATTTGGCAATGGGATAGCAGGGTCAATTTAGATACTTCATTTTACTTCACCATTTGGTATTTCTTGAATGCCGCTAGAAACATAGAATCAATTGCTTAAGATGAGCAACCTGCCATATGAATGTAACCTTTGTCCTTAAATTTGTCTATTTGGACATATAAGGGTGTCAATAATTGGTTGTCGAGCTCTCAAGTTGGTGCATTCCTTAGTTGCTGTAATAACATTTAAAAATGATGAAATTGAGATACAAGTCTGCTTCAAGTGGCAGAGATTCTTTATGATGAAGGGGCTCTATGTTCTGGAATTTACTAGAGTGCGACTCTTTTGTTTCCAACTCAATTTTGGTTTGCATATTTTAACTGCTATTAGATGATTATTGTCTGAGGTCATTTTGTTCCTCAATCTCCTAGGGCTGTTAACTGTGGGTAGATTGGGTCTGTCCTGTATCTAATTCAGTATGGAAGGTTTGCTTAAACAGCTAGGTTATTATATTTGGGTTTTACTAACTTTAGTTACTATATATGCTCATAGTTTTTGTGTACTCAGATTGAATTAAACAGTAAGCTAGGACATTTAAATTAAACAACTTAAATAAAAATGGTTGCATTTGGATGTGCTCATTAGAGTTTCCATCATGTGCATGTTATATGGAAAAGTTATGTATATAATGTCATTGTTAAGGCCGAAGTTATTCCCTGAGAGCACTTCTTTTTGTGGTCATGGTTGAAGAACTGCAAGACCTGTTTTTGGAGGTTTTGTTAGGCTTTATGTCTTCTTGAAAAGTAATATGTCCTCGTGTACACTGTTTTGCTCTTTACTTCTCCGAAATTGGTCGTGCCATACTTTTCATGTGCCTATTAAAGACACTTGATTAATTTTACTATTTTACATGTCAAAGTTGCATATACCATGGGGTTTCTGAAGATGGTGTATGGTTTAATAAATAGTTCATTTGTCTTAGATCACTCTTGTAGACACATTGTAGACTTACAATGTGGATTTTATTGTTCATTCATAGGCATGACATTAGAAATTTTCTAATAGACAGACTGAAAGAAGTGGTGTCTGCAAGTTCATTTTGATGAGATGCAAATGCTTTAAAAGTTGAAGTGCCTGATTTGGATGTTTCTATCTCTGTTGTTTGTAAAATTCAATGAACTTTTACTTTGCAGCCTTATCCTTTGTATATCATTCATGCTTTTCATTCTTTCATGTAAGAGTAATCTTTTTTCTGTTGGGGCTCCTGATGTTTACTGTGCATTGTGTAGATCACAGCTTGGGGAATGCATAAAAACAATCGTCCATGCTGATTACCCTGATCAGTGGCCGGGCCTTCTTCATTGGATAAAGTGCAATTTACAGTTGCAAGATCAACAGATTTTCGCTGCCTTATATGTTTTAAGGATTCTTTCTAGGAAATATGAGTAAGATTTATTCTTTCAGCAATTTATGAAATATATGTTTGTCTCATTCGCCCTGTTTGTTCTGTACATAAGTTGTTTGCTTTGCTAAGCTTCTTCTGCCTATTTATTTTCATGTTGAACTTGTAAACATTTGGCACTGCTTAAGGATTGATCTTTATGTTGACATATAGGCAAAGCATTTAACCCCTACAGCTGATTGAACTACTTATTTAAAGGAGAATGTCTTGTTATTGATATTCTAATATTGTAAACATGTACTTAATTTAAATGTGACACTCTTTTTTTTGTGAATTCACTGTTGATCCTTTGAAAACTTACTAACTTCGACTGAGTAACTCCTGCCGTGATTGTAGTTTTGGTGTTTGTATGCATTTCATATATGTAGTTGAGTAGTGTTACTAGTGCAAATGATTACTCTTGATGAACTTTGCTAGCTTACATGCCCTAGTTTGTTGGACTATTATTAGGTTATAGATTTTTCCCTCTTCAGCCATATACTTGTTTTTTTAACTGTGTAAAACTAATTGCCCGCTTGAAGACAGGAGGATGCTTAATGAGCATCTAATCGAATTAGTGATTTTGGTGGTTGGCTTAGTGCTTACTACTTGATAGCTTTGGTGACCAAATGGGCTTCTCTTATATGGTCTGTAAAGCATCTCATACACTTCTAAGACTTACCACTAATTCTGTCCTATATGATGTTACTATGAGCTGCTGGAGTTACTCTACTCCAAGGATTTCGGTACTGGGCAGCACTGTGAATGCCACCTAGCAAATATCGAGCTGGTACTTTAGCGATAAAGCCTGTATTGTGACACTGGATACTTTAGCAGTTATTGGGTGAAACTAGTTACGTGATAAACAAAATAGCAACTAATACACTTGCTGGGACTATTTTGAGCGTGTTCTACCTGTAACCCATTGATCGATACATAAACTCTAATGCGTAATTGATCTTCACATCTCTCTCTTTTGTATATGCTGTGTTCTCTTCCCCCTCACCCTGCCTATGCCGTGCCGCCTCCTTGTCTCTGCCGGATTCCTCAGCACCAGATTCCTCTTCTCCCAATCGTTATCTTTTTCACCCCTCACCTCTATGCTGATCTCTTACGCTCTCAACCCTCACCCATGGTTTTGGCACAGACTTTCGGCACAAACAGTTCCAGCAGGAAGTGTCGTGCAGGCGCAACCCCATCAGCGCAAAATGATATGTATAAGTTAGAGAAAAGTATGTTTAGATGTCCAGGAACATGACAGCACATGCAAATGAATTTTTTTCTTCCGAAATTTCATAGCCATGGTGATGTAATCTGCTCTACAGTTTGAAGTAATGCTTTCTTTACTTCTTTGTCAGTGATGTACATTTTTATCTGCGAGATATCCACGGCCATTTTGAACTGTTAAGAAGCACAGGATGTCTGCTACCAAAGCCTTTTATGAGTTTTTGTTTTTTATAACAATTTGCATACAGAAAATTTCTTGGTTGAAGGCTTCGAGTTCATTGAGGCCGGCCATATTTTACAAAAAGTTCTCTTTGTTGCATAAGCTTCATTATAGTTGTGTTACTTGCTCTGCCTAGGTTCAAGTCAGATGAAGAGCGGATACCAGTTTATCACATTGTTGATGAGACATTTCCTCATCTATTGAGCATCTTCAACAAACTTGTTCAGATAGTCAACCCTTCGATCGAAGTAGCTGATTTGATCAAGCTTATATGCAAGATATTCTGGTCAACTATATATGTATGTTTCCTGGTGCTGTCTAATGTTTTTCTGACCAATCTTTCATTTACAAGGTAATTTGATCCTTTGTATTTCGCTTCAATTGATTTTTCAGTTGGAGATTCCGAAGCAACTGTTTGATCCAAATATCTTTAATGCATGGATGGTTCTATTCTTGAATCTGTTGGAGAGGCCTGTACCATTGGAGGGTCAACCAACTGATCCAGATCTAAGAAAATCTTGGGGATGGTGGAAAGTGAAGAAGTGGACAATTCACATCTTGAACCGGTTATATACACGGTTAGCCTTTGGTATCATGATTTTCACTGTTCTAAGTTGGGGATATTGGAAATTAAATGAGCATTCCGGACATTGGTTGCAGGTTTGGGGATACAAAGATTCAGAAACCAGAAAATAAAGCTTTTGCCCTAATGTTCCAGAAGAATTATGCTGGAAAGATTCTCGAATGCCATTTGAGATTGCTCAATGCTATTCGTATTAGCGAATATTTACCGGATAGAGTTACCAATCTTATCCTTCAGTATCTCAGCAGCAGGTTAGCCGAGTAGATTCTTTCTTTCCATACATGATGTGGAAGCTTGGAGTGATTGTGATTTGTCACATCAGTTATCCTTGGATATTAGTGCACTCATTGAGTCCTGTGGATAACTGTTTTTTGTGCACAAATCAACAAAGAAGGTGCCACTATGTAAAGTAGTAAATTCACATGAAGAGGATATGTTATCTGAAATCATATACTTCATGGTTATCTGTTATCAATGATCGTATCAAAGGATAATAATTTGTGATATGTGTTTTCTTTATCGTATTACATCAATATTTTATGTTTACAAGCAGTAAAGTGTATGATTTTCTTATTTCTCATGGTATTTATGGGACAATTATAAGTGTGCTTGTGTTTAAGTTGTATTAATGATGATGCTTCAAAACTATGTACTTTCGGTATGAGTTTCTCACCAAAATTTTTGCGTGTTCTGGTTGACTGCATTAAGAGGACATGCACAACTTCCTACTGTGAGGCATTAACTCATTAGTTTTTGGAATCTTCTTAGATATCAGCATTTGCGCCATATGTTGCTGCAGTTAAGTTATTTGTGTCTAAAGCACCCTTGAAGACATCATGTGCATATTAGAGCCTGCTAGACCTTCAACCTATTTTCTCTGCCCTGGATAAGTGTCATTTTGGTTATTGAAAGATTAGTGTACTCGTATCATCTGCTTAATTAGGACATGGTGTCATGTTATATACCTTCATATAATGGAACTTCTCTGTTGTATCTGCTAATGTATATCAGATCAAAATTTTGAAGCTGTCTTTTTAAATTTCTGATTGATGTGCCTCTTCCTTTTGTTTCTGGCAGTATTTCGAAGAATAGTATGTATCAACTAATGCAGTCTCAGCTGGATGTAGTTCTTTTTGAAATAATTTTTCCGCTTATGTGCTTCAATGATAATGATAAAAAGTTGTGGGATGAAGACCCCCACGAGTATGTCAGGAAAGGCTATGGTAATGTTTCAGATTCCTGGTTATTCACTTTATTAGTAAATATTGAAAGCTGCAACTCTTTGTTTTATATGGTCCAAGGCTTTATTTTACGTTCTTTGTATTCCTTTGCAGATATTATCGAGGATTTGTACAGTCCTCGGACTGCAGCCATGGACTTCGTGAGTGAACTAGTGAGGAAACGTGGAAAGGGAAACCTCCACAAATTCATTCAGTTCATTGTGGAGATCTTTAGGAGGTATATTTCAAGCTATATACTTTGTTAAATATATTAGCATCGTCTATCCACATCATGATGTTTTGGTGAATGGTATTGGTTGACCAGATATGATGAGGCATCTGATGCGTATAAACCATATCGCCAGAAGGATGGTGCTCTTCTTGCAATTGGAGCTTTATGTGATAAACTAAAGCAAACTGAGCCATATAAGTCGCAGCTTGAGCGAATGCTGGTGCAACATGTTTTTCCCGAATTTACGAGCAATATTGGGCATCTCAGAGCAAAGGTGCTGCACTTTCCTTTGAATGCATCTACTTTGCGCTTGATGTTGTTTTCTATAATTCTATTCAGTTTGTGACCAATATTTCTGCAGAATGTCTTCATCGCGGTGCTGATATTACTTTAAGTTACTTAAAGAACGTATGCATGTATCATAACTGTGGTGACATCTATCTGTAATGTGAGATTCTTGTATCTTTGTGCTAATTCTTTCAACTTGGATTGGTTTTCTTATAGTTTCTGTAATTCAATCCCGTGGTTGCTGCATATGTAGGTTGGATATATAGAAAGGCAATTTAAAAACACGGTATATTGTCTGGTCTGGAGGGAAAAAATATATCTATGCACTAGATGTTCCACATCTATGGGTTTTTAGCAACCCTCTTGTGGCAATTTTGGTTGATGATAAAACTGGAATATGGTAGGACACTAGATACTCTATCTATTTTTTATTTTATTTTTTGAGCTAAATAGTTCATTTGTTGGAGGGTAGAGTCATCGGCTGAATGCAGGCTTTCTTGCTTCTTCGGTGGGATCCTGTCCTTCATTTCTAAAAGCTGTGAATGAATCTATCTTAGTTGGGAAGTCTGAATCCTGGCATGTGAAAACTTTTATGCTATTTGATCCTTGGTGGATTTAGAGAAATTCTCTCATGTGATAGCATGAGTACATGCGTCCATGGATTTCCATACCGGTCGGTACTGTGCGTACCGGCTGATATTTACCGTACTGGTGGCTAACTGGAATGGTTTTCTCCCCCGGATCGGATTAGGGGGAGACCGGATGTGTACCGGCCGGTTTATACACGCTGGTTTGGATGAATACCGACCGGTACAAACCGGCCAGTACCGGCCTGAGGAAGAGAGGTGAAGGAGAGGGGGGGAGCAGAGAAAAAATAAGGTAGGAGACGATGGGTGGAGGAGGAAGGGGGGAGGAGAGAATTGGGAAGGAGAGGGGAGGAGAAGAGAGAGGGAAAGGAGAGGAAGGGAGGAGATCCTTATTCGGAGGCGGCGGAGAGAGATCGATGGCGGAGGAGGAGAGAGATTGACGGCGGAGGAGGAGAGAGATCGACAGCGGAGGAGGAGAGAGCTCGATGGAGGCGACAGAGAGAGCTCGTCGGCGTGTGGGAGAGAGTATTAGGGTAAGTTAGTGTTATACCTTTTTAAACCCGTTATCCAAACCCATTATCCACACCCGTAACCCGTTAACGTGAGTTAGTGTTATAAAATAAGTAAAATAATCTAACCCTAACATCGTCGATCGCCTCCTCCTCTCGCCGACGATCTCTCCCTCTCTCCTTTTGTCGACGATCGACGATGCCGGATCTAGCGCCTCTCTATTGGATCTCCTCTCCTTCTCCTCCACTCTTCTACCTCTCCTCCTCCTCCCCACTTCTCCTCCTCCTCTTTTCTCTCTTACTCCTCTCTTTTCCTCTTGCTCCGGCTGATGCTGTACCGGTCCCGTACCGCTCCGGCACATGGCGTACCGGTGGTACGAACCGTACCGGCAGGTCACTGGCACGGCGCGTACCACCGGGACGACAATCCATGCATGTGTCTGCCCATAATTTGCTCTTCATCTGCCTCGTGGCCCAGAAACGCTACCTGATCACAATGGGGTTATATGGTGGATGTTGCTGGCACACACAGAGTACCTGAGTTTTCTTCGTGGGTTTAACACTTAGCCACTTGGCATCTATTTTTTGTATATTCTCCTTTTAAGGTTATGTATGTGAACTTGGAACCCTACTACTTTGCTCCTTAAAAGATGTTCCTTTACTGGTGAATTATTCTACATCATTTTTTTTAATTTCATTGAGATTTTTTCGCAGCCCATATTTCATCAACAGAAACTGCACTGTCTCTGTATGATGGAACTTATATTAGATGATTTTGCTGCATAATATAACTAATTTTGTGCAAGCCAGCCTTTCCAAAGTCTCATTCTCACATAAATTTCACATCGGAAACTTTGTTGACCTATGTTCATATTTTAGAGACTAGGCTCATCTGTGTGTGTTGGGTTGGGTTTCAGGCATTGAAATACTCTAATTTGTTCAACTTTTTCGACCCATGTTCATATTTCAGAGCTTAGTCTCATCTGTGGGTATATGCTTGGTTTTGTGCATTGAAATGCTCTAATTTGTTCAATATTTTAGCTTTAGGCTCCCTTTGTATTGCTTTTGTTTTGATGGATGCCAAAATGTTGTAAATAGAAGGGAAAAATGTGCATGTGGTCATTGATTAATCTTACTTAGGTTACACTATTTAATATTCATACTCTTCTATGATTATTAAAATTTATTATCCCTGCCTTGTAATACTACCAACTCCAAATTTTATTAATTGCCCTAGTGATCTTGGTTTTGAGAATTTTTTTCGTTTTGTTCTATGTACTTTGCTTCAAAATGGGTGTCATTTCTGCTGTTGGTTATTTGGATTCTTTAGGCGGCATGGGTTGCAGGGCAATATGCCCATATCAACTTTGCAGACCAGAACAATTTCCGTGGAGCATTTCATAGTGTAGTTTCTGGAATGCGTGATCCAGAGCTCCCTGTGCGCGTGGATTCAGTCTTTGCATTGAGGTCCTTTGTTGAAGCATGCAAGGGTATTGTCTTATTTGCTTTGGCACAATTTTTTATTC
>OY986969.1:5284949-5403396 GCA_963920575.1 Narthecium ossifragum | reverse complement strand
GTTGTCTGCGTGCTATTAGTACTATTCTTGAGTCTGTAAGCAGGCTCCCCCATCTCTTTGTCCAAATCGAGCCAATTTTATTACCGATTATGCGAAAGATGTTGACCACAGATGGCCAAGGTATCTATGCTATCTTTTATATACACTCTTCACTATGTTTTTTGGTTTTATGCATATGAGTGGTCAGTTTCTTCAGTTATCTGATGGGAGAACTAAATTAATGGCTAAAACTCATTGACTTACTATATGTAACATACGTTTCTCATTTGGAGTCTATCAGAATTGGATTATTATTGGGAGTGTTACTTTTTTGTAGTAAACCTATGTAGCATATACCATCAATCATGAATCTATAGCTTAGTTCAAGCTTTAAATTTTTTGTTCTTGTTTTTAGGCTGAAATCTGGTCATATTGTCTAGCAAATTGAGTTTTGGGACGAGCAATATTATGCCTTCTACACTTGGTTCCATTCTTATGAAAAAGTTTTTTTTTCTCGACTATATGAATATGGAAACATGGTTACTTTCCCTTTTTATGCTTTTTAAATGTGTTTATTAGACTTATTCTGAAAGTAGTATGGGGTGATGGATTCTCCAACCTTCAATATATGTCAGTCTAGGGCATGGCATATATATATATGTATATATGCGGATAATGCCTATGTGAGAAAAGCAGTGCGAGGTGGTTTACAGGCTACACTGTGTCGCCAAGCCTGCCAAAATAACATGATCTCTGAAGCAGCCTTCTAGGAGATTTTTGGCAGTCTCGGCTGGTGCTGAGGCAGCTGCAAAGATGCTTGTTACCTGCATGGCGAGTCTCATATTTCTTTAAGGATGATGCTGTACTTTTGCTATTTTTTGTTCCTTTTCACTGATGTGAAGACTTTAGGTCGTCATTATGAAATCTTTGTTTGAGCTTCTTCTAGTGTCGCCTTAACAACAAGGCACATAAGTTGCTAATCATCTGAATGAATTTTAAGTCACCCTCCATTAATTCTGGAGTCTATGATGTTTATCAACTGATTGTCATTTCATAGTTGGGAAGCTAGGATGTCCAATAATGTGACGAAGAGTTTATTAACCCAGTCTGTTTGGCATTGATCTCATATAGCAACTAGCATTTAGGAAAATGTCTGTCCATTCCTGTATCTATGATTTCTAGTGCGTTCCCAACATAAGTTTTTTGGCTAGGTCAGAATATAGGAGAAAATGTTTCATATGAATGTTCTACATAAATTAGTGGTCTACATTGACTCTCATATAAATGCTGTTATTTGCCATTCATTTAAGCTTCTAGAAGAAGGAAAGGCATGCATATCTTTCGTAGTTTGTGTAACAAACCTTACATTGAGGGTGAACTATGTTCGTGACCTGTGTCACACCAAGTCTGTTTATACTAATTAGATTAGATCAGATCAAGCTAGTAGATATTAATCAATAGGTAAATTCCTTGTTCCTTAGTAGAATAGGCCCGATTGAAGCAATTGCTATCTTTGGTTCTGTGGAATTTTTTGTACATAATTGACCTGATTTTCTAGCTGACTTGACCCGCTGCAACATCTATCACTTATTAATTTAACATTTCTGTGATGTCCCTTGCTCATGCAACCTTATCTGTAAGAAAATAGCATACTGACCTATGCTTATATGTTCTTGTATTCTAAAGCCTTTGATTATATAGCTGTCAGTTGTGAAAGTCTTAGTAAACACTTTTCAACTCTTAACAGATTAGCCAATATTTTGTGATCCTGATATCATGTGGATCTTGCGCAGTCTGCGTAAGCTGACTTTTCGTTGTAGTTCTATGTGAAGGTGGTAGCACTTGCAAAATTATTTCGTTTAATATGTTTATAATTATCTTTCTTCATTTTTTTGAGAAGAAATAATCTTTCTCCATTTTGGAATCAAAAGTTTGGACTGTTAGAACACAATTGTCAGCTTCGTGGTCCCCAGTAGTCCAGCTTGAACTAAATGAATTGTTGTCTCTTATTTGTCTGGACTCACCAGTTATTGCAACCTTCAATGTAAGGATGTTCAGTTTTTGTTCCTTTGGTTGTTATGGTTTCTATATATTTGTAAAATGTACTTCACTGCATGCTGTGTAAATAGATGCGCCCTAACCATTCTTGGATATTGGTGTTTTGTTGAAACTTGTTTTCCTGGTTTCTATTCACAGAGGTTTTTGAGGAAGTTTTGGAAATAGTCTCCTATATGACATTCTTCTCCCCGACAATTTCATTGGAGATGTGGAGTCTTTGGCCTTTAATGATGGAAGCACTTGCAGAATGGGCGATAGATTACTTCGAAAGTAGGTTTATACGATTTAGCATTTTCGTTGCAGTTGTCTTTTCTTACTTACCCGCACTGTTAACTTGAATAATCAATTTTTGCACATATTTCTTTTTATTCTATCCAACAATGACTCTGTTTATAGCGGACGTAAGTTGATAATTAACTTTTTGTATATTGTTGCTTGTATTCAAGCTTTTAATTTATGCTCCAAACTTTGGACAATCTAGATGAATGTTGCTGCTTGCTGGTTATACCTCTTTCCCGTGTTATTAAGCTCCTTGCATCTTATTTGGCATTCTTGCTCCATGTAGATCTTTAAAATTCTAGTTTCTAAGTTTCATTCACTTGTCATTTTCATATGTGCGATCCTTTCTTGAAACATGACCTATTTCTTTCCTCTGATAGGATCTATTCATATTCTTTTCCTTCCTTTTTCTTGTTTAGTTCTGACAATTATATATGTTATGGTTGAAAGTTTATATTGCTTTTTTTTGTTGAAGGAATTTTCTGGTAGTTCAACTTTAACTCAAATGAGGTTCATGTACTTTATGTGACAAATTTATTGCAGATATTCTTGTTCCGCTAGACAACTACATTTCAAGAAGTACGCAACATTTTTTGGTGTGCAAAGAGCCTGACTACCAGCAAAGTCTATGGAACATGCTCTCATCTGTGAGTTCTTTGATATTTTTTGCCTTTTATTTTGACTATATTTGCAATATAATGGATGAGGTTAATCCATATTGGCTGTGCTCCGAAGTTTTATATCTTCAGGTGGTCTACAGTAGAAACCATTCCATCAATTGGATGTAGGCTGCTAATGTCTTCAATGTTTTTGATTTTCTAACTTGAATACAGTAAATCTATTACCAATACTCATGATAGTAAACCTTATCATGACAAACGTGCAGATCATGGCGGACAAAAACATGGAGGATTCTGATATTGAGCCTGCGCCTAAGCTTATTGAAGTAGTATTGCAGAACTGTAAAGGTCAAGTGGACCTGTGGGTTGAGCCATATCTGAGGATCACAGTTGATCGGTTGCGTCGAGCACAAAAGTCGTATTTGAAGTGTCTCCTGATGCAAGTGGTAAGAGACAACAGCTTTGATGTTTCTTTGTTAAATTTCAGTCGGTGCTCAGTGCTCATTTAGCTTTGTCAACCTGAAGCATGTTTGGGTGAACGCTTCTATTGGAGAATTTTAACACGCATGCCCATAAAAGTTATGTTTCTCTATATATTTGCAATACTACAAATGATATATTCTTCTGAGGGGATGTTTGGTTGCTTGTATTAGCTAATACAATGCATTGCTCAATGCACTGCATTGAATCTGCTAATACAATACAATGCATTGCATTAGCTAATGCATTGCATTAGCTAATGCAATGCTGCATTAGCAAAAGCAACCAAAATGACTGTTTTTGCTAATGCAGCATTGGAGGCCCTTTTTGCATTAACTGATGCATGGATCAGTTAATGCAGTGACCAACCAAACAGCCTTTTGTATTAGCTGATGCATGCATTAGTTAATGCAGTGGCCAACCAAACACTGGTATAGATCAAAATGTTGGATTAGCTAATGCATGCATTAGCTAATACAACCAACCAAACACCCTCTGAATGTTTTTGCTTTCTGGAGAACAGAGTCAAAACGGCAATGTTACATATACATGTTATGGAGTAGGCATAGACAGACATATTAGATGAATAGCTTGGAACAGTATCAATTTAATTATTTCATTCATGAATCACTTAAAAACACAAACTCGCATACTACAGGTTTGTGGATGGTTTTTTTTTCAACTTATTCATGATTTTTCTTTTGGATGTAGATATCTAAACATGCGTCTCACATAGGTTGATTTGGCCTCATGATTTTTCTTTTGGATGTAGATATCTAAACATGCGTCTCACATAGGTTGATTTGGCCTTGTGATGCACTTTCTTATGATGTTGTCAACTCTTGCACTTTGTGATTGTTGGTTCATTTGCAGGTTGCCGATGCTCTCTACTATAATGCCTCTTTGACACTTGGTATATTACAAAAGCTTGGGGTTGCAGCAGAGGTTTTCAATCTCTGGTTTCAGATGTTACAGCAGGTTAAGAAGAGTGGTGCTCGTGTGAACTTCAAAAGGTGAATTTACACCATGGTTCCTTTTTTTCTCTTTTTTCTTCTCTTTTCCGCGTTATAATCTCTTTAATCTTCTCTAAACTGCAGAGAACATGATAAGAAAGTTTGCTGCTTGGGGTTGACTTCAGTTCTTGCTCTTCCTGCGGACCATTTGCCAGAAGAAGCCTTTGGACGTGTCTTTAAAGCGACACTTGAGCTCCTTGTCTCTTACAAGGACCAAGTTGCAGGTGTGCAACTTAATTTCCAGTTTAACTTGAGTTGTTTTGAGTTTTTTCATCTTAGTTGTAGAGATATCTCGCATCTCTCCTTCAAAATGTTTCTTGATTCTTTGATGGTCTCACCAATGCCATACATAATTCCTCAAAGTGGAATTTTATGGCATTTATATTCATCTGAATTTGTTGTATTTTTTGGTCATCAGAAGATGTCGGTTTTCAAGTTAGCCATAATTCATGTTGGTGGCCATCAACGAGGTCAAACGGACGGATTTATTTTGCATCATTTTTTAGTGAATGATGTGTCAAATTCAATAGCATAACTCAGATTCAAAAATTTCTTTGCTGCTTGTTTTCTAGAGACGCTTTGTTTCTCTTTTCTTACCCATCTCTTGCCACCCGCGTTTTGGTATTGGCTGTTCTTATGATGAATGGTTGTCTTTCATGAGAAGAGTCCATGAAGGAATATGATGCTGCTGATGATGATATGGATGGTTTCCAAACTGACGAGGAAGATGAGGAGGATGAGTCTGACAAGGAAATGGGAGTGGATGCTGAAGAGGGTGATGAAGCGGACAGTCTCAGGAGGAAGCTTGCCGAACAGGTTAGTGCCAGTGCAGAAAGAACCAAGCTCCATGAGATTTTCATGTCATCTTGCATTTTTAAATTGTCATTCTATTGAATAATAAATCCTCAGTGTTGTGCTGGTTGTTGTCGAGTTTCAGATGGATAATTTAAGTGACAGTTCATGCTTAGTTGAGAAGTGCTGTTATGATATAGTCGTGGAAGTGGAAATGTCATGATATTTTGAGTACATGTTCCCTAAAAGTAACTTACAGAAATTATTTTTCTAATATCCGATCTTTACCTGTCATAATGACTTTGATGTCACAATTCATAAAGACTAATACGTGTTCTATTTCTATAATTTTTTAAAAGGTCTGGAGTATTAAAACATCCTTGTGTTGTATTAGAAGACACAAAACTCCAACATAAGAATGGTTCCCAATGTGCACTTTTCTAAAAGGCAAGCTTGTTGGAAGACTGGAAGTACCTATATTGTGTACGAAAGGCTAAAGTTATCTTATCCTAAGGACTTATTTGAATGATACAACTAAAAGTGCAACACATGTCTATGCAGATGTAGGGAATTGGAAATCTTGTAAGACCTTTGATATGGTAGATCTTTCACTTCTGTGCAAGTCGGACTTCCCATTCATTCTGAAATTATTTGATAAATATGTTTCTGTTGCTTTTCATGTTTGGAATTTATCAGTTTATCTTGGATATAGGTTAAATACACCTTTGTAGGGTTTTTTCCCCATGCTTGTGCCATCCAATTACAGTTAAGTTCATTCATGGCAATATTTCCTGATAGGGAAGTGGGCAACCCAAAACCAAGTAGAATTTGGGGGTTGGATGCTTAATTCCAACAGAAAACCTTACAGAAGTGATCTGGTTTGCTTCAGATCCAGTTCTTTGATCCCCCTATATATGCTAGCGTTTGTACTAGAGATCTTTTAAGATTTACAGACAAGGTGTAATGAACTCGAGGTCTCTTTAGATTAGCAACCAAAATCTCTGAAGCAGTGCTTAGCCATTATTAAGATATCTCAAATACAATATTTGTGGTACAGAAGTGGCGAACATTTTGATGAGTTTAAATACAATATTCTTGATGTGACATCCCCTGGATATTATATCCTCGTGGAACAATGTCTTGGAGTATGCCACATGGCAAATGCAGAAATATAGTGTTATGCGGATGTTCAGGTGTAATGTGCTACGTGGATGCATGGCAGGGGGGCATATACGGGATACATGACAAGGTTAAATGCAACAGAGAATATACTTACATATTCAGAAATTGAATTTTTAAAAATTATGCAAATTTAAAGAAACACTTAATAACTTAAGTTGACATAGGGAGAGGTACTCATCAATCCCTCTTCTAGCAAACAAATTATCTTCCCAATGGACTAAACTACTTGATCAGTTGACTAAAGCAATTCTGGTTTATCAACAATATTGATAAGCCAAGATGTAAGAAGATAAGAGTGTAGATTCAGGTCTATCTCCTCACTCATTGAGGTTGTTGCAACCTATATGACGACATAGGCTCCGATGTCTTTTAAAAAACTACGTAGGGTAGAGGAAGATTGCATAATTCTCGGAAATGCACACTGGCATTGTCCTGAGTGCGTAGATTCACTAAAAATTGTGGTGTGGTGGTGTGTTACTGCATAGGCATATGCAGGTATGTGTGGCCATGCAAATTGCATTTTCAATCACTGCGGTTCATTCACCTGCTCTTTTTTTGTTTCTTTGTTCACCGTTGAAACAGCGGTGGAAGGATTGGGTTTGAGAGTTTTTGTTTTCTCTTTTTCAGATCAAGCGTGTGCCCATCTTGTCTGTTGTAGAGTTCTAATCGATGTGTTTTGATGTACCTGAGATGAGAGGCATTTCATTGCGATAGTCACTTGTTCAGCCTCCAGCTTTTCATTCCATTACAGAATGAATCTTTTCTCCTTTCTTTCTCCGGACGTTGAGGTTCAGATCCTACAAAGCGTGAAACCGTTTATGTTGAATCAGAATAAAATAACTTAAGAAAATGGAATAACAATTTGAATTTGACCTCTTTGCAGGAGTCTATCAAAAAAGAAATGTTAATCAAAGATCTTGCTGATCAGTGTGTCTGTATTGTAAATATGCAGTTACAAATAGTCCTGCCAAAGTAATAGGAATTAGACCTAAGATTCTGTTGTACACGTTCTTTATATAATGCCTTAATTACGGTCATCGTAACAGCTTTCCTTGTTGAGAGATGTTTAAGTACCCCCATTCGCTCACAATCCCATTACATGGGTTAATGCATCCCGAGCCATAAATTTTGCCATCTATGTTCTTGTGTAGGTTCTTCATTGAATAGGGTTGCTAACTTGTAATTTGAGCTTTCATTGCGTAAACTAATAAGGTAGGTTTTGCTTTTATTTTTGCCTTCTAGGTTTTCTGTCAGTTCTTCTTTCACCTTAAGCTTTCTTGGCAGTATCTTCGGACTAAGCTACTAGAGGGTTGATATCAGAATGGTAGCCCATTATAACTATCACCTGAGTTCGCGATTTGGGCCTTCTTATGCTAGAATTTGATTCTATAGATGATGTCACTTAATGGTAAGGAAGGGGAGGTTTTGCTGTCTACATGGAATGATGTTTAGTATTTCTAAAGCGCAATGCTTCAGAATGTACCACTGCCTTTTCCAGGAGCTTCCTTTATAATCCTCTTTTCATTCTTTGAGGAATTTTATCATATTCATTTTTTATATTAATTTTTTTTTCTCTGTTCAGGCAAGGAATTTTCAGCAAGATGATGATGATGATGACACAGATGACGACTACAGTGATGATGAAGACTTGCAATCACCTATAGATGAGGTGGACCCTTTCGTTTTCTTTGTGGAAACAGTCCATGGTAAAGCATTTCTTGTCTCGGCTGTTTTGTAGTATTGTTCTCCACAAGTCACTTCACCGTGGGAAGGAAACTCACATTAAAAGCTACTGAAATGGAGTTTCTGTGCAGGTGTGCAAACAACTAATCTAACAAGGTTTCAGAACCTGATGCAAACCTTGGACTTCCATCATCAAGCTCTTGCCAGTGGCATAGCTCAACATGCTGACCAAAGACGAGCAGAGATAGAGAAAGAGAGATCAGAGAAAGCAACTGCCCAGTGATATCACTGCCTATTGTGCATTAGAATCTTATATTCTCGATGTTTCATTACCCGCCAATTTCTTCAGTTGTGGTCGAAAAGCTGGGTTGTGGTGCAGGTGCCCTCAATGGTCCTGTTTATGGAGTCTGCAGAGCCATAGGTAGGTGTCCACAATTTTCCTTCTCACGGAGGGAGAATGACGATGACAGTGCAGGTTGAAGGTGCTGTCTGTTATCTCTGCGATTATTATTTGCTTGGCTGCTCATGTCAGGCGGTATGGTCGTCATTTTGTGTTCCGGGTTGTAGCTTCCCCACAAGGCAATTGCTGCATGGATGGGATCATGCGGTCTAATTTGCATTTTTTGGGTTGCTTATCCTTTCTTTGGCAGTATACGAGTCAATTTGTTGGGATAAATTTCCCTTATTCGGCATGGTTTGTCGGAGTATAGTATCAGGAGAGCCCTTCAGCTGTCTTTTAGTGTAATTTTTTTGTGGGGGGTCTATAGAGTGTATATGATTGTTTTGTCAGGAAATCTAGGAAACAGTTATTTTTCTTGCGGAGGAAAATTTGTTCTAGTTCTTCGAGGTTAGTGTAGCCCTTGAAAGGGATGTTGTATGTAAACTACTCTATTCTTTTTATGGTCATCATAATGGGAGTTTGTTGAACTTGTAAGCTTTGGTTGTGATTATCTGGTGTGTTCCATGCTTTGAAGTTTTGCCTAAACAGGTTTCGGAGGAGCCCGAAATCCATGTAGGCATATACTTTCTGCCCCTTTGGGCCGAAACATTTCGCTATTTAACTGAGCTGGAATTGAAACTGGAATTTTGAACCTTGGTTGCCTCAAGCTTCCTGATTGTAATTTGATGTTCCTTGGCATAGCCCATTACTGGTGGTTCTTAAAGTGATTTGGTTCCGATTGTGCCTTGTTTGAAATGCTTCGTTCATTTTTTCATATATTCACTTGGTCTGCAAGGATGCTTATTTCCTACTTGTATGTAATATGCCTCTCTATATGGAGGGTTCTTGATATTCTGCCCCTATATAATAGTACTATGATGTCAGCCGGTGTTGTGTACTGTGATGGAACCAGTGCAAGTATTCTTATCACCTGCTTTTCTTTCATTCCAGTGATTGCTGTTCTCGGAATATACGGACACGAACTGGTGTGTTACATGCAGGAGCAATACATGCACCAACACAGGATCTGTCTTGATAGGTGGCAAGAGATCCGTGCCACTGGCCTTCCCCTGACAAAGTTCACATGGTTGGTTTGTTTTTAGGTTTGTGTTTTGTATGTTGTTTTGCAAAGAGATTGATGCATCTTGAGAAGAAGAATATCGACAGTTTAGCCCTTTTCTGGGCTTATCTTTTCAAAAGGATATCAAGACAGTTTAAACCTTTATTGAAATCTAAATGGTTCATAATTCTTCCTGATGGGCTTGTGTGCATGTCTAATAGTACTCATGGGAATAAATGTGATATCTTTTAGCTGTATGTCAGACTTTTTTGCGGCATTTTTAGATGAAGAGACTTGAAGCCATCTTTATTTTTGTCTGACATGTAACTTTTGTGCTGATGTGGCCAGCCAAGTTCGCCACAACAGTAACAATGAAGAAGACGGTCCGGTTTGCTGCTGGCCGTCGTCCGGTGGCGGTGGGGTGGTGCTGGCCCAATTGCAGAGCTATCAGGTTTCAAATGAGCCATGAAAAAGGAGAAGTCTATTATGGACCTGTTTGGATACTGCGGTATCCATGGGACGGTATCCGCGCTCGTGGATACCGTCCACGGGGCGGATCCCATTTTACGGGATCCGCGTGGAATCCAAACAGCGGGATCCCAAATGGGATCCACGCATCAAGCGGATTCCGTGGATCCGTTGGGATCTCTAGGTGCCAAACACACCCTATGTCACATTATAGGCGTATCCTTCTTCAGCAGAAGATGGAATTCAAATTGAATAAGGCGGAGATGAAGGCAAATAGGGAGGCTAGTAGAGGGGCGTGCGTGGAAGAGGTGGGGAGCGGTGGGATGATAACTGGAGCTGGTTCTGTGCAGCTCCATAAACCCTCCTATGTTGCTCCTGAGGTTATTGAAAAAGGGGAGAGTAGCAATGAAGCTGCTGGCTTGACTTTGGGTGTGCATAAGGAGGGTAGTGATGGGGAATCCGGTCCTTCGCTTGGCTTTGTGGCTATGCAGGCTGGGCAGGGCTTTGAGGGAGAGGGGACTTATGCTTGTTGTTGTTGCCGTTGCTCCAGATGTGAATAGAGTAGGATTGTCTTATGCAAAGTGTTCGAGCATTACCAGGAAGTCCCTTGCTCCTAGGGATGCAGAAGACTGTGAAGATGGCGGTATGGCTGAGAAGGATAGTATTGATGAGGTTTTCTTAGATGATACTCTGGTTGATCGCTGCTATAAAAAGTGGGAATATGCGATGTTTGGGAGGCTTATGGGGGGATGGTGCCATTGGACGTTTTAAGATCTAGACTCTCTGATTTGTAGAGTTCTCTGGGTGAAATAAGGGTAGCAGACATGGCTGTTGGTGTGTGTGTGATCAAGTTCGCTTCGGAGGAGGATCATAAGTTTGCTTTCGCAATAGGACCGTGGGCTGCTAACAGACTTATGCTTTCTCTTATTCCTTGGAAAGAGGACTTTTGTCCAACTCTGGCAAACTTCTAGCAGGTTTCCATCTGGGTGCGCATTGCACCTATGCTTATTGAGTGTATTGATGAAGAGGCAGTTATAAAAATAGCATCTAAGATTGGGGACCCCCTGGTGGTGGACCTGGCTACGCGTGAGGGAGTGCGGGGGCGCTTTGCCAGAGTATGTGTTAATGTGGATATTACCAAACCTCTTCGTTGAGGCATCAATACGTGAGGTTTATCTATCAAGATGTTGATGTTGATGTTTGTGGTGCTTGTGCTAGGCTTGGGCATTCACAAGAGGTGTGCACAATGGGCCCTGTGAAAATGTTGAAACAAGGAGAATGTTATGAGGGGAATGTGATTAAAGGGAAGGGAGTTATCAATGAGAAGGTGATTAAGATCTTACCAACCTCTTCATGTTGGTCGGCGGCACAGGCGGAGGGGGTGGCGTGGCTTGGGGACGACGAAGGTGGTTGGACAGTTGTTAGTAAGAGGTGGCGCGACAATTGAGGACCCATCCTTGGCAGCCGTGGCAAGGTAGACGGTTACTTGGGGGGAGGCGAGATGAGGCCATGTAACCTGGGTGGCCGAGGAGTGCCACTCATCTGGGGTGGGGGCAAGGTGAACGTTGAGGGTGATCGCCGGCCTGTCAGAACCCAATGGCAGGAGAAAAGTGGGCAGATGATGATAAAAGAGGCAACGTAGGGCTGGTTGACCGGGTACCACATGAAGCTTGTTTTTTGGAATACCAGGGGGGTGACGGCTGGTAGGGCTGTCCGTGTATACCACAGGCTCATCTGAGACTATGATCCAATTTTTGCTTTCTTAATTGATACACAAGTTACTAATGATAGTTTTGAGTGGGTTAAACAGTGGATATGCTTACGTTGTGGTTGTTACTTGATTCCCTCACAAGGCAGGCTTGGGGGTATTTTGGTAATATGGAGAAATTTGATCAAGCGGTGCAATGATGTTGTTACGTGCTCAGAACTGGGTCAGGTGGTGGTTTCTGCTGTTTATGAAGCTAGGACAACTGTGGATTGTAGGGAATTGTGGAATGCATTGTCAAGAATTAATTCTACCGGTCTTCCACATATTTTGGGAGGGGATTATAATTTTATTATTTCTGCTGAAGAGAAACAGCGTGGAATGCCTTTTGCTTTTGGAGGAGCGGAGAGGGAATTTCTATGGTTCATATGCGTGAATGACCTTGTTGATGCTGGTTTTGTTGGCAACTACTGTACATGGAAAAATGGCCAACCTGGTGGGTCAAGATTCTTGAATGGTTGGATAGGGTCATGGTGAATAGAAGGTGGAAGGAGAAGCTGCATGGAATCTCTGTTAAGCACCTTCCAAGGGTGGGGCATGATCACTCCCCACTACTGGTCTCGAATGCCCCTACAATTGCAATCGCAGGGCCAGATGTTTTCAGATTAGAATATGGGTAAGCTACCGGAGTTCAAGACGTTGCTAGCGCATACTTGGAAGCTCTCTTATACAGGTTCAAGGAAATATGTTATGACATCACGATTGATAGATATTAAAGTTGTCGTTAAAGGTTGGAATAGGGAGTCCTATAGGGAAGATATATTAGGTTTGGGCAAGAGGTTGGAGCAGTCTTTGGGGCAGCTATATAAGCAGGAGGAGGAGGGTCTCTTAATTAAGGATGGTGAATGCCAACTTAAGGAGATGGAGGAGCAATGGGCGTAGGTCCTGAAGAAGCAAGAGATGAGGGTGGCACAACGAGTCAAGGAGTGGCTCATTGCTGGTGATCGTAATTTGGGCTTCTTTCATCACATGGTATCCTCCAGGTCACATAAGTCTAAGGTGCTTGCAGTTATCCCGGAGGGTGAGGAGGAGCCTTCCACTGATCAACAGCTTATTGGTCGCACTTTCGAGTTGTTCTAGCACAATCTTTGTGTTGATAGTGCAATGGTCTGAAACTTTGATTATTTTCCTGAATTGTCAGTGTTGGATGGGTTTTTGCATGATGGTTTAGAAGCAGAGGTCACCTTTGATGAAGTCAAGGAGGCTGTGTTCAGTATGGGCCAGGGTAAATGCCCAGGGCTAGATGGATTTCCGGTGGATTTTTATGTCAATTGCTGGGATATGGTAGGGCAAGATCTTGTGAGGTTTGTCCAGGACTTCTTCAGAGTTTGACACCTTTCTCCTTCATGGAATGAAACATTTATCTCCTTTGTGCCTAAGTGCCGCTTTCCTTTGAGGGTGAAAGATTATAGACCAATTAGTCTATGTAACATTGGATATAAAATCATAAGTACTATTCTTGCGAGGAGGATGAGAGGAGTTCTTGATGGTATCATTGGTATGGAACAATCGGCCTTCCTTGTCGGGCGTTCGATTCATAATAATATTGATGCGGCAATAGAGATTGTACATTCCATGAGGGTTGCCCCGAGAACTCGGAGCCTAATGGTGGTTAAGGTAGACTTGAGGTTTGCCTATGATAAGGTTCAATAGGCTTTCTTGGAGGAGACCTTGAGGAGGATGAACTTCCCGTGGAGATGAATTGCTTGGGTTATGAATTGTGTTGTGAGGCCGAATTTCTCATTCATTATCAATGGCAAGGTGCATGGCCAAATGACCTCGCAGCGTGGCCTAAGGCAAGGTGACCCCTTGCCACCTTATCTTTTCTTGGTTGTATAAGAAGTCTTGTCTCGTATTCTAAAGGATCGTTGGCAAGGGTTGGAAGGATTGGGGTTTCGGAGATCGGATTTCTCAATTTCTTATCTTTTATATGCGGATGATTGCCTATTTGTGACTAAGGCTACTTGTATAGAGGCTAGGAAATTGAGGGAAAGACTTGTTCTTTTTAAGTCTCTATCTGGCTTGGAGATGAATCCGATGAAGTCTAGTATCCGTTTCTCACCGGGAGTTGATGATGATAGGGAAAATATTATTTGCCATATCTTAGGGGTGGAGGAGACATTTGATGCTTGGAATTACTTGGGTGTTCCTATTTCTAATAAAAGACTCAGAGCTGTAGACTTTGCCATCTTAGTGGATAGGATGTTGTCCAGAGTCTTGTCTTGGCAGGGGAAGGCATTCTCGGATCCGAGGTGCTTGATACTAATTAAATATGTATTACAGAGTATTCTAGCATTTGCTATTGCGACAACTAAGCTACCGGTCGTTGTGATCAAATGATTGGAGAGGATTTGTAGGGAGTTCTTATTGCATGGGCACAAATCGGGCATAAGTTTTGTGGCATGGACAAATGTGTGCATGCCAAGAGAACTGGGAGGATTGGGACTTGGGAGTGAGAGATTTCAAAGACTGGCATGTAGCATTGAAGATAAGAAGAATGATGAAATTTATTGACCCAAAGGAGAATGCGTAGAAGCTCCTTGCTGCTCCAAAGTACCATTGGAAAGAGACCTTGCCGTTGTTAAGGGACTTGAGACCTGGGGTGGGCTCGGCACACTGGAAGGCACTATGTCAAGCGGCTGATCAGTTGAGAGAAGGACTGGTTTGTGTACCTGGGGAGATTTGCAAGATTAGCTTTCTGCATGATACATGGTTGGATGATGAGATTATTGGCAGGACTCCGGGTTTATACGATGTTGGTGGGCTTGATAGAGCACTGGTGGGGGATTTCTTGACTGAAGGAGGCTGGAACCTTGATAGTTTGAATACATGCTATCATCCCTCTATGGTGGGAAGAATTGTGCAGACCCAAGTTGCTAGGAGGGATAAGGTCCGTTGGGCTTTTGGTAATGCAGGTCACCTCTCTACTGCTTCTGCATATTGTTTTTTGGCAGGGAAGGGGATTGCTCTTAGTAATTGTGATGAGAGGTGGAGTTTGGTGGGAGCCCGAAGGAGATTTGGCAAGGTCTCTTTGCCTCATCAGGCCATGCTCATGCCAGAACTTTGAAGACTTTTATAGGATATGGAGCGTGGATCATCTGGAAGGATAGAAATAAAATTGTATTTGAAGGGGAAGGGGATTGGCTGAATGTGTTGGTGAGGAGAATCCGACGTCATGTTGTGGAGTTTAGTGAGAAGAAGAAGAAGAATGAGAAGATTCAGAGGGGGACGGAGGTGAAGGGTACTGTGGTGCAGGTCAACGGTGCTTTTGATCAGAGAACTAGGGAGGCATCGATCAGTGCTGTGTGTGTGGATGCGCAGGGTAATGTGATTTGGGCCATGGGGATGCCAGTTGACGCAAGCTCTGCTTTATACACTGAGATGTTGGCCATTGAGATGGGGTTGAGGTTTTGCAGAGCACATGGGCTAATCAAGGTTGTTCTTACGTCGCACTCAATGATGGCGGTGTAGATTGTGAAGTGTAAAATCCCGGAATTTAGAGATGCCCTAGAGTTCATGTTGGATTAAGACTCTAATTAGTATAGTAAATCAGTTAATTGTAACCCTAGTTGATTAGGTTAGCCTAATGTACCTTTTTGAAACCTAATTGTAAGAGTTTGAGTCAATTAAGGCTCTATTTAGACCTAATCCCAGCAACTATAGGTTAGGTTGAATCCAATTAGAATTAGGTCTAATCAACTAAGCCTATTAAAAGGTTGGGGTTAAGTTCTTATAAGTAACCTATTGGATTAGGTTAGAATCCATTAGGACTCTAATTATTAGAATCCAGATTTCCTTTTACCCATAAAAGCTACAACCCTTATTTTAGGGTTTTATTCGTATCTTTCTCCTCTCTTTCTTCAAGTCTTCAAGAGAGCTTTGGGGGCTTTAGGTTGGCTGCAAGGGTCAATACGAGGGCTTTTGAAGGACAAGTAAGGTAGGTACACATGTAATAGTTGTTACCCTAACTTGAGTGGGGATTTTTTCTATTTTTAGTGTTTAAACTTTAGGGTTAGGGTTTCAGAATTCAGGTTTCAGATTCCAGAATTCAAATCGCAGATTTTTATTCTTGTTACAGTTTTCCTAGTAGATACATAGCAGATTTTTAGAGTTTGATAGTAGATTTTCAAAATATTTTATAGCAGATTTTCCATGGTTTGGTTGCAGATTTTATAACTACATATTTTCATATTTGTAGATAGGCAAGCTATGCTGATTTCTACATCCTTAAAATTCAGTTCACGACATATTAGAAGATGATACTAATGAGAATGTGTAGTCATGAGTATTAATCCTAAACGAATGTTGAAAACTGTAGTAGATAGATAAGCTTTACACCAGGAAATTTAGAAAGGGACAGCAATGGGAAGATATACCTATAACCATACACTCGGTAGTTTAAATTGTCTATTAAGTGTCTATATCTCAGTTAGTACTTCCAGTGCATGTGGTATAGTATTGGATTTATAATCTTTTATGCTTATTTCTAAATCCATAGTTTTCATCGTATGGATGCCTTAGCTAGTATGCAGTTAAATTATAGCAAGTTAGAATTCAAATTTGCCATCCATTCCTTATTGTTGTTTTACTTACGATTAATGTCAAGTTGTGTGCATCCATCTACTAACTTATGATGTCAAGTTTTTGAGCATCGCATCTCATGTGTATGTATGACTATGCATGATCATCTCTATGTATATGTTTCAGCATGTTCAAGTACATATTCAAAAGCATTGCATGTGCATAGTGTGCATGTTTGCCAAGCAAAAGTTGCCACCAAGGTGGAATGAGATTTAAGATGTCCTTAGTTGTCATGGCTGGGCAGCTAAGGAAGAGTACTTTTACGGGTTCATTGTTTGGTCGAGACCAACTGTGGGTCCTGGGCGTTTGAGTCCGAAAGAGCCGAGGCTCGACCTTATGCTAGCATGAGTAAGGATAGTTATCCCAAGTGCACGTGGGGTGCTATCACCAGACACCGCTATAGTACTCGGCGGTAGAGCCAAAAAGATGCATCTCATTATATCATGCATCACAGTTCATGTCATACAAAAGCTTTAAGTGTGATTTATGGGCATGAAAAGTTCAGCTTTTAAGTTTAATAAAATGTGATCATTCTCTCTCTCAAGTGATGTATTTTAATTCGGTTTTGTTTTGCGAACACTTTTGTTTGGATATCATTCTATTACGTGTTGTTTTCTACTGGGCTTTATGCTCATGAGATAGATGGTTTTTTTTCAGATACCCAAGATTCTGCGTAGGCGCGGGGATGGGAGTAGAGAAGAGAAGAATTTAGAACTAGTTTATAGTTTCTTTCAGTTTAATCAGATTTTATGTGGCATTTTAGGAAGATTATTTTAGTTTAAAGTTCGAGTTGCTTATTAGTCACTTGCGCTTTTCCAGAACATTGTCTTAGTTTGATTGTCAATAAGAGTTTCTTTTTCTCATATGATATTTCTTTTAATTAAGCATCATTAGTCTATGTGTTTCGTCTCGTGTCATGTTAGAGGATGAGGTTTCCTCTTCAGGATTCGGGTCGTTACATGAAGGGTTTTCAAGTTTGGTTGGCGGAGGTTATGCCAATGACGAGTAATATTTAGAAGGAGGTCTTGTTTTTGGAGTCAACTTTATGTTTGCATTTTCCTAGATCTTGTAATGCTAGGGCTAATGGGATTACGAGATGGTGTCGTTGACGCGGAACTCAGTTTAACTGGGTTCCGGAGAATGACATGAATGTCTTGGATAGTTTGATGTCGTAGGATTTTAGCATTCGGGCTCAACTAATAAAAAAAAAGTAATAATGAAGAAGACTAGTTTTACTGTTTGAACAGTCCGATGGCCACGTCCACTTCTTTCTGTTCTCATCTTGCTCGTCTCCTATTTCTAACTATTTTAAGGTTCCTTCATAGTATAAGAGCATTTCCAACAGCTTCTCTATCCCTATCTCAACTTTAATGTGATATGGTGTCATTCTCTAATATAAGGAATCACTTTTTGACTTCAAGGTTGAGAGAAGGAAAGGACAACACCTGTTCATGTTTTTATCTGTTTTGAGTTCCATTACTTCCCAGCTGCTAGAGTCTCCATCCTTTTTTATCACCAGTCACTTGCACTGTCTCCTTGTACCACCCATGGAGATTGAGGAGGACGACGAGTTTGGTGATCTCTACAACGACGTCCTCAAGCCTCTCCCTGTGCCACTGCCCAAGGCCGCCACCCCTAGTCTTCCTCACAACCACATCACTAGGGGTGAGCAAAACCGAACCGAACCCGAAGAACCAAACCGAATTAGTTCGATTTTTTCGGTTCTTCGGTTCAATTCAGTTTTGACATGTCTGAAAAGTGGGTTTCGGTTCGGGTTCGGTTCTTTAAAAAAAATTCGGGTCAGAACCGAAGAACCGAACTTTTCTATGCCTATGGTCTAACCCGAAAAGTTTGGTTCTTTAAAAAGTTTGGTTCGGTTAGTAATAGAGTTCGGTTCAGTTCCAAATAATTTGGAACCGAACAATGTAAGTTCGGTTCGGTTCTTTAAAAATTGGACCGAAAAAAATTCGGTTCTTCACAGCCGATGATGACGACGATCAATTTCTCTTCGGATCTTCGCGCACGATCCATTTGGCTTCGCCCGCTCTGACACTGACCCAAATCCCAGGTCCCGCCCCCGTCGATGATGGGGATGAAAACTGGCTCCTTGCACCCCCCCGTGGTGGAGCCATCGGAAAGTTGGATCGACGACGAGGACTACATCGCGCCTTCGGGTGCCACCGTGAGGACGTCGAAGAAGAAGAGCGCGGGCAAGTCTAGGGTTTTGGAAGAAGATCTAAGAGCTAGGGTTTCAGGGACCCCTTGACGGGAGCATTCTTGGCAATAAAGATAAGTGATTTGTGGTCAGGGATGGAGATGGCGGTGCGCTTCTCGTTGGAGGAGGTGGGAGGGTGGGTATAGAGATGGATGATCTCAATCAAAAGGGAACGGAGCAAGAGTGGGGTGATGAGGATGGAGAGGAGGATCTAGTCATTGTTGCGGACGAAGTCCCGCTCCATCTCCCGACCATGGAGGAGCAAGAGTGGGGCGATGAGGGTATGCAAATGGCTACGGATGAGGAGAGGAAGAACATGCGAGGCAACAAAAGGGAACGGAGCAGGATCGTTTATGTTGACATTGTTGAAGAGAGAGAATATTAAATAATATTATTTTAAAATATATGAAACGCTTTCTGAGCTTTCTGATTTCCTAAACATAAAGAACGTAGTTGATTTTAAGGAATATGATATGGAATGATTATAGAAATAAAAAATCTGTTGGATAACACTTTCTAATCATATTCTCAAAATAGAGAATGAAATAGGAAATCTGTCATAAATGCTCTAACATTAAACTCTCTTCACCAAGTTATGCATACCAATTGTCACTCCAGGTTATGTGTTACTCTGCCTCAGCTTTTAGATTCGTGGACTGCATTCCAAATATGGCACCGTTGAAGTTGCATTTATTCTGGCATCCGGCACCATCAACCAAGATCTCCGACGATAACTCGAAGCAACTTTAAGAAGGATTTTTGAAGCACAATCAGTGGTGGTACCAAATTGAAATAGGAAAAACAGAAATTTTGAATCCAGAATAAATCCTGTTCTTTTGGAAATAAAAGAGCTATTCGGAAGGTTGATATGTACAAACTAAGTTCTAAAACGGCCAGCATAAATTACAATAAGAAAAGCGACCAGTGACCTGGAATCATTTTTGCTCAAGTGGAAGTTTTCATAACCAAAAAAGAGGCTGATAAACTAACAAATCTTGGTGAACTCCGAGAACATAAAAGCCATATGTTTGTTGCTTGCTGGAAGCACAAAATTGCCACTGTAGGGAGGTAAGGAGAAATATGTGATTCATCAAGTGGGTCTTCGACAAAAGAGATCAAAAGTTGGGTTGCACAAGTATATATAAGTCAGTCTCCAAAACTCTTCTGGGTCTTAATCAACCTCCACAGTTGTAGTATCCTTCTTTGTAATCTGCAAAACATAAAAAAAGAAAAGAAAATTGAGCCTTATATAACTGAATAAGGATCTATAATAAGTTCTCTCTGAACACAGTATTCTTAGTTATTAAAACCAGTATTTGTGCCTAACCAACTAATATAGGAATTTTTGGACATTTATTGCACATCTTCTGTTAGAATATCTATCATGTTAATGTGCTGTATTTCCATAAAGGAATACATACTACAAACAGAGAGAGTCGAGATTTTTACATCTCTCAATCACTTCTGCAAGGATAACCTAACAGAAGCATTAATTCATCTAGCAATCGTGAGCATGCAAGATGGCAGGTCATGAAATTATATGTATTGCAGTTGACAAAACATCAAACAAACCTAATCCATGTCTTAGAGGATTCCACTTAGAAAGGTCCGTCCTACTTACCCCAGGCATCTAAGGAGGCAATCTTATTATTCAAAGCAAGTACAAAGTCCTTGAATCTTGTGTATTTCTCATTTTGTTCTCTGACAACAGATGGCATACTTAGGCACCATAAAGTTTATGCAATTGTCAAGACATGAGTACTGTAAAAGCCTTCTTTGTTTTTGCTTTCAAGAAAATACAAGTTACTTTCTAGGTGGTGTTTGCACACAGATATTATAACACCACAACCCTCTTCGAGGAAGTGTAAGGTCCTATTTCATCCAAAGAATGAGTGCTGATTTACTACTCCTTGATAGCTGCTTACCTACAGTGCTTCTACATTGAGATTCGAAAAAGATTGCAGAAAGTAAACAATAACCGTGACAGAAAAATCTCAGAAGAAAAAACCAAGAAGCTTTACAAGTAAAGATATAACTAAACAATTACAAAACTATAGAAGCCATGGTGTGATGAAAACTTTGAAGTGCTATGTGGCAATATGCCTTGACACAATTCTTGATAGTTCAATATAGGCGGCAGCCCTCTTATGATGCTAGAGACTTAATGGTACGAGGTAACTAAAGTTGTGATCCTAACACATACATAATGGTTTAAAAATCCTTTGAATCCTTCTATGGCTCTTGAGGGTCTTTAATATTGAAATATTGCAGTAAAACCCCCTAACCAGAAGAGAAGCAAGTTTGGCCGATTAGAAGAACTAATCTCGTCAAACATTGTTTCATGCTCGTAGTATTTTAGTAATGAAGCTATAGCCAAAGTTTTGATTAGTGCTGCCTATCACAATCTGCCGAGATAATCATACCCTTGCTGAATATGAGAGTTTTTCTATTTACGTTTATGAATATCTCTTCCTACAGATTCTCAGAGTAGTAACCACACCTTACATCTAAAGTGCCAAAATAGGCCATCATCATGGAGCACCTCCATTTAGTTCGATCTTTTTTGTCAAATATAGTGCATTCTGTGCTACAAATTAACTTGATAGTCATTAATCCTCATTAAGACCGTAAAGAATGGGAATTTAGTTGTTGTAAGGGCAGTATTTGATACTAAATCTTAATTGCATACCTGTGCTATGTAATCTTTCAGTTTATTATTTATGGATTCATCTAATGCTCTCTCAGCAAGCTCATACATCATGGTGTTGCCTTCTGGACCACTGACTTTCTCCTTTTGCAAGTACCTATCAACAATTTATAGTAGGATGACGTTAAACCTCATTCAGTTGAAAAGTGTTGTGTTGTATGACAGAATCTAGGTTAAGCTAGTAGAGATAAAAAAAACATCAATGCAAACTCTTACCTTTGCTGCACAAGCGCCTCTATTGTTTGCTTGGTGTTTCCAAATATTGAATGGGTTTCATCACTCTCACTTAGACCCAACCTTCTTAAATGATGCCAGAGGTTTTCTGTAAGTTCATCCAATATGGACCAATATCAAGCCACAGAGCATTAACCAAATAAGCATCTGCCCATAGAGTGTGTCAGCTACATACCTTCAGAAACTTTGCCTCCTGCAAGATGTAAAATACTAAGCACCACAAAAGTGAAACCAGTCACATGTGAAGTCTCCTTATCCTCAATGTATTTGCTATAGATCTTAGGAGGTAGCTGACTTGTGATGATATATGATTTTAAATCCGCGCCTGAAGGCAATACAGTGGGTAACTACCTCAAGAAATAAAGCAAAATGATGAAATGTTTCTTCACTATTTCAAAGTGAAATAGATGTTCCAGGGTACAGTAGGGTTTGGGGGGGTTGAAGCTCACTCTGCTGGGAAGATCGACCCTGCTTGTTTGAGGTAGGACGTGAGCGTTGGAGCTCTTTTATCTCATAACCGAAAATACTAGACAGCTTCTCTCTCGCCTCATTTATTACAAGAGTTGGAAGGAGACGTTGCCGATAGTTTTTAGTTATCAATTGAGTCAGTTCATCCCTCTTTATAGGGCACCCAGAATTTTGATGCGTCTTGAATAGAATGTAGCGAATTACTTCAGCTACGAGCTTGTCTTTCTCCTGCAATGCATCAGATTTCATTAGCATAGTCAAGGTTGAAGAATCTAAGCGAAAGAGAGGATGCAAACTGCCTTCCTTACCTCTTGAGAGATATCAATTTGTGATAAGTCCTCACCGTTATATGCCATCCTGAAACTGTTTAATTTTTTAAAACAAGTAACAATTAGAGATTGCTCAAGTCTCATGAACTCTAATGTACCCAAGGGCTCAAAATTATAGAATGCAATGAAGGCGCACATATTTCTTACTTCACCGATAAAGTCAGGAAATAATGAAAAATTGACAGCAAAAATATAAGCTTGAGCATGGACATATGATATGTGGATGCAGCAAAGTAAAAGGTGAACATGGGAAAATGATTTCAAAAAAAGTACTGACCTAATCGGGATCAGGGGAGGCTCCGCGACGCGATCGGAGAAGCGATCTTCCAAACCCTAGATTTGAGGCCCTAGAAAAGGGGGAAAACAAGAGGGCAAGATGGGAACCACCTCTCTCCCTCTCCCTCTCCCTCTCCCCCTCCTCTCTCTCTCTCTCTCTCTCTCTCTCTACCTCAGCCACCGACCTGATAAGAGAGCAATGGAGCCATGGAGAATTCCGCCCATTTATATAGCACTGGAGTGAGTTATGTTACTTGGGTAAAGTATGTGTAGTGCCACTCCTTACTTGGGTGCTTAAGAACACAGGATAATTAGGTATGAGTTGTATCTCATCCTTTGATTTGGGATCTATCAACATCTAGAATCCCACGTTCCATAAATTACAATAGGTGGGCCCCTGCCACTTGACACGGTAATCACCCGCAAGGCCGCAACTACCCTCTTTGTCCTCCTCTCTCCCTTCATGTGTTCACTAGGGGTTGTTGGCTATCCAACGGATGCGGAATCCGGCGGATGATATCTGTCGTATCCGCTCCCGCGAATACCATGAGCGGATACCATGGGCGGCGTCCGCTCGGGAAAAGCGAGATCCAAACGCGCACGCGTCCCCCCATCCCATGGATCCGTTGGCATCCCACGTTGCCAAACGTCCCTTAGGTGTATATAAGTGTACTAGTTGTTTATCCTGCCACATGGCAGGGTAATCACCAATCTCACCCAAATAACCACCCAATAACTCCCCCACTAAACCCCCCTCAATCTAGGATTATCATGTCACATAGGTGCCACATAGGCTTCACCTTGAACATTCTTCCGCCATGTAGGACAACAAAAATTTCACTTATAACCATAGCCTCATAAAAGAATGATATGACGAATTTTTTGCATTTTAGGGTCCCCAAAGTTCACTTTTGCCGGTTTAATACATTTGCCTTGTTTTTTTGCAAGTTAATACCCCTGGACATGAAAAACCCGATCTTACCCCTCACTTAACCCATGCCCATATGACACCACATACATGCCATGCCCTGCCACATGACGTGGCATGGCATGTATGTTATAATAATAACTTTCCAGTTAAACGGGTCTCTGTCGCGTTCATCACCCCACACGTGGCAAGACGCTATTAGCCAGGAATACAGCGGTTGCAGGCGACGAGAAGATGAAGCGACGCGTCAGATAAATACGCATAAAAAAGGGATTTGAATGCGGCTTTTCAAATCTTCTACTTACCCTTCCATTCTTCACCGGGAGATCGAGAGATCGAGAGATTGCGTTCGATTTCCATCGCGACAAAAGGGGTTTCTCATACCCTAGACCTTTTTCCGAGTACCACCCATTCCATTTCCATCGATGGAGGCAAAATCCACCAAATCCAAGGGGAAAGCAAGAAAAGCCGAGGGACCAAAGCGGACGAAAAAAGAGGCGGAGGTGGATGCCGGCGCTGGATCTTCGGACATGGACTCTGGTAAGCCCTTGTTCATCCCGACTTAATCCTTTTAATTTTAATTTTTTAATTTTTTTTTTGGCACAAGGCAAGTTCTCCTCTCATCTATTGTGGAAAAAATAAATACCATTATTTTCGTCCCCGTATCCTACATAATGTTTTGCGCTAAGAAATGTAGCATTCACACGCGTACTTTTTGTTCTTTCTAAGTGTCTTTTTGGTGTTTTCTATGTGCTCTTGTTTATATGCGTACTTATGGTTGTTTCTACATGTACTTATGGTTGTTTCGACGCGTTGTAAAGGTCTTTTATACGCGCTATTTACTAGTTTTTACGCGTAATTTGTCTCTTTTATATGCGTACTTATTGTTTTATATACGCGCTGTTAAGGTGTTTTATACGCGTTATTTACTCTTTTATACGCGCTATTGTAGGTTGGGACATTTACTCGTTTATCCATGTACTATTTGTAGTTTTTACTCGTATTTAATGGGTTTTATATGCGCTATTCAACTTCGTTGTGTAGATTAGCACATTTACTTGTTTATACGCGTACTTTTGGTTGTTTCTACGCGTTGATATGGTGTATTCTATGCATTGGTGTTTATACGCGTTCTTAATGTTGTTTATATGCGTACTTTTTGTTGCGTCTACCTGTTGTTAAGCTGTTTATTTGCGTTATTTAACTCCAACTCTTATCTCGTGTGAACCGCAGAGACAAGCAGTGGTGATGACAATTTACTGGAAGTCGGCCGCACTCCCTTCTCAAGCCGATGCTTCGCGCATAAGATACAGGAGGCCGCCGGCGAATATATGACATCGGCCCATGCAACCAAAATTCGCGAGACACCTTTCGCCCATATGTTCGACTTGCCAAAGATAAGACCTGACAATGTCCTCTTGGACCACATGATGAGGAATTACAATGGTGGTTTACGGTTCACTGTCCAAGGTAGCAACGTCGAGCTAAAAGCAGAAGACGTCGCAGTTATCCTCGGCCTACCTATGGGCGGTTCTCGACCGAAGCGGAAGAAGATGCGGCAGCAGCTCGGGAGTATATCATTCTACAGTAGACATACCAAGGAGCTGGACCTGCAGTCTAGTCATATCGAGGGGATCTTGGATGATCTCAAGGGCAAGAGTGAAGCGGAGGATGTTGCAGATTTTTGCCGCTTCTTTATTCTCTACATGTTCGCCGTCTTCTTGTTCCCGAGGTCCAACTACACCGCCCCTTCATACCTGGTGCCCCTTTTGGAAGATCTCTACTCACTGCAGAATATTGACTGGGCAATCGCAGTTCACGAGCACCTTAAGACGGAGGTCGCCATGGCTCACAGACGGTGGAGGGCGTCGTCAAAGACGAGTGAGATTAGTAAAAGGGCATGTACTTATGTCTGCGGGTGCACTGCTGTTCTGCTCATATGGTATTATGAGATTACCGGTTGCAGGGCACCAACCGTTGCGGACAGTATACCACGCAAGCATGATGAGGTGGGGTCATGTACAGCTGGTGAGGAGAAAGAACCTCACCGACACTGTTACGCAAGGAACGACTACACGGGTAATGTCGAGCTAAAATATTGTTCGGATTTATTTATGGCCGTTTAGTTTGGAATGTCTACTAACCAACTGTTGGTTTTCTATAATTTCTAGCTTGTCTACATCGATGTGGAATGTACCTTGTATCTGAGGCATTCCATGCAAGCCGAGCAATCACGAAGACATACAACAGTGGCTGGGACTTCTGATGCACTGTCCTCTCGTGAAGACGCACCCCCTAGGCGTGTTCAATTCATGACCATGCCGCGGTCGACCGAGAATGCCCATGCCAGCCCAAAAATTGAGACTAAGCTGGCTGAGGTACGTCGTTATCATCGATATTACTCGTCGTTAGATTTAATTACGTGTGATACTCGGTAACTGTTAAGTTTTTATGCATGAAAATCTAATATACTCATGTTTTTTATTCAAAATATGCGTGTTTTAGAGCTATCATACTCGTGTTTATTAGTATAAGTACGCGTAGTTTTGATCTATCATACTTGTGTTTAATATTACTAATACGCGTCTTTATTAGCTATAATACACGTGTTTATTAGTATAAAACGCGTCTTTTGGATCTATTGTACGTGTCTTTACTTTTAGTAATACGCGTGTTTGTGTCTTATTATACTCGTGTTTTTTGACAAGTATTTTTCGTGCGCACTTAACATTTTTTTCCCCACTCTTGTCTCCAGCTGAGATCAGACGTCGATACATTGACTCGGAGGATTGTGGCCCAGGACGATGCTGTGAGGACGATGAACATCCAGAACAATAAATTGAGATTGAAATTGGCGGCAACGAATGCGCGGCTCGCTGAAGCCGAACAAGAAATTGAAAGGCTCAAAGCGAAGTCGCGGACACCTTCAATCATGAAGACACCGCGGAGTGTGTCCTTCCGAGAGGATGTTTTGGAGAAGGAGAAAGCGGCGCCCTCAATCGAAGGATCAGTTGCAAGAAGAAGGAGAACACCTCGGAGTCAGAGTCAAGAAAAGGAGGATGTCATCATGAAGGGGGATGCCGGACCGGGTGATCTCGGGCAAGATGATATCCGGTCGGACATTCAGACGGCTGATACGGCCGTTGCTGAAGTTGTTGAAGAGCAAGCTGAAACTGCGAAGGAAGGAGTCAGAGTCAATAGAGCATGGGCTCGTAGTCCATATGGTCTGAGGTCGAAAAAGCCAAAGCAAAATCAGGCAGCACCAAAGAAGCGAAGCATGGTCGACACTCCTACTCGTGACCCGGACGTTGTTGTGACAGAAGAGTACACTGCTGTGTCGGGAGTTATAATGGACACAGTCAATGCATTTTCGGGCATCGAAGGGGGGGCTAGAGAGGAAGAGCCAGTGGATACAGGCACCGGGGATTAAGCGACGGTGCAAGACGTCTGTGCGGCGGTGGACCCAGTGCCCGAAGAGGAGGTCATCGAGGAGGATGGTGTTCGCACAGACGGAGTCATTGGCGAGGCACCTTCAAATGTCATCGATGTGCCGAAGGATCCAATGCCCGAGGAAAATGTCATCGATGTACCTCCGTCTGTCAGCGAGGAGGGGGGTGTCCGCACAGACGGAGTCATTGGCGAGGCCCCTTCAAATGTCATCAAGGTGCCGAAGGATCCAATGCCGGAGGAGAATGTCATCGAGGTACCTCCGTCTGTTAGCGAGGAGGGGGGTGTCCGCACAGATCGAGACACCGGCGATGCCCCTGCGACTGTCATCGAGGAGGGTGGTGTCCGTCCCGAGGATGCCACAGTTGAACATGTGGAAGTCGCGGGCATTAATACAACTGGTCAGGTCATTGAGGGGAAGGATGACACTGAAGGCCGCGGCGTTGGAGAAGCGATGGAGGAGGTGTCAGTTGAGAGGTCACTCGACAGTAATGCTGAAGAAGTAGACCTTACTGGTGTGGTGCAGAGTGAGGGCGTGGAGTATTTTCCGCGCCACGAGGTCGCGATCGCCGTTAAAGGTGACGAGTATGCTTCGATGTCTCCACCTTCTGAGGAGTCTGCGCATGTGCACGAAGACTCCACTGTGGAAGTGGAGGTCCAGGAAAAAGACAGCTGGATCGAGATAAGTGAGCTACATGCCACTCCTTGAGCCCTTGCGGAGAAGATAAAGTTGGTCAAGAAGGAATACCAGACCGCGGCAAACTTGGGTCATGCAAGTGGGAATATTTCCCAGCCCATTGTCAATCAAACACCTTACCTACAAGACTCGAAGGACGTCATTAAAACCTTAAGCGAGGAGGAGAAGGATGAACTGCGCTACATCGACCAGCTGGATGACGAGTGAGATTTTCTTTCCATGCGTACTTAAATGTTAGGGATAATTACTTTTGAATCATCCAAAACTTCTTAAATTACAAATGTACCCCTACATTCTTTCATATTACATATATACCCTTACAAACATCAAAAAAATCCAAACCATACCCCTCCGTCCTCACACCGATAAAAGCGCCCTATAAAATGACCATTTTGCCCTTATCATACCATTGTGAGTTGAATCCTAATAAACATGAATAAAGGGCAAAATGGTCATTTTATAGGGCATTTTTAACGGTGTGAGGACGGAGGGGTATGGTTTGAATTTTTTTGATGTTTGTAAGGGTATATATGTAATATGAGAGAATGTAGGGGTATATATGTTATTTAGCAAGTTTTTAGGGGTGCATATATAAATAACCCTAAATGTTATTATACGCGTTTTTTTGATTCATCCTACGCGTTTTTATTCGGTGATTTGATATGCGTTTATACTGAGTTTAGATTTGTTATAAACTATGATACGCGTGTTTAGAGTTTTTACACGCGTCTTTATGCTTATTGATACGCGTGTTTAATTCTATTTAGATGCGATGTTTTAATTTATTACGCGTGTTTAAGGTAATATATACGCGTGTTGTTTGTTCTCTATACGCGTGTTTAATCTTATTTCTACTCGTGTTTAAGGTATTTTCTTATTATTTTATATGCAGAGCTACAATATTCGCCCATAGTATGGGAATACTGTACTAGGGGGCAATTGATGGCTGTCATAAACAACCAGGAGATAGAAGGAGACCTCATTGACGCCATCCAAGTAATTTTTTCTGTCCGCCCGATTCAAGCAGAGGGGGGTCGACGCTGTTTTTTCTCAAGCACCCGCCTCCATGTAAGTGGATTCGAATAGTTTTGAGTGTCACAGACTGAAGTATTTCACACTTGTTAATGATTAACTATTGTTACTGCAGGGCGCAATTGTTCCTGACCGTCATTCCCTTCGCGACTCACTCCTGCATGGTGCCAATACCTTTTCTTCAGTGCCGAGTGTTGATGTGTGGTTCATCCCACTGCACTCCGGCTTTCACTGGCACTTGCTTGCAGTTGACCTCAAAGAAGGGATTTGTCGGCAATACTCCTCGTCGTGGGCTCGCAGTGACGAAGAAGAAGCGAAGTACATGGCAAAATGGGTTGGGCGGGCACTGCAGACTTGGGTACCAGAGCTGTATGCTAGAGGGATGCAAGGCTCCGGGTGGTCTTTCATGCGGGAGCAAGCCATACCCAGTCAACGTGGATCGTAAGCTTTCTTTCAGTACATAATCTTTTTGTGCACTCCACCACGCACACTATACTGAATACCCTTTCACACTTTCTATTTTGTCAACAGCCTCGACTGCGGCGCATTTGTCTTGAAGTATGAGTAGCAGTTACAAATTTCAAACAACTGGGAAATAAGCGGCTTCGGTTAGGGGGATATGCATTTGCTTCGGGGATAGTTGACCCTTCTATTGGTGAGAAATGGAAAACAACACATGTCATTACCCACTATTCCGAGCACATTACATGGACCACTCAGGGACAAAGAGATCGGCCGGAAGCGCCGTAGGACAGGCAGCCGGGCGGTGCGACCAAGAACATCGAAGAAGAAGAAATAGGCCGTGTTTACTGTGACTTGTCATGCGACTTTTCATGCGTTTATGTAATTGCACTTTGGATTTGTACCCTTATGATACTCGTTTATATGCCCATTCATACGCGCCTCTATTCAGTTCATACGCATGTTTAACTCTATTTGTACGTGTTCTTATATGCGTTTATATGCGTGTTTTGTCTCATCCTGTGCGTCTTTATGTGTTTTTATACGCGCGTCTACAGCTATTATCATAGTACAAGCACAATTCAACTCATTCGAATATTACACTTGTACTAACACTATACTCTTGCACAAGTTTCTTCATACAAGCCAGTTACAAGCTTCAAGTACAAAATATTGAAACAAAATAGTTTTTCATCGTTCATAAGTGTAGTGCTGTTGCCGCAATAGGGTCACGAACAGGGATAGGGTCAGGAACAGGGTTTGTGTTCATACGCGTAGTGGGTTGTGTTCTACATGTCCTTTTGTTATGTCCAAGAAGCCGACATTTAGTACATCTACGTGTTGGATGCGATTGTGCCTCACCTTGCGACGGCAGCCTTCGCTTTCTTCTCTTTCCTTTCTTCGGCTCACAGATCGGTGGATAGACAATCGGGTCTTCTTCCATCCCTTTCGGCCAAAATTCTTGAGATGCAGTTGGGAATATAAAGCCGTTGTATGTAGATCTATATTTTTCAGTTGTGAACCAAGGCTCGCAATAGTCATATTCTGACAACCCGGTGAACATTAATGCAGCACAAGCGTGCTGACATGGTATGCCGTGCACGTCCCATTCCCTGCACGAACACCTTTTCAAGGCAATGTTGACGGCGTAATATGATTCACCATATTGGACCTGGAAGTGGTCCTGACTCGACTGATCGACGGTCATGTGTCGTCCTTTCTCCTTGGCTACATTAAGCTCCTTCTCAGCCCATGGGGTAAGAGTAGTTTCAAGACGGAGAGCTTCCTGTATTCTCATCCAAAAATAAGAACCCACCTTCCGGCGCGTTGACTCCATCATATATTGGATAGGATATGCCTTCGCTTCCTTCAACACTCCGTTGAAACTCTCGACCATGTTCTTTGATAACATTTTGTATCTTCGACCTGGGAAGCAGTGGGTTGCCCATTTTTCTTTCGGAATTTCCATGACGTACTGGTACTGCTTCGGATACAACTCCTTCATGGTGTCCATGGCCCGTTTGAAACGAACCTCAGTGTACGCTCTCGCAGCCGCCCAGAATAGGTTGTATGGCGCTGATCTCCTTTCTGCATTCGCCAGATTACGCGACAAGTGCACCATGCAAAACCCATGGTTTGCTTCCGGGAACACATCCTCCACGGCCTTCAGTATCCCTTTGTGCCGGTCGGATATTATAGTCAACTTCTCAAACGGACTAATACATGTGCGGAGGCGTGAGAGAAACCATGTCCACGACTCCGCCGTCTTTTTGTCCGCAACTCCAAAAGGCACAAGAATTATGTGATTATTGTCATCTACCCCAATTGCAGTAAAAATTGTCCCCGGATACTTGCCAGTGACAAATGTGCCATCTATACCAAGAATTGGCCGCATGTAGTTTTTGTAGGCATGGATGCATGCGCCGAAGGCCCAGTATATGCGTAGGAAACGGTTCTCGCAGTCTAACTGAAGTGCCGTCACTGTGGTCGGATCTCTCATCATCAACTCCCACATGTAGGGTCTCAACAAAGTGTAGGAACGCTCGAATGTTCCACGGACCTGTTTGCATGAGAAACATAATTACAGGAAAATTCATGCACAACCCAAAATGAAGAATAACATAGGTTCCGCTCTCACCTGGGAGAGAACTCTCTGCTTGGCACGGTACGCCTTCCAGTATGACACCTTCGCGCCATATCTTTTCAAAATCTCGATTACAATCATCTTCATAGTGTATTTCTCATTTGATGCCACCTGTTCTTTCACCTCTTCAACGACAAAAGAGCATGTCAGTTGCTTGTGGCAATGACCGATCATTGGCTTGTTACATGTGTGGTCCTTGACAAATTTCCTTATCCAAAAAGTGGGAATACCGGGCACCTTCTTAGCAATCACCTTCCAATGACAGTTTGTTTCCACACAACGCACTAGAACCTTCCGTTCAGTACATTTTTTCGTGATATACTCGAAAAGGCACGTGATTGCGTATCGTGCGAGTGCAAGTCTCAGTTCCTTCTTATCCGGAAAGGACTGACCGACAAATGGTTCCGGCGTGTTTATAAAGAAATTTTCTTGAGCTTCAGGCGTTTCGAAATTGAGGATGTACTCGTCTTTCCCGTCTTCAACTGGCTCGCAAACGGGCATTTCATGTTCTTCGTAATCAGGATCCCAATCATCACCAAAATACATTTCATCGTATGTGTCATGCGTGTCCACACCGGGTCGAGTGAAAGGCCTGTGTACAGCAATGATTACACGATTAAAACTGACGAAGTCACATACCTGGCTATGACTATATGCGCGCAAGAACTACATTAAGTACACATAGGAACTGTATTAAGGACGCGTAGGAACTATATTCAGGACGTGCAAGAACTAGACTAAGTACGGGTAGGAGCTATATTAAGTACGAGCAATAACTACATTAAGTACGCATATAAAATACATTAAGTACGTGTAGGAACGACATTAAGTACGCGTAATAACTACATTAAATACGCGTAAGAAAGTGCGCGCGGGTTACCATTTTACCCTTCCTCCTCCGGTGTTAGGGCATTGAGCGATATCTCAGGACGCGCAAGAACTACACTAAGTACGAGTAGGAGCTATATTAAGTACGTCCAAGAACTACATTAAATACACGTAGGTACTACATTAAGTACGCGTAATAACTACCATATGTAAGCGTAAGAAATACATTAAGTACGTGTAAGAACTACATTAAGTGCGCGCGGGTTAACTTTTTTACCCTTCCGCCTCCGGTGTCAGGGCATTGAGCGATATCTCCTCCACCACATCCTTATTATTTTCGAGTTCATCCCTTGGTACCACGAGAGGGACGTTCAGATCAATGTCACCCAAAGAACGGGCAGTAGGTGCCATCTCGAGAAATTTATCGCTATCACAACTGAGGCATTGTAGGGAAGCATTAGAACACAGGACGAAGCCACTACTATTGACTACAAGAATTTTCGCTAGCATACCTTGTATTGTCTGCTTCTTGTAGGGCGGTGAACACTTTGATGGGTGGGCAAGATGGCCGGCCGAGGAGACGGAAGAGCCGGGCTAAGTCTCTGTCGTTTTCTAAACGTATGAATGGACTATATGGGTCGTTGGGCTGCTCGAAGCTGATGAACAACTCGGCATTGGCTGGAGATAGGTCACAAAGCATATAGAAGCGAGTCTTCAGTTGCGTATAAGATAAGTCGGAAGAGAACTCCTCGAGCCGACTTGACCCACCACGATAATATGGAAGACCTTCGTCGTATACAACATCTCCATTAAAATGACATAGTAGCTGAACGCTCCCCATCTCAGACCATACGATGAAGGCCACTCATCCACCGTACGGGCCTAAATGCAAAGTGGTGATAGAACTGGAGGTATCTCCTCGGACTTGGCTTGCGGCTAGGAGATGTGGAGGAAGAATTGAGAAGAGGAGATAGAGAGGAAGCAATAGTGGTGGGAAGAACTATGGCGGGAGAGCAGTTAGCTGGCGGGAGAAAGACCTCCGGCGAGCACCTTCGGCACTGAGGTGACGGCGTATTCTATTATTTTTTCTCGGTTTGAATTCAAAATGTGGCTAATGGCCTCTTCCCACGTTGTTATGGGTAATGATCGCATGGCCCGTTTAACTGGGAAGTTATTATTATAACTTACATGCCATGCCACGTCATGTGGCAGGGCATGGCATGTATGTGGTGTCATATGGGCATGGGTTAAGTGAAGGGTAAGATCGGGTTTTTCATGTCCAGGGGGTATTAATTTGCAAAAAAACAAGGCAAAGGTATTAAACCGACAAAAGTGAACTTTGGGGGTACTAAAATGCAAAAAATATTCATGATATGACTCACATGTAACTCAGATGCCACGTCATAAAACCTTAATTTATAAGATATACTAGGTGGGCCCCTACCACCTAGCACGGTAAACACTCGACCACTACCCCATCTTTCTCTCGCTCTCTCCCCCTCCGCCACGTGTGGGGTGCATTTGGTAGCCCTGAAACTGATGAATGAGTTGAACGAGGAATATGTGGAATGAGATGAATGAGGAATGAGCTGAATTTGGTGATTCTTGTTCTGTTGTTTGGCTGGTCTGTATGAGATGAGCCGAATCCGTTGATCGTCTATTCTCGTTCGATCATGATCGTCTATTCTTATCCGACGATCAAGGCTGAATCTCATTATGAACTGTTCATAAGCCCTCATTTTAATGCAATGGTGTGATTTCTAGTTGATTGTCGCCATTGGATGAGATCCTTGCTTCTTCACTTTGGACGTGTTTGTTTCACGGGATTAGTATCGGGATAGGAGAACTACTCCAGTTGACCTACCTAATCCCACATTTAGCATACATTTTGAAGATGGGATTAGTAATTACGTTGAGAGTTCCCATGCATGTGGGATTAAGGGTCTGTTCGGAAGTGTGTTCGTGCTGCACGAGCGTACTTTTTTTTGAACCAAACAGAACTGTGTTTTTAATAACTCCGTTTGGGAAGTAATGTAAACTGGTGGGAACCTCGCCCAAACTCTGTAAAAAACAAAGCAGTTTATAGGTGCTTTTATTTGGCCGCACCTCGACTGTGGCGTAAAAATCATAAAAACAAAATATGAATTGATTTTTGAATGAAAAAACTACTATTTTGATTACACCATAGTTGAACTAAACACACATCCAAATAATAAACTTCATAAATATACTTTTCTACCATAAATATTAATATTACATGTCAAACAGTTTTTCAGTTGTTACCGCACCGCACCCCACCACAGCCATAAAAAAACACAACGCCCGCCAGAATGAAGGTTAAATTATTCCATTAAGTGTGGGATATGTTCTCCCCGATAGATGAAATGTAGGAATGGCAATAGGGTAGGTTGGGTGGGTTCACCGTCCCCGCCCCAAAAATATTTATCTTGCCCCTTCACCGTTGTTACACTCCGATCAAGAAAACCTATCTGGACCGGGGTGTGAGGGATCTAAACCTGTTCATTTCCAATCTGATGCGATACATTACAAATTTCAGAGTTAATTTAAACAATTCCACTTTCAATGGCAAAATTGTAATTCTAACAATCTACTAACAGTTTCAAATCTTAGTTCAATAGTAAATGAAACATGATTCTATAAAGTCAATATCAGAGTACATGTCTACGTCAAAAATTCCAAAGAGGGAAATTATAAATTTAACATAATCCTCAAATTATAACTGCACCTGCACAACAATACTGTCAAAAAGTACAACTGGCCCTCCAGGATCCTCAAGCACCTCTTGAAGTATACGCGCCACCAAAGGTCTGTCCAGCTGGAGCAACAGTGGAAGAGTTTGCGACTTCACCTGCACACGCAGCCCGGGTAGGAGTGAGCAACAAAGCTCAGTAGGGTTCTATTTTACATCACACTGAAAGGAAATGGAACTACAAAGTCCCAGGTTACATTTCATCTCTAGGGGAAACTCACGTTACGTCCACCGCCTACCTCAGGGCACACTCTCTGTGACCTCCACTGTCAACAGCAGTCCCTCTCTACAACCAATCGCTCCAGTGCTGAAACAACATCAACATGGTGTAGGACACATGGTGGTACGTAACTTCCCCTAACACTGAAACTGAGATTGAGACTGGAACCTTAGGGCGACCTCTACACATTAATCAGAGTAATTGTAACCAGCTAGACATCAAACTCGAGAATACATAGATTTCAACATAATACATTCACGTTCTAAACCTTACTACATAGCCTCGGTCCTAAGGCTAGATCCGAGCTGCCCGAGCCCTCGGATCGGCGAAACCCATATTCTCCCACGTCCTAACCTTATGCTTCTAATGCAAACAAATGCATGCAATGCTCAGGCACGAATACAAAAGTATAAGCATGCAACAGTATGTCAAACAAAATACAAATTTAGGCATAGTTTACAGCTCACCAAAGGGGTAGATATAGTAAGGGTCTAAATAAAGCAAACATATGTGCAACATGCCTAGAAGCCTCCATGAGACTAATGAAATAATTAAGCATTACATGTAAACTAAATTTTGGCATTATGACGGCATGCACGGGCCCGCCAACCAAAATTCTACAACGGGGCACACCCCTGACCAAACAGATAACAACAACCATATATAGTTACAATTCACATAAGAATTAGAGCATACATTTGGCCCATGTATTCTACATATTCCAGAGGGCATGACTCCCTTGGTTCAACCACGAGCCCTATGTCACATAGGGCTGATGAGTGCATGAAAGTGCACACTGAACAACCTTATAACCATCTCAAATGCTATATCTTCATCCTTAATCAACTTCTTTAGCACTATTTTTATACTTTTATATGCTTCACATAGTTGTTTGAAAAATGCAGGAAATTGGAGTTAAAAGAAGCTGAAAAGAGTATACGGATCAACTTTAAAGATTAAAATGTACCTGCTCATGAAGAACCAAATGATGTACCATATATGGTTGGAAAGCTCTTGAAGTCTAGTTTCTGGAGAATTTTACGGTTCGTGATGCCGAAATTACTAGAGGAAGTTACGGCAATTTTAGTACCGATGGCACAGTCTGGATGACAAAATAGTAGATACTCTGGAAAGAAGGATCGATCCGACACCCATAGAAGGATCGATCCGTCTACGCACAGACCTAACAGAACACATACTTTTCAGCTGTTCACAGTAGGATCGATCCTACTATCCATCCTACTGAGTTAGATCAATCCGACACTCCTGGAAGGATTGATCCGACTCGGGCGTAGCCAGAAATTGAAGATTTTGATGCAACGGATCGATCCGACACCCCTAGAAGGATCGATCCTACTTTCCCAGTGACGAAAATCAACGGTTTAGATCGAATCCGAGGACGGAGACACTTAAGGCTATAAATAGAAATTTTTCTAGGGTTTGAGGAGGAGTTCTTGGACGTTTTTAGAGGCTCTTTTCTAGACGTTTTCGAAAGGAAGAAGATGAAGGAATCTCCATCCATGGCCGTGTAATCCGCGGGCATGGCGGACGGATGATCTAGTGAGGACTAGGGCTTCTTCTCCAACAATGGTTTATAGTTTTAATCTTTATTGTTAGACTCTTTTCTATGTATTGGATCTTCAAATATTATTTTCAGATTATAGATTTCTATGTGGATGATTAATATTATAAACCCAATCATGCTTCTTTTATGATATTGTGATCCCATAGTTATCTCTTTTGATTCTCTTACCGAGCCTCGCGAGACCTTTGCTATGTGATAAGTCACTAAATGTTCATGATTCAACCTCTTAACTTAGCTTTGTTAGGCCTAGAGTGTTTGTATTTGATAGCTTGTTAGTTGATTTCAGGTTTAATCATGCTTTGAGGAGAAATGCAAGAAATTCGGTTAATATGCTGAAATACACTGCTCTGTCGACTGTTAGCATAATATTCACCAGATATTATACTTATCTCCAAATATTCTGAAATTTGAATAACAGCTAATAGACATCAATACGTACAACTTTCATGTTGAACACTTTCAGAGATTCCAGATAGATTGATAGCAGTTTTGGAAAAGATGAAGATAATTAGCTGTTGGGAGACTGGTCCGTCGACGCCTGGGAGAATATTCGTCAAATATTCTAGTTAAGTCCAAATATTGAAAACTCTTCGGGAGAGGACAGAGGACTTCCAGAGCTACATCTTTTGTGTTGGACTCATTCTCAAATTCTGAACTGGTTGAGTCCAGTCGCGATTGGAAGGAGCTGTCAGGGTTGGACCAGGAATTCCGAGTTGTACTTGAGGTCTAACTTAACCCCAAAACCCTAATCCGGGAATGAAGATATAAAAAGGGCTTTGTGGCTGGAAAACCGGAGGCCTCCATAGAGAAAAACAGAGGAATTCAGATTGGAGAAGAAGACGGAGATGTGGTGTAGATCTCAAGCTTTCTTCATCGAATACATGGCCTTCATCCCAAAGATGAGTGGCTAATCTTCTAGATCTAGGGATCTCATGAAACTCTAGTATAACTTTCTGTATTTTCTAGTTGATTCTTGTATTCCTTTCTCATAGACATGATCTTATGGATTTGAATTTATTGATAATAGAGTTGATGGAAGTATTTCCCTTGACGTATTTTGTGTCCTACTTGATTGCTGTGCTTGATGGTAGAGTTCCATAAGATGGTTTTCATGTGGTTTTTGATATTCTTTTGAGATAATCTATGCTAAGTAAAGATAGATTGTACTCAGGTTAAGTCCGAAGACAATCTATGCTACACGAAGATAGGTTATGCCTTAGGTAGTCATCAACTTTCTTTTAGGGTTTCATGTGAGCTTAAGAAGCCATGATTTCATAATGTCTACAGAAGAAGCAAGATGATAATTAGAGAATACAGGAAGTGAAGCTAGAGTGGATTGAGGGTTCCCTAGGTTGTTTCTCTCATTGATCTATTTCAACCTCTTTAATTGCTTTCGTAATTAGTTTTAATTAATTAGTTTCCAAAATCCAAATCAACCTTTCATTGCTTTAGGATTAGAGTTTTGAGTTTCAATTTCACCTTCGTTATTCAAGTCAAAGTTTTCCCTGAGGATCGACCCCGTATTTCATCATTATACTATCGTTTGAATTTAATATTGAAATAAGGGTTTATAAATTTCTAAATTGCGTTTTGCGTACGATTTAACGACACCGTTCGTGAGCGATCAATTTTTGGCGCCGTTGCCGGGGAAAATTTTTTGATTTACAACGGAGTATCGATTTAATCTTCTTTTAACTCTTTTTCTGAGCGTAGTTTAATTTTTATTTCTATTTACGTTATTTTACATTTTTTAGGATTTTTCTGATAATTTTTTGGAATTTTCGCAGCGCTGGAACGATCTTACGTTGAAGACCATTGACGGTCGACCGCGACATCGACCGCCAGATCGACCGTCGCCCTCTACGATAGCCACGGTCGATCGCGACATCGTCCGTGCGTCTCTGTCAAAAATAAAGCCTCCCACGGTCGATACGAGGATCGACCGTCACATCTTCAAAGAAGGTTGCACAGTTCCACGGTCGACTGCGAGCCATCCACGGTCGACCGCGAGATCGACCGTGAGCGCATTCAGGTTAGTTTTTTTGTTTTAAATTTCTCTCATTTCAATCTTTGTTTTCCGAATTTTCTCCTCCTCCGAACATTCTGTTTTCTTTTTCTCTTTGTGCTTTGATCTTGCATGCAAGGTAGACGATCCCTGAATAATCCGTTGGAACCTTTGGATCTAGAAATAGAGACCACACTTCGAACCGCTAGAACCTTAGCACAAAAGTCTCTAAGTAATTACCAGGAAGCCATAACCACCTTGAAATCCTTAATGGATGAACACGAGGAACATGTCATTGATCCTAATGATAATATGGGTAGGGGTGAACATGATCACAATAGTAGGGAAGTCCCAATTAGGAATCACTTCCTACCTGAACCTTATACCTATGCTTCTTGTATCAACCCACCGACCATTAATGCTACCCATTATGAGATTAAGCCTAACTGGATTACAGCCTTACCTTCTTTCTATGGGCGTGAGAATGAGGACCCTTATGGACACATTGCTAGCTTTCTTGAAATCCTTTCCATGTTCAAACTTCAGCATTTTAATGATGATGCCTTTCGACTCAAGCTCTTCCCTTTTTCTTTGAAAGACAAGGCTAAACATTGGCTCCAAACTTTAGCGCCAAATTCGATTTCAACATGGGACCAACTTCAGGATGCCTTCCTTAAGAAATACTTCCCGATCATTAAAACTCAAAATTATCGAACCATGATTATCTCTTTCAAGCAAAATGAGGATGAGATGTTTCATGAAGCCTGGGAAAGATTTAAGGATCTTCTTAGAGAGTGTCCCCATCATGAGGTACCTGAGTGGCAGTTAGCCCATTCATTTTATAATGGTCTTAATGATCGTTATAGGACAATGGTCGAAGCTTGCTGCGGAGGTGTTGTTCTTAGTAAGCCATGGACCGCCCTTTGGGAAATGTATGATAATCTTGCTGAAAATTTACAACACAATGCCTCAGTCTCTAGGAGTCGGTCTACCACTGTTCGTAATTCTCGGGGAATTCATGAAATTTCTGAAGTCCAAAGTCTATCCGCACAAGTAGCCCTCCTAACTAAAGACTTAAACCAGTTGAAAACAGGCCAATCTCTTGCTCAACAAGCGTCGAATACTTCTCGTGAAATCTGTGCCCTTTGCCTTAATTCTGATCACCATATTACCGATTGTCATCTGGCCCCCAATTTCCCTGACTTTGTTCAGGAACAAGTTAATGCAACCTATGGTTTTTCCAAACCTCAAAATAACCCTTATTCGAATACCTATAATCCAGATTGGAGAAATCATCCTAATTTTAGTTGGAAGCCACAACAATCGAGTAATTTTCCAGGGCAAAGCAACACAACTAACCCTTCTGCTTTTAAGTACCCACCTAAATCTTCTGCAAATCCAAATCCTGGGTACCCTCCGCAATCAACTTTAGCCTCTCAAACCCAATCCTCTTCTGAACCAACTTTAAGTGCCCTCCTTTCAGCTATGACTGCCATGAATGACAACATCAACTCAAACATTAGTGGCATAAGAAGTGATTTGACAAGTGAAGTCTCTAAAATTCAGAACTATGTTTCTAGAATAGAGAACCTGTGTAATTCCAATACCCAATCCATTAGTAAACTTGAGAACTCACTGGACCAACTGTCTAACACTATAGCCAAAAGAGAGGAAGGTCATTTGCCAAGTCAATCGGTCACAAACCCCAGAGGCCAGCACTATGTAGAAAGCCAAAACTTCGAGAGTGCCAAAGCCGTTGTGACCCTTAGAAGTGGAAAAACAGTAGATAACCAAATAGGTGAACCTGTCAATCTGGATGATCAAACATCCGATCCGACAACCAAGCATCCAGCCCAAGATAATTCTCATTTTTCTTCTAATATTGACACATCTGATTCTAGAGAGCCTGATCCAGATAAATATATCCCTAAAGTTCCTTTTCCAACAGCTCTTAAGGACCCTTCTTCAACCATCAAAGCCCGAAAAACTGCCGAAGAAATCCTTGAAACTTTTAAGCAAGTCAACATCAACATTCCGCTACTTGATGCCATTAGACAGATTCCTTCTTATGCCAAATTTCTTAAGGATCTGTGCACCCATAAACGCCAGGCTAAATCCAAAGTGTCTAAAAAGATCTTCCTCACTGAACAGGTTAGTTCTATCTTAAAACATGATACACCTCCCAAACTAAAAGATCCTGGTACCCCTACAATACCTTGTTATATAGGAGACTACCATATTGATGGTGCCCTTCTTGATTTAGGTGCCAGTGTGAACCTTACGCCCTATTACCTTTATAAAGAGTTTGGGATGGGAGAACTTAAACAGACGCCTGTGATTTTGCAATTAGCTGATAGGTCAATTAAGACACCTAGAGGTATTTTAGAAGATGTTTTAGTCAAAGTGGATAATTTCTTCTTTCCTGTGGACTTTGTTGTCTTAGACATGGAACCTGCGATCCACTGCAAAAAGACTGTACCTATTATTCTAGGACGTCCCTTTTTGGCCACAGCTAATGCGTGCATAAATTGTAGAACTGGGGTGATGGATGTTTCCTTTGGACATATGCATGTTAAATTGAATATTTTTAAAACTGCATGCTTGCCTGAGCCTGACGATGATGAATGCTTTAATGTTGACATTTTAACCGAATGTATTGATGATAGATCACATACCATGATTTTTGATAAATTATCTGGTGGTTTGCATGATTATGACTCTGACAGTGATGATGATGTTAATTTAGAAATTGCACAATCGAAAGATGACATCACAACAAACATCACAGATACACCGATCGATAGGTTAGATGACCGATCAATCGACCTGGACACAACGAAGCTTGAAACTGTCTCTTGGATGATTGAACCTCTTCCATCTCTCTCATCAACTCCTGCGCCGACCTCATTGGAGTCACCACCTGAACTTGAACTTAAACCACTACCTAAAACTCTAAAATATGCTTTCCTTGGACTAAACTCTACTCCTCCCATTATCATTTCGTCATCCTTGTCTTTTGATCAAGAGAGTCAACTTATTAATGTTCTTAAGGATCATAAGAAAGCAATAGGTTGGACGGTCGCTGATTTGAAAGGTATTGATCCTTCGATTTGTATGCATAAAATTCACTTAGAGGACGAGTCTAAAACTGTTAGGGAAATGCAACGTCGTCTGAATCCGAATATGAAAGAGGTAGTGAAGAAAGAAGTGGTGAAACTGTTAGATGCCGGTATTATATACCCAATTTCTGATAGTCAATGGGTCAGTCCTACGCTGGTAGTACCTAAGAAATCTGGTCTAACCGTAGTAGAAAATGACAAAGGAGAGCAAATCCCGATGCGCCAAACTACGGGATGGCGTGTTTGTATTGACTATCGGAAACTTAATGCTCTAACTAGAAAAGATCACTTCCCTCTTCCTTTCATTGATCAAATCTTAGAAAGACTTTCCGGCCAGAGCTATTATTATTTTCTAGATGGATATTCAGGGTATAACCAAGTTGCAGTTGATCCTCAAGATCAGGAGAAGACTACTTTTACTTGTCCTTTCGGTACTTTTGCTTATCGTAGGATGCCTTTTGGTCTTTGTAATGCACCGGCGACATTCCAAAGGTGTATGATGGCCATCTTCTCTGACATGATCGATAAATTTCTTGAAGTCTTTATGGATGATTTTTCGGTGTTTGGAAATTCTTTTGAATCGTGTTTAGACAATCTCTCTAAAGTTCTTGATCGATGCATTGAAACCAATCTTGTTCTTAGTTGGGAAAAGAGTCACTTCATGGTTCAAGAAGGAATCGTGTTGGGGCACATTGTTTCCAAACATGGTATAGAGGTCGATAGGGCTAAAGTTGAGTTAATTTCTAAATTACCTCCACCGACTTCTGTGCGTCAAATCCGCTCTTTTCTAGGTCATGCTGGATTTTACCGCCGCTTCATCAAAGATTTTTCGAAAATTTCTCGACCCTTATGTGAATTACTGGCAAAGGATGTCCCTTTTGTCTTCAATGATGCGTGTTTGACTGCTTTCAAGACTATTCGTGATTTACTGTCTACCGCACCTATCGTTCACTCACCTGATTATTCCCTACCTTTTGAATTAATGTGTGACGCCTCTGATTCAGCTATAGGAGCTGTGTTAGGACAGCGAGTAAATAAAGTTTCGCATGTGATTTATTATGCTAGTAAGACCCTCTCTGAATCGCAATTAAATTATACAACTACTGAGAAGGAGTTATTAGCAGTCATCTTTGCGTTGGAAAAGTTCCGGTCTTATCTCCTAGGTTCTAAAATCCTTATCTATACTGATCATGCCGCTCTGCGATATCTTTTAGCCAAAAAGGATGCCAAACCTAGACTGATTCGTTGGATCTTGCTTTTGCAAGAATTTGATCTAGAAATTAGGGATAAGAAGGGTTCAGAAAATGTAGTTGCTGACCACTTGTCTCGCCTACCCTTGGAACATATTCTTGATGGAACTCCTGTTGACACGTCCTTTCCCGATGAGCATCTCTTCCATGTGAACCGTCTTTCGTTGCCTTGGTATGCACATATAGTTAACTTTCTTGTTTCCGACAAGCTTCCTGATTCTTGGTCTAAAAATGCCAAAGATAGATTCTTTTCTCAGATCAAATATTATATATGGGAAGACCCTGAGTTATTTAAGCACTGCTCTGATCAAGTTATCCGTAGGTGTGTGCCCGAGTCTGAAGTCCATGATATTCTCACTTTCTGTCATACTCATGCATGTGGTGGTCATTTCTCAGGAAAGAACATTGCTGCAAAGGTTTTACAAAGTGGATTCTATTGGCCTACGATTTTTAAGGATGCTCATAATTTTTGCCAATCTTGTATTAGGTGTCAAAAGACTGGAAATATCTCTCGTAGGAATGAGATGCCGCAAACGCCGATCTTAGTTGCCGATATTTTTGACATTTGGGGCATTGATTTCATGGGTCCGTTTCCACCTTCTTTTGGTTTTCAGTATATCCTTGTAGCTGTTGACTACGTGTCTAAATGGGTAGAAGCTATAGCAACCAAGTCGAATGATCATAAAGTTGTGGTTAAATTTCTGCAAAGTAATATCTTTTCTCGATTTGGGTGCCCTCGTGCAATTATTAGTGATGGTGGTTCTCATTTCAATAATCAACATTTTGCTTCCCTTCTTAGAAAGTACTCTATTACTCATAAGATAGCCACCCCTTATCATCCTCAGACCAGTGGTCAAGTAGAACTTTCTAATAGGGAAATAAGGCGTATTTTAGAGAAAACCGTTCGCATTGACCGCACAGATTGGGCCATAAAGCTAGATGATGCACTGTGGGCTTACAGGACTGCTTATAAAACGCCTATCGGTATGTCCCCATATCGATTAGTTTTTGGTAAGCCTTGTCATTTACCTGTTGAATTGGAGCATCGGGCTATGTGGGCCATTAAAAAGCTTAATACTGATATCAATGCCGCCACAACACATAGGAAGCTTAGTTTATGTGAACTTGAGGAAATTCGTAATGATGCATATTTGAATTCCAAGATCTATAAAGACAAAACAAAAGCTTTTCATGATAAACACATTTCGAGAAGGACTTTTGTTGTGGGGCAGAAAGTGTGGCTTTTCAATGCCAAATTACGCCTTTTTCCTGGTAAATTACGGTCTAGATGGTCCGGGCCTTTTATCATAAATAACGTATTCACGCATGGTGCAGTAGAAATCCGCAATCCACACACGAATGAGATTTTCACTGTTAATGGGCACAGATTAAAGCATTATGTCGAGGACATCGTTCATGGTGAGGTTATCGAGTCCGTCGAGTTGACGGATCCATGCTTTAAGTGATCCTTTTATGGACGTCGAGCGAAAGACGTAAAATTACGCGCTTTCTGGGAGGCAACCCAGTTTTATGATTTTTCCTTAGCTTTTTAGAATTGTTTTGATTTCTAGGAATTTTTCCATGATTTTTTCGATTTTTCCTTTATTTTCCGTGATTTTTCTTTAAGAATAATCATAATATCTATAAAATCAAATTTCCTGGAGGACGGTCGACCGCCACATCGACCGCCAGAGCATCCGTGCGGCTCTGTCAAAAATAAATCTTCTCAGGGTCGATAGAAGGATCGACCGTCAGCTCCTCAAACACGTAACGTGGGTCACGGTCGATCGATCGATCGACCGTCCGTTTATTTTTTCCAAATTGCTTGGTTGACGGTCGATCGATCGATCGACCGTCTGATTTTGTTCTCAACTCACCCGCACCCACGGTCGATCCGACTTCATCTTCTTCCTTCCCCATCACCGACCGCCGGCCATCTTCACCTCTCCGGCCGCTCCCCGCCCTCCAACCCACCTCCAACACCATCGCAATCTTCCCCTCTACCTCCTCCCGGCCTCTTCTCCCCCCAATTTCGTCTCTTCCGACGCCGGCGAACGTCCCCTGTTCCTACCGCCATCTCCGATCACCTCTTCCACTGTGTCCCACCGTCCCTAATCACCTCCAGCACCTTCCTCTGGGCGTCACGACTCTTTTGCAACCTTCAAAACTCAAACTTGTAGCTCGGTTGGCCGGATTCCACCTCCGACGATCCTCCACCGCGCCGGCCATCTTCTATCCGCCTCTTGGCCCTCTGATTCTATAATTAAATCACCTAGGTGCGCTCTCAGGCCTTCTGCGATGCTTCCTTGCTCCTTACTCACCTCGATTGAAGCTCCGGCCGCCGGATTCTAACTCCGACCATCTTCCTCCGCGCCGTCCACCGTCGTTCCGCCGCCTGGCGACCACCAGTCACAGATCAGACGACGTAGATAGACTCCTTGGCCTCCTACGATGCCATCCCCACTGGTCCCATCCTCTGGCGACGACGTTTCACCGTTGATCGTTGCCGGCGAGCTCTCAGCCGTCCGTTGGCTGATGGACGAGCTGTATAGGTCTTGACCTTTAACCGGGATCATGATATGGATACTGCTAATTTGTGTGCTGTATATGGATGGTTTACTGTAGTTTATTATTTTAATATCTATATTTTTAATCATGTGAATGAATGGTTGTACAGGCTACATATTCAAGAAATACAAAGGGGATTCTGCCGAAATTTTGAACAATTCTCATGCCTTTTTACTATTATTGATATATATTTCATTCTATTCTATTTGATCTTTTGGAAAGGTATTTTTTTTTTATGACAGGTGGCCTTTGGCACTCATTGAGGGGCGCATGTTGCAAATCTTATATAGATCAATTAGGGGTTATTCTTCAAGTCTTTACCTATGTCTCTAACGTTTTATGGTGATTTCTATGGTTTTATTCTTTTAATCTCTTCTAGAGACATAAATTCATTCAAGGATAACGTGTTCTTCTTATGGGCGTGGTGATCGTCTTTTATGCGAGCCAACTACTTATAGCGCGATATTTACGGTGATCTCTACCCTTTTCCTTGCTGTATTTTTCTGACTTAGTGTAATTGGGGACAATTACATTCAAGTTGGGGGGTTGATTCTAGGAATTTAATTTTTATACATCCCTTGAATTATGTCAAAAGAATGAAATTATGATATGATTTGACAAAGGTGCAGGTTTTAGAAATTTATTTTATGAATTATTCTGAGATTTGTATGTCATATAAGGGATGGTAAATTTTACTATGCATGACACTATTTCTATACTTTAACACTTTTACCATGATTTAAGGATAACTTGACATATCCTAATGCACATGTTCACTTCCACATGTTAAGGGGTTGATACTAGATTCTAAGCATGATACTAGGATAGATTTACAATTTTATGTCATGACACAGAAAATACATGAACACATGCAAGTATCTGAGTATGCGAAAAAAAAAAGGATCTTCAACTTAGTAACCGGGCAGTGTGCCTAGCCAGCGTGGTGTTCGCGTAAAACGGTTGAATTTCCTAAGAAAAAGTTCTGGAGCTTGATAAAGCTGTGCCTAAACAAAACTATTAAGTGTTTTGCTAAGTAACCGGGTCTCTGCGCCTCAAGAAGCGGAGAGTGCTCGCGTAAAAAGGCAAAGTGTCTGATAGTTGAGAAAAAATTATGGAAAAAAAAACAGATATTGCTATGTGATAAGTGGAAAATATGTGCTGGGATAGGATTGTGATCTTGAATAGTTGAAGTGTTTAGATATAATTGACGCTCTGAAGCATGTGGAACCCCAATCACACACAGGAGTGTTAAAGTTGTTTTTAATCATGATTAAATATTTTGAAGTGTTGGAAATATGTTATGACATGTTTTGATTTACTATATTTTTATGTGACTGTGAGTTGAAGGATGTATTCATAGATATTATTTCTATTTCACGCATTAGAGTTGATGAATATTATAATTGATTTCTGATGATATATTTAAGGGATGTATAGATGTTTGTGGGTGTCATTCCTGAAAACCCTCAGGAGACTATAACTCCTCCACTGGGGTAACCCAGGGGTTTAAAGGCTTGTTGCACATGCTAAGTGCAATCGTGAGACCTACGAAAGTGGCTAGTTTGATTTATTGCTTTCTTTTCATATTTTCTTTGCTCGAGGACTAGCAAAGTGTAAGTTGGGGGGTGTGATAAGTCACTAAATGTTCATGATTCAACCTCTTAACTTAGCTTTGTTAGGCCTAGAGTGTTTGTATTTGATAGCTTGTTAGTTGATTTCAGGTTTAATCATGCTTTGAGGAGAAATGCAAGAAATTCGGTTAATATGCTGAAATACACTGCTCTATCGACTGTTAGCATAATATTCACCAGATATTATGCTTATCGCCAAATATTTTGAAATTTGAATGACAGCTAATAGACATCAAGATGTACAACTTTCATATTGAAAACTTTCAGAGATTCCAGATGGATTGATAGCAGTTTTGGAAAAGATGAAGATAATTAGCTGTTGGAAGACTGGTCCGTCGACGCCTGGAGAATATTCGTCAAATATTCTAGTTAAGTCCAAATATTACAAACTCTTCGGTAGAGGACAGAGGACTTCCAGAGCTGCATCTTTTATGTTGGACTCATTCTCAAATTCTGAACCGGTTGAGTCTAGTCGCGATTGGAAGGAGCTGTCAGGGTTGGACCAGGAATTCCGAGTTGTACTTGAGGTCTAACTTAACCCCAAAACCCTAATCCGGGAATGAAGATATAAAAAGGGCTTTGTGGCTGGAAAACCGGAGGCCTCCATAGAGAAAAACAGAGGAATTCAGATTGGAGAAGAAGACGGAGATGTGGTGTAGATCTCAAGCTTTCTTCATCGAATACATGGCCTTCATCCCAAAGATGAGTGGCTAATCTTCTAGATCTAGGGATCTCATGAAACTCTAGTATAACTTTCTGTATTTTCTAGTTGATTCTTGTATTCCTTTCTCATAGACATGATCTTATGGATTTGAATTTATTGATAATAGAGTTGATGGAAGTATTTCCCTTGACGTATTTTGTGTCCTACTTGATTGCTGTGCTTGATGGTAGAGTTCCATAAGATGGTTTTCATGTGGTTTTTGATATGCTTTTGAGATAATCTATGCTAAGTAAAGATAGATTGTACTCAGGTTAAGTCCGAAGACAATCTATGCTACACGAAGATAGGTTATGCCTTAGGTAGTCATCAACTTTCTTTTAGGGTTTCATGTGAGCTTAAGAAGCCATGATTCCATAATGTCTAGAGAAGAAGCAAGATGATAATTAGAGAATACAGGAAGTGAAGCTAGAGTGGATTGAGGGTTCCCTAGGTTGTTTCTCTCATTGATCTATTTCAACCTCTTTAATTGCTTTCGTAATTAGTTTTAATTAATTAGTTTCCAAAATCCAAATCAACCTTTCATTGCTTTAGGATTAGAGTTTTGAGTTTCAATTTCACCTTCGTTATTCAAGTCAAAGTTTTCCCTGAGGATCGACCCCGTATTTCATCATTATACTATCGTTTGAATTTAATATTGAAATAAGGGTTTATAAATTTCTAAATTGCGTTTTGCGTACGATTTAACGACACCGTTCGTGAGCGATCACTATGCATTGCCCGTAGTGACAGCTGGTATTGTGTATTCTTAGGGATCTGGTAAGACAAGGTTGGGGCTCTATCCCAAGGAATCTTCGCTATCTATTGCCAATTGTGAGAGTTGGTATTGTGTATTCTTAGAGATCCGGTTAGATAGAGTTAGGGCTTTGTCCCGATGAACTTTTGTTGCGCGTTGCCTGTAGTGATAGCAGGTATCGTGTATTCTTAGGTTTTGGGTTGGATAAAGTTAGAACTATAATAAGCAAGAATCAATCGTAGGAAGAGACATTTATATATTTTGTTAGGTTTATAGTTCCTTATCTTCCGGTTAAGGTGATTGGGATGTGAATCCCTTAACTGAGTATTATATGAACCATTGAAAAGAGAAGAACCTAAATCCGAGTGAAGTGATTCCTGAAGCCTAGCCTCATTCAAATCTTGATTTCTTTTATTAACTTTATCTTATCATTACATCTTCGATCTATTTTCTTAACTTTTACGCTCTTAATTGTTTTCGATATATTGTTATCTGTGTTTCTGGATCTTTCCTGCTTGTCTCTCTGTGGGTTCGACCTCTCTTATGCTGTACTACACCGCGACCGCTGTGTGTGACACATTTGAGCGATATCAAGGGCATATATATATATACTAGTAAGTCCCCTGCCACATGGCAGGGTAACTATCTTCTCTCCCCACCTTCCCCAATAACTCCTCACTAACCCCCTCTCTCCCCCACTAACTCCCCCTCCATGTAGGATAACCCTCTCCACGTAGGCTCTACATAGGACAACAAAAGGTTAATTTATAACCATCTCTCCATATAAGGATGATACCATAATTGAAACGATCAACTTATCGCATCCAGGCAAACGAATCTAATAACTTCAAAAGAGCAAAACTTTCAATCTATACTCCCAATTGATGTGAAATTTGATATGCCTACTCATTTACGTACCCCATATCACATATCCGAAAATAAGTTCAATTGGCGAAAGTAAATTGGATGAAAACATATAATTTCGGTTTAAAAATAGATTTGATAAAAGGATCATAATTACGTCAAAAATTTCTTAGATTAAAACCAAAACCTTCGGAATAGTCCTAAATGTCACTAAGATCAACATATCCAAGAATCAAATCAATTGGATATGAATTACCCACTTTATTTCACACATTTATGTATCTGCCCTGTTTCAGCAAAGTCCATCAAGCAATTCACCAAATATCGTAAATAAATATGATAAATATGAAATCAAATGTGTTGGAAACTAAACTCATATATATACAACTTTTATGTTCAACATAAGCTGAGATTATGTATGTAAATGCCAGAAATCAAGCTATAACATGGTTTTTTCTGCTAGAATAGAAATCCAATAAAAATCCGGGAAAAAGTCACATAAATCTGGCCTAAATCCAAATTAAATCACACCAAACTCCAATCAGTTATCAAGCAACCTAAGAAGGATTATCTAGGATATAGAAATCAAGGAAACAACAACTCAATCATCCTAGAACACCTAAACAAGGGTTTAGGTTAAGAATCCTACCTCAATACGCTAATCCCTCTCTTAATCCTTGATTAATATGACCTAGGATGGCCTAGATCAACTCCTCCAATTGTTGCTGACCTCTCCAAGCTACTGAAACACCCATTGGCACGAAACCCTAGCGACAGCGGAGAGAAGAAGAAAAAGAGAAGAAACAGAGGAGCTGGCGGGTTCTTATACTAGCCGTGTCTCATCGATCGCACAAAGTAGCGATCGATCGGACTGTGCGATCGATCGGAATAGGTCGGTTCGTCGCCCAAACAAACACCTCAGCGTAGGTGGCCTCGAAACCGATCGGTCGCTCGAAGGGCCGACCGATAGTTCGTGGGCTGAAAGTTGTCCTAAGGACAAGCTTTCACACCTAAGCTTGGATCTTCCAATCCCAAGCCCGCCTAGGGTTCTAACAAGCACATTCATCATTCATGGGGTCGTGTATGCACTACGCGGGTGTGAAACCGACCGACAATGCATAATTTACCAAATTATCCTTGGAGTCGAAAATCAACAATGCGATCAACCGATCGCGCTCGACACGAAAATAAACCAACAAGGCAGGGCCTCTGACCTACACGGTCGAGTCAGGTTAGAGGAACATGTCCTCACACCCGTCCTATGCCCTGTTACGGGGTAAGAAGTTCGTCCTATCCCTATGATAAATCGCAAAATGCGCATAATATAACCCTTCAACTTAGCTTTGTTAGTATCTGAGCGGTGTATTACTAATAGTTTGTTAGTATATTTCAGGTACAAGGAGTCCCTACATCATTTTCACGGTGAAAAAGTGCAAAAGATGAAGAAAAAGTGAAAATAATATTTGGATCGATCCATGCTAATTTAGGATCGATCCAATATGTTGGATGGATCCACTGTGAGTTTGGATGGATCCAGACCTTCCTTCCAGATATCCATATTGAGCTTTGTATAATGGATCGATCCAAATACCCTTTCTAGAGAACACTTTTTCAGTCATTGTATAGTGGATCAATCCAGACTCAGTTTGGATCGATCCATATCCTTGTTGGATCGATCAACTATGCAAAACTACAAAAGAGGCTCTGGAAAGGGGTTTTGGATTGATCTACTCATAGTAGATAGATCTAATCCTTTAGAAACCCCAAGATTTATAGTTTGGATCGATCCAAAATAGGTTTGGATCGATCCAAGATCAGTTGACGAGTAAAAATGTACGGTTTGGATCTAATCCGATCGTTCACGATCTATAAATAGGGGTTTTGACTCTTATTTTAGCATCTTTTTCTCAGCCTTCTCCCCTCCTTGGAGTTAGAGAGATTTAGGGCTCTAAAGGTGGATTTTGATGGAGAAGATGGATCAAACCTCTCCATCCATAGATCTCCTACCCAAGATGAGTAGCTAAACCCTCTTCTCCTTGGGAATCCATTGATGTCTTAGGTTCTTTTCTTAGATTTATCTTTTGATTCTTGAGGTAATGACTCTCTTGATATGGTATTTGTATGAATTCACATGTAATTTCATATTTTTTTTAATGAAATCCATTGTTGAATGGTTTGAATACCTCTTCTTGCATGTAATTGTATGGAAATTAGATGCTTGATAGGTGTTTGACTTAATTCCTCAAAGAATAGGTCATACTAGAACCATGGGCATCTCTCTTGGAGGGATCATTGTTCTTAGGATAGGATCTTGAGGTGCTAGAACCACCTCAAACCATCACTAACCTACATACCATTCTTGCCTTAGATGAAGGATTGGATTGATGTATTAAACCCATCTCAATCCAAGACTTTATTTATACAATGCCTTGATTTCTTGCCAACGATATGACCTTAACCCGACGATTGTTGACCTATGATCAGATTAAAGCCTCGATCATGGATCGTAACCTTGTAATTCACGCGATGAGATGATCTTAACCCAACGTCTTATTAGCGGCGAGCGATACTAATCATACGCTCGTCGATCTCCAATTTCGACCATCTCATTGAGGTGTCATTCATCTTGATTCACAAAGAATAAATTTAGATCCTAATTCGGATTGGAATTCCCTAGGATTTCTTTCTTGATAAATTTTCGCCTTAATTGTTTTTAGAGTACTTTAGTTAGAATACTCAAAGAATCAATCTAATTGTTTCCAACTATTATAGAGATTATATTGCATTTGTTAGTTCGACCATCCAATTCCTTGAGGATTCGACCTGTGCTTCAACTAACTACGTTATACTTAATTAGTAGTTCGGTAAATTGTTTTGACCGCTTTTGATATACATAACGACACATTTCAATGCGCGTAAAAAATGACGCCGTTGTCAGGAAATTAGATTAGTTGAATTACAGAATTGATATACCTCTTCAATATAATTCTTTACAATTAGTTTGTCTTTTTCATTTCCTTTATTACAAAATAATAAAAAGAATCTTTCTCTTACATAGCTATTCTTTTGCATTCGTGGGTGAAACTTCCGAGCGGCGAAGCGAATCATCTATGAATCAAGAGTTCTTGGACCGATGTAAAGTATCTCTAACTTTGTATTGTCTTGTATGAATGAATGAAGACGACCCTGAATTAGATATCACTTTACAAGCATACTTGAATTCTAGAACAACCTTGTGTATACAACCTCTAGCCATGGAAAACGGACATCATCCTAACGTGGATGGTGTGAACCAATAAGACCATAATCCTAATGGGGATCGTAGGAGCATGAAGGATTATTATATACCTTCTACTTTTGCTCCTATGTCGGGCATACATCAACCGATTATACATGTCGTTCATTATGAGTTCAAGTCTCAATCATACAATACCTCCCAAACTTTCATGGTTTACATAACGATGACCCTTATGCCCATCTTGAGAACTTTGTTGAAAAAAATTCGACGATTAAAATTCCAAATTTACCCAAAAATACTATGAAATTGAAACTTTTCTCATTTACTTTGAAATGCAAAGCCAAGTATTGGTTTGAATCGTTAGAACCTCAAACTATTACTACATGGGATCAATTACAAAGTGCTTTCTTAGAAAATTTTTATCTTATAGTTAATTTGAGGACTCAAATAAAGAGTAACCATTATGTTGATTGATGAACCAGGACCTATTTGCAAGAGCCTAACTAAAGCCATGCTAGAGTGCTAGAGCCAACCAACAACAATAGGAAGTTGCTTCAAGTTAATCTTCCTGTGACAAATCCCAATAGTTCTACCTTTTTCTTGCTTGAATTCCTGCAAACAGTAAAACTAGCATACTGAAAACTCTCGAACCTTATTGTTCTGCACAGTTACATGCGAAGTCACATTCTCCGGCGAACCTTGTTTCCCGGAGTGATATAAAACATAGGCCACCAGAGAGACTGATCAGAAGAGAGGGAAAGAGAGGGGGAAAGGCAGAGCCATGTGATGTGAATGCACAAGTCGCCGGCCGGAGGCGATTTCCAACATCGCTTTCTTAGCAGGCCCCAGCAGCTCCACTACCCGCCGCCACTGAGCCTGCGACCACTTCGTGAGCCGCCTCAACGTGACCTTTCGGCGGCGCCTGTTCCCGAGACGCACCACCGTGCCGCCGCCTCGCCGCCTCCTCTGCGCCCTTGCGGCCGGCCGCTCCCTCCCGCAGCACCACCGGACAAGCGCCACTCTGCCCGATTCTCCAGCTGAGATTGCGAAACAAACTATATCTTTAGCCATAGTGCTAATTCTATTCAGAATTTATCCTATATTAGTCTTCTACTAGACTAGAGTAGCTCTTCTTGATCTCTTATAGAGAAGAGTAAAGCTTAGTGTTGGTAATCATGGAGATGATCATGATTGAAATGATTGGGTTTGTGATTCCTTGGATAGTTAAGGAGTCTCATGGTCCACAACATCATCTCAGCGCAAAATATATTTTGATGGCAATGATGGATGGGCTGCAAAAGGAGTAGATTGAAAAGATCAAAGTAGAGATTGGAATCAAAGAAACCAGTACTGTTTGGGACCTTTGCTTGTATAGTACTGCTACTCGTGGTGCTGTGCACATGATGAGGGGAAGCCGGAGGAATAAGAAAGGGGTCGCCGTACTGAGTTCATTGGCTTTCCATAAAGAGGAACTGGCGTAGATTCATTACTACTGTATGCTCCACCACTTGTAAGAAAAGAATACATTGCTTTCATCTTTATTTGGTAGCTGGGTATTTGCTAATAGTTTGTGATGGAGTGGTTTGATCATGAGCTTGGGGAGTTGCTGAATTGATAGGATGTCTCTGCAACACATGGAAGAGTCAATGAGGCAAGTCATTAGATGAGAAGCTGCCAAAAGATACAGGAAAAGACACAGCTAGCTTCTTGTAGGATTTCTTATGCTAGAACTGAATGAATAGAAACAAGAGTATCGTCATGTGCAGCAATATGGAGCTAGGCCGATGTCCGTGTACGAACGCCGTTGTGATGTCGATGCTATCTCCCATCAACTTGATGGGAGATCTAAAAAATGAGATTAAATCACCTGCGTACTATTAGATAAGTAGAATATTTATCTTATCGAGCTTACTTAATGTGGTCTCGTAATATGGTCCTCACAGGCCTAACATTCTAATCTTCTGAACTAGAACTATATACACATGAAGGAAAATAGCATGTGTACAGGTCTTGGAATATAGTTTGAATGAGAACAAAGCAGATTCATCCTTTGGATTCCGACAAGGGTAAAGATTTACGTACATGATCACGTGGTAATGTATGCTGCATTGCTGCACATGTTCCTCAATCGCTACTGATGGATTAGCATCCTCAATCGGTAGATATCTACCGATCAGATGATTGATACGTTCAATTAGTAGATGTCTACATATTTGTTGATCTAATCCATCGATAAAACACTATCTATGGATTAGGTGACGCAACCGATAGATGTCTATCGATCGAGGGCATGTACCCTTACCATGTACCCCAATCGGGGTCTTTGGATTGGGGTACATGGGACAATCTAGTAGCCTAGTACAGGATATATATGTAGCATGCTTGTTTCTTTGCTTGCAAGAGAGGTCCTGAATCGAGTGCCTATTTGATAAATTAAAGCACAGCCATCTTGGCGGATCGGGTGGGCCAATCTCAAGTAACAGTAGCTAGGAGTCTGAGCTAGTTTGGGTCAAGTTTGACTACTGGTTTGAGTTCTATTTGATTGGGTACTTAATCCATTAATGATGTAGTTCCGAGTCTTGTAATAGGAATTGAGTTGGAGTTAGAGCTGGGGTTTTAGTCAGAGGTACTCGGGTTGAAACTCCAATACTCCGCGCTCGAACATGTTAAGAAGTGGATCCCGGAATGGGATAGAAATACAAGTTTCTTCCACAGCCTTGCCAAACGACGATAGTACAAATCGAAGGTGCTTGAGATAGTTGCTGAGGATGGAAGGGTGGTTGATAAGACTAGAAAAATGTATAAATTATCCTTATAATTTGGCTTTGTTAGTCTTCGAGCAATGCCTAACCAACTATTTTTAACTTATTTCAGGTACAAAAGACCTCAGTAAGAGTTCAATCAAGTTTAGAACTAAAACGAGCACATTAGGGCAATTCTAGCATAATCGATCATCACAACATGAAAGGATCGATTATTTATGTGCATTAACCTAACATAGAGTACCAGTACAAAAGATCGATCATCACTTCATAAAGGATCGATCATTTATGTGCGTCAACAATGGCAGAGAGCAAGGTTTGAAAAGATTGATCTTCCTCCATGAAATGATCGATCATCCACGGGGTGTGACCAACAACACAAGAAAATGATAGATCATCTTCTATGGAAATGATTGATCCTTTACGACGCAACCAGCAATAGAAGAATAAATGATCGATCTTCACCCTATGAAAATCGATCATTCCTTTATCCGTGAAGAGAATCAAAGGCCAAGATCTAATCCGATGGAAGGGTGCTGACTAGCTTATAAATAGGCATGGTCTAGAGTTTTTAGGGAACTCTCTTGGCTGCTTGGAGGCCAAGGAAAGGGGGCTATCAAGCTCTCTCTTTCTCTCTCTCTCTGAGAGGGGAGCACTCTTTCTTAGTTTCTTTTTTTTCTTTTAAACTTTTTTTGTTAGAATCTCTTGGAGGAAATCCATGACGGAAAAGCTTCATCAACTTTCATCCATGGATCAAACCCAAAAGATGAGTAGCTAAACTTTTAATCATGGGATTCTTATGATGTAACTAGAATTTCTATTAGGGATTTTTAGGATTTAGAGCTTGTATACTTTCTTGAATGGTTTGTATGGATTGATCTTAATTTCTTTATGAACTTGGTGTTAATTTAACTTAAGGACGGTTGGATTGTTCTAATGTGTGTTAGATCTAGAGTTTATGCATGTTAGGGCTTAGATTTGAATCATCTAATAGGGGAATCATGCTAGAACCATGAAATCTCGTATTATGAGGGGGATCTTATTCGGAATTTGGGATTTTATAGTGCTAGAACCACAATAATCTATTTCTAATCCTCCATCTATCCTATCTTTATAGATTTGGCCATCGAGGTGCTAGAACCATCTCGATCTTACACCTAAATCCATATTGTGATTATTTTCTCGTGATGAATCGGTCTTAATCAGAGGGTTCATTAGCGGTGATCGAAACTAACCATTAGGTCACCGAATTTTAGATAATCGTTCTCGCCGATGAGGGATCCTAATCGAACATTGTTGAGTGATAGGGAGAACTAGCCTTTCACTTATCAACCATTAGCAGAGCCATTCAGTTTGGTTCACTAGTTCTAATCCTAGGAAGACCTTGTAGAACCTTTGTTACGGATTAAGATTCATTGGTTCCTTTTCTTGCATTTATAAATCCTTTACTATAAAGTTAGTTTAATTCTAATTCTGAATCTTTTCTCAACTTATTGGTAGGAATACTTAGGTTGAGTTTAGTAGTTTAATTACTTTCATACGCATTCCCTATGGATTCGACTCGGACTCACCGCTAGCTACCCTAAAGTAGTCAGTTAGTAGTTCGATTATAAATTTGTAATTTTGATCAGGCGCGTTAAGCCGTGACACTTTTCAAGCTCTATGAAAAAATTTCAAACTTAACGCGCACGATCAAAATTACAAATTTATAATCGAACTACTAACTAACTACTTTAGGGTAGCTAGCGGTGAGTCCGAGTCGAATCCACAGGGAATGCGTATGCTGGTAATTCAACTGTTTTACGCGAACACCATGCTGGCCAGAAACACTGCCCGATTACTAAGTTGAAAATCCTTTTTTTTTTCTTTTCATATATTTTGCATATTCAGATAATTGCATGTGTTCATGTATTTTCTGTGACCGGGCACGCGAAATCACAATTAGAACCTGTCATAAAACTGTAAACCTATCATAATATCATGCTTAAAATCTAATATCAACTCCTTAACATGTGAAAGTGCGCATATGCATTAGGATATGTCAAATTGTCCTTAAATCATGGTAAAAGCGATTAAGTATAGAAATAATGTCATGCATAGCTAACTTTACTATCCCTTATATGACATATAAGTTTTGGAATAATTCATAAGATAAATTTCTAAAACAAACATCTTCATCAACTCATATCATAATTTCATTCTTTTGACATAATTCAAGGGATGTATAATATATGGTTATCTAAAAAATAAAATAAAAACATTGAATTCTTAGAATTCTACCCCCCAACTTAAATCTGGTTGTCCTCAAGCACATATGAAGGGAAAAAGGAAAGAGATAACTTGTGGTGTTTCCAAGCATCCATGTGAAAGTATCATTGGCCAAATGCGAGAAAGATATGAAATATAACCAAGGGTTAGTGCAATAAAAGCAAAAGTACAAATGTCATCGTCTTGGCCTAACATCATACAAAGATCTAAACATACCAAGGCCAAGACTCGCGTACGGGATGCATGGAAACACTCATTGGAACCAAACAAAGACGTCGAAAACAAAAACAAAACAATCAAGCATGCAAGAAAGCAAGTAAACAACCAAACATAAAAAGAAAAGGTTGGGTTGTCCTCCAACAAGCGTTTACTTTAAGGGTTATTTACTTTTGAGACCTTGAAAACTTTTTAAATTACAAATACACCCTTACAATCTTTACATTCACATATGTACCCCTGAAAACTTTAAGCAAATATTAACCATGCCCTCCGGTGAATATTGACGGAATATTGAGGGTATATTTCTAACGCCGTTAACATTACTGTGTAAAATGACTATTTTGCCCTCATCTTCATCAACGTCGACCGATCGCGCAACTTTCAGGTTGCCGGAGATCCAATTGACCCCGATCTCCCCTCCGTTGGTGTCATTCACTTGATGTCTCGACTCCTTAGCATGGCCCTCGATGACCCGGGCTGGCTGGGCAGCGTCGGAGCCATTTGCTCCGCCTCGTCCCTCCGCAGGTAGGGTTCTCCGGCCGGCAGCTCTTCAAAATTATCACGCTTAGCATGATCTTCTGCTTCTCAGTCGTATGCGACAACACCTCCCTTCGCTACCTCCCCCTTTCCTCTCAACCAAACGATCAACACCACCACCACCCCCTTTAACAATCCGTCCTCTGTTTTAACAACAGAGCAAACACTCTGTTTTCTAACAGTATGACATATAGAAGTGGGTTCTTGGAATCTAGGTAGGAGAGGAAGAGGGACAAAGGGACAAAAAAGGAGGGGGGTGTGGCGGCGAAGGTCACGGCTAAGTGCCCTGGTGGGCGTGGCTGGTTGGGTGGCACCGGAGCTGGGGAAGAAGGTTGCAGTGAGGAGAAGAAAAAGAAAAGGAAGAGAGGAAGAAGGCGTAGCTTGGCAGCGTCCTTGCTGCGTGGAAGTGGGGCTCGAAGCCAGCAGCGGTGCCGTGGGCGCGGGGCCTGGGCCGATGGGCGCCTGGGCCGGTAGAGGATAGGGAAGGAAGGAACCGGAGAGGAAGAAGGAGGAAGAGAGGAGAAAGAGGAGGGGCATTTAAGTAAAATTGCCTACCATGGTTAGGATTTAACCATAGTTAGGTTAGCTCACCTTACGGGAGTTGACGGAAGGGCATGGTTAATATTTTCTCAAAGTTTTCTGGGGTACATATGTGAATGTAAAAATTGTAAGAGTGCATTTGTAATTTAAGAAGTTTTGGAGGATACAAAAGTAAATATCCCTTACTTTAATGTCCTCCGCCAGACATTATGCACTGTATAATCAAAATTGAATTTGGGTGGTTGATGGTTCCAGGTGAAGAAATACATGGATTGAAGAATGGAAAGGATATGCAAACATGATTTATCAAAGAAGAAGGGGACATCCTTGGCAAACAATTCATATAGAGCTTTAGCTATTGGCCAATCACCCCCCTTCAAGCCATGTGTTTCAATAAATGGACCTATCATCAAGTGGGCTTTTGGTGGCCGATGGTTCAAGGTAAACTAATACATGGCTCGAAGAATAGTAAACACATGCAAACATGTTTCATCGAAGAAGAATGAAATGTCCGTAACAAACAAAGTACTTGAAGGACGAGAAGTCTTGCATAAATTTTTGATGAAGCTTCGATGAAAATCGGCATGGCTGAAGAAAGATGGAAAAACATGGTTCGGGCACCTCACAATGTTCAATAAGTATGGATGGTGTGGAAGGTTGAGACTCAACTTGAGACTTCGGATATGAGTTCTCACAATTATGATTTAAGTCCTCATAATCATCAAATGTAAGCATAACATCATCCAATACATCAAAGATCAGCATGTTATTTTTACATGAAACTTCCTCAATGTAAACATCAAGATTAGGTAAGCCCTCATAAAAAGCTTCATGAACCGGCAAATCAATATCATAAGAATCATCCTCGTCAAGGTTAGATATGTCCTCATAGAAACTCTCATAGACTGGCGACACAATATCGCATGAATTATTATCAAAATAAGGTATATCCTCATGAAAAGCTTCATAAAACGACAAGTTGAAATCGAATAATTCATCCTCAACACTAAGTATGTGATTCTGGAAAGCTTCATAAACCGGCAACTCATTAAGCAAAACCTCCCCATTGCATGCATCACTATCACTAAAAGTAATAGCATTAAGAACAACATCATGACCCTTGAGAGAGCCTGATAGCCCCCCTTTCCTTGGCTTCCAAGCAGCCAAAAGAGTCCCCTAAAGCCCCTAGAACATGCCTTTTTATAACCTAGGAAACACCCTTCCATCGGATTAGATCTGGGCCTTTTATTCTCTCCACGGATAAAGGAATGATCGATCTTCATAGGATGAACATCGATCATTTATTCTTGTATCGCTGGTTGCGTCGTAAAGGATCAATCATTTCCATAGAAGATGATCGATCATTTTCTTGTGTTGTTGGTCACGCCTTGTGGATGATCGATCATTTCATGGAGGAAGATCGATCTTTTCAAAACTTGCTCTCTGCCACTGTTGATGCACATAAATGATCGATCCTTTATGAAGTGATGATCGACCCTTTGTACTGGTGCTCTCTGTCATGTTAATGCACATAAATGATCGATCCTTTCATGTTGTGATGATCGATCATTTATACTGGAATTGCCCTAATGTACTCGTTTTAGGTCCAAACTTGATCTAACTCTCACTGAGGTCTTTTGTATACGAAATAGGTTAAAAATAGTTAGTTAGGCATTGCTTGGAGACTAACAAAGCCAAATTATAGGGGTAATTTATGCACTTTTCAAGTCTTATCAGTGGTCTCAACCCACGATGAGGTAGCTGATGTCTTGATTCAGCACTTCAGTAATATGTGGATTGCACCGTCTAGCTCGGGTGACTTTATTTTTTCTGTCCTCCCCAAGCTAAAACCCGATGATCAACTCATCCTTTTGATGGAAGTTTCTGAGGATGAAATCTTGGCGACGCTGATAGAGATGGAGAAGGACCGTTGTCCGAGCCCCGACGGTTTGTCAGTTGAGTTCTTTCTGAAATTTTGGTCAGTTCTCAAGAGTGACCTAGTCCACTTGATCCAAAAATTCTTCTTCACTGGGCGGCTTCCCCCTCATTGGAATGAGACCTTTGTGTCTCTGATCCCTAAGGTCGATAATCCTCACAGTGTTAGAGACTATCAACCCATAAGCCTCTGTAATGTGAAGTACAAAATCATTTCTTCCATCCTGGCTAGCCGGCTCCGCAGCGTTCTGTCACACCCCGACCCAGAAAACCCATCCGGTTCGGGGCGTGAGGGTTCCTACTACTATTCACATCCAATCTAACGTGATATATTGCGGAATTCAGAGTTAATTTAAACATTTGACTTCCAATGGAAAATCTGTAATTCTAACAAACCGCTAGCAATTAAAATTTAAGGATAGAAGAGACATGATTCTATTAGGTTAAATCAAGTTGTACTATTTAGACATCAGATACAGATTTATCAAAATTCCTCAAAGAGGGAAATTATACATTTAAAAAAAAATCCTCGAGCAACATCTATGTATTAAAAAATCTATCAAACTACAACAGATATCCCACAGCAACCTCAAGTGCCTCTGAAAGTCATCGCGTCGCCAAAAGCTGGTCCTGCTGGTACTACTGAAAATGTGTAGGCACCTGCACCTGGAAAATGCAGCCCGGCTAGCAGTGAGCAACAAGCTTAGTAGGGTTCTACTTTACGGCACACTGAAAGAGAGGAAAACAACAACCACGAACTTCCTCCACTAAAGCCTAAAGGACGTCACGGGGTCCCATAACCCTATCATTGTCCCAAGGGCTCCCGTCATGAACCTCTCTCTTGTACCTTTGCACAGGATGTATGGAGTCACATCGCTCAAGGCTGTCAGCATCCTTCTTCCTTGTGGGAATGTTGACTCCTCTCAAACTCCGTCCGTGCTTATGTAGAGTAAATGTCACGCCTCGCCCCAATGAAAACCAAATTATCCCAAAAATTACTCAAAATTTTGACATGACCATTGGCCAAGGGCACGTGAAATCACAATTAGAACCTGTCAATAGATACAAAATCACACATCCTACGACATTTCATCCAATAATTACAACAGAAATCATAATTCCGAGAACACCATCGCCCCATTACATTCATTTACACATTTCACGTACATAGGAGTGTATAATCTTCCAATTACAACATAATCAGGCCACGAGACTACAATATACAAATTCTTCAAAATTTTCAACATATACAAAGCGTCAAATACAGAAATTGAGAGTTAAGGTAGAGTACAAAATAAATTTGGGATCCAACCCACATCTCTCCACCATCTACAAAGCTAACTCTCAATCAATAAACACAAAAATGATGCCTCGTCTTTGCTGACCACCTCCCTGGGGTGTACTGGCCTTGTGCCTACCTCCTACACAATAAAAACCCAAGGAAAATGAGCTCGAAAGCCCAGTAGGAGTCACCTGATGACAATCTAGGATACTGGTGTACAACAACCTATCCTAATATACTAACCCTAGTACAGTCTTGCTAATATGGGTAAGTCTTACATGCACAGACGCCGTGTCCAACTGTCAATGCTCGCCCATACCGCTATAGACTTTATACCGATCTCAGTATAATAGTATAGGGATAACATCCTACACACCCACATATCCTAGTTTACTGATCCTAATATGGTCTGGCTAGTCTGGGTAAGTCTTACATACACAGATGTCGCGTCTGACCATCAACGCTTGTCCAGACTCCTATAGACTCTATACCGGTCTCAGTATACTAGTATAGGTCCAACATCCTCAGTAATACATCCTTAATAATACATTCTCAATAACACATCCTCTAAAAAAAATCCTCAAGTCAAGTCAAAGTCCTCGATCGACATACGGAGATCAAAATCCATCCGTCAAGTCATCAACATAGCCCCTAGACTCTGACTAGTCTAGCTACAGGACCTGACTAGACCCAACCACAATCTCTGTCCTAAGACAAGCCCGACATTCCTAGCATGTATGCACAAACCAGATAACGTAATAATAAACAAATATAGTAATTCATAAGTTCTCATAAATGCATACAATACATGAATAACATATCATAACATTCCATAACACAATTATGATAGCTAGCCCAACAGATCATAACATAGTATGCAACCATCATCACAAAGGTACAACATGGCATACAACACAACATGGCATCACATATAAACATAACACATCAATCCTAGTAGGAGGTAACTCCTACCTCAAAGGGACAGTCAACGTGCAATCCCTAAGCCCGGGGGTCCACGTCGCGCTCCGAACTCTGACAGCCGCTCACCCGATCACCTAAAGCACAAGAACAAGGAAAGCGGTTAGGCAGAGCTCCAAACGCAGTTGAAACTACTTGAAAAACATAGAGCTAGGAAAACCGGTCGAAACGGTCTGAAAAACAATGAAATCGGACGTCGGCGCTCCGCACATAGGGGCACGCGTGACGATTCCGCCCACGGGTGGATCAGCCCTTCGGTGTTTCCGACGTGGCGTCACCGCTCGATCGCGCCGTGGCTGCAACTTGTCGCGCCAGCGACGGAATCTGCCGCACCAATGGCGCGTTTGCGACAACCCAACCCCGGTGACACGCACCCCTCCGCCAAGAAGGGATGCCGGAGCTCCGCTGAACCGGTGCTTAACCGCGGGACAGCGACCACCACGACGAGGGGAGCTTCTTGATGGCTCTAGCACCAGACCCAGAGGAAGATCAACGGACACGACCAGAGGAAGGCCGGCCGGATCTTTGCAGGAATCCATGGCAGGGATGGGAAGCAAGCTTCACCCGGTATGGGAAAATGCCCAAACAGGGCTTGGAGAGATGCCCCAGACCACGGGCATGGGTGGAGCTACGCTAAAGGCTGAGGTGGGTTGTAGTCCGGGTCAAAATTAGATAGTTTTTGGTCAAACTAGTTATAACTTATGACTTAACCCACATTGCCACTGTCCACAGCCCACAGGTGACATCATCTCTCCCTCTCTAACTCTCTTCCACGATTCCACCCTTGGCCCCTGCCTCTCTTTTCCAGAAACCCAAGGAGAAAACTAGGGCTATTGTCGACAGATCATCTCTCCCCCTCTCCCACCCCTAGCCCTTGCCTCTCTATTCGGGAAACCCAAGGAAAAGAGTAGGGCTTTTGTCGACATATCATCTCCCCACTCTTCCACCCCTGCCTTTCTATTAGGGAAAGACAAGGAAGGTGAAAAGTTAGGGATTTTGGGTACGTTTCATGCTCTCCTATTATTGGGTTTTCATTTTCAAGAGCTTGGCATCTAGTGCATCTCCATTGCCTTCCAATAGACTTTGGGTATGTTTTAATAAGGGGTAAAAAGGGTTTTGGTACCTCCAGCTTTTAAAAATAGGTGATTTGGTAACTCATAAAATTTGGTTCTCGAATTGATACATCCAAGTTTTGAAATTGCACGATTTAGTGCCAAATTACAGACGGCGTCTGTGTACGCTGACGGAAACCGGCAACCCCTGACCCGCCACCGGCGCCAACCCCTCCTCCACCCCCCCCCCCCCCCCGCCCGCCCCCCCGCGGCTGCGGCGCGTCAACTCCTCTCACGCCTCACCGACACCATGCAGCGCTTCCTCGTCCATGGCCGCCCCTGGTCCGAGGTCCTCGACTGCTCCGCCCTCACTGGCCCGGATTCCCTATCCGATGCCACCTATCGCCTCCGCAAGAATCTCTCTTGCTTCCGTGCCAACTATGCCACCGTCCTCGCAGGAATTCTTGCTGCCTCCCACCTCTCGCAGCCCATCTCCCTCCTCTTCTGCTCTCCCTCCTTGCTGCCTGATGCTTCCTGTATCTCTTCTACCCTTCCGATCCCCCGCTTGTCATCCTCAGCCGAACCGTCTCTAACCGCGAGGCACTCGGAGGGCTCGTCCTCCTCCCAATCGTTGTCGTCTTCCTCACCAACGTCGGATCGCTGCTCATCTCCACGATGATGATCGGCGGTGCTGTTATTTGCGCCCATGGAGGGTGCGTTCGGCGTGCCCGAGGGCTTGTTCCTCGACGACCAGGAACCTGGTGGCGCTGCAACCGAGTTCATGTCCTTCCTCGGGGGTGCACCATCCTCCACCATGCCCGAGGGCTTGTTCCTCGACGACCAAGAATGGCTGCCTCCACCCCTCCTCCTCCTCCTTCTTCCCCCGCCTCTCCTCCTCCTCCTTCTTCCGCCGCCTTGGAACCACACCCGCCTCCACTCCTCCTGCGGCTACCGCTACTCCTACGCCGACACTTCCTCCTCCGCCGGCTTCTTCTCCCATGAATCCGCCACCATCAACACCTCCTCCTCCTCCGTCGGCTTCTTCTCCCACGACCCCGCCACCATCAAGGCCTCTGACCCCTCCCCGACCAGCAATGCCATCTCGTCCGCCTCCGCTCGCACCCATTCGACTTGCCGAAGCTTCCCACGACGTCTTGGGACTAGGTTGTGGCCGCATCTCCTTCCCCTCACACCCCGGCGCATGAGTGAGTTGAGTGGCCGGTTGGGGGGGTTAACCAACTGGACACATGCCGGTTTCCGTCAGCCTACACAGACGTCGTCTGTGATTTGGTACTAAATCACGCAATTTCAATACTTGAATGTATCAATTCGAGAACCAAATTTTACGAGATACCAAATCACATATTTTTGGAAGCTGGAGGTACCAAAACCCTTTTTACCCTTTAATAAGGGTAGTTTTGTTTGTTTATGGTTGTAGGAGGAACCGTCCCCTTTAATCCATGGTCTATTTCACTAGTAGCTGGGCCCTCAAGGATAATTAATCAAGTAGACATTGCATCTGCATGTGTGATGAGGATATGGAAGTTTTCTAATATTGATTTTGAAATTAACACTGGTTTTACCACAGTAGATTACATGGAGAAGCACAGGGTAAAAGGATGTTCAATTTCAATATGGTTTAGTCCAATTTTTGACATATGATGTTAGAATCCTTTGCTATTGTTTACTATAATGTCTCTTGAATAATGTCTAAGTACTAATCTTCTTTTATTTCTTTTATGTGGCTTTTTCTTGGTTTTTTCAAATCATCAATTGTTGCTTTTTAGTTGACTGACTAGTGCTCAACGCTCTGCTGCCTATCTCCTTGTGTGATAGTAATAGATACACTCAAGCTAAGTCAGTCAAGTTATAGGATTTTACAAGATTGAGCATAATGACTGCTCAAAATTGATTTTTTTTTTTCTACTGTCCTCAGGTGTGGGTTGTCGGCTTGTCGCCTACAGCTACGACTCTACGAGGTCGGTGGGGCTATTGGCAGGTCAGTTTTTGGATAGGTTATTTTTTTATATATTAGAGTTTATAGGCATATATTGGCATTTGGCATTCCTTCACGCTTTGTTCTTGGTATGGTGTAGTACGAACTCAATCAAATAAGTTAAGTTTGATGTCTTGTATAATTACATGTGTGCTAATGACTACACATATATCACTTGAATAGGTTATAAATCTCAATGGAAACTCAAGGACAAAGGAGAAAGAAAACTATTTTTTTCATTCTTTAAACCAAGAGAACATGCATCAATAAGTGAGGAGCATGTTCCATCCAATATTGACATCTCACATCCTAGTAGTGACCAACCTCCTTTCAAATATCAAAGATTTGAAATTGATATTACTTCTCTTTAACGGGATCAGGTTTATGTATTCCAATATGGGAACATCTTGTAAATCAAAGAGATGAAATCCGACGAGCTTATATCAAAATGGAGCCCTATCAACCTAGCATGCCTGAGTATCCAGCAACCGTATCAGGACAACATAAGCGTCGATTTCAAAGTTCTTGGTTTAAGCGGTTTCCTTAGTTAGAGTACTCTCCTTCAAAGGATGCAGCGTTCTGTTTTCCATGTTTTCTTTTTGAAAATAAGAATGCTCGTCATTCTACATTGACAACTGAAGGATTTAGAAGTTGGAAGGGAGTTAATGATGGGGTTAGATGTCCTTTTTTGATGCATGTGGGAGGTACGACTAATTTAGAGGCCATGATGAATCTCCCTCTTCGAAGAATCGAGGTAATTTCATTGAGATGATAAGACTTACGAGAAGAATGAATGCGAGTATTGATGATGTCATTTTAGAGAAAGCTCCACAAAATGCAAAGTATACCTCACCAATGATTCAGAAAGAAATTTTGCATATTCTTGGTAGCAAAGTGAGAAATAAAATTCATGATGAAGTTGGGGATGCAAAGTTTTGTATTTTGGTTGATGAAGCCTAAGATATATCTAGTAAAGAGCATATGGCAATTGTCCTTCGATTTGTTGATACTGCTGGTTTTTTACAGGAGCATTTTTTTCACATTGTGCATGTCACAGATACCACTTCTTTGACACTTAAGAAAGAAACTTCTGATGTTCTTATCCGATATGACTTACATATCTGCAATATACGAGGTCAAGCGTATGATGGTGCTAGCGATATGCGTGGCGCATGGAATGGATTACAAATCTTGTTCTTAAGGGATTGTTGATGAGTGCATGAAAGTGCACTCTAAATATGACTAAAATCAGCTTATTTGCTTAGTTTTCATGATTAATATAGATGATTTCGTCAATATATGTTGCTTCACAAGGTTATTTGTATTATGCAGGAAATTGAAGCAAAGATGAGTCTTTAACACCAAAACTGTACCTTTTTGGAATGAACCAGATAATGTGCCATATATGGTTGGAAAGCTCTTGAAGTCTAGTTTCTAAAGAATTTTACGGTTCGTGATTTCGAGTTTTCTAAAGGAAGTTATGGCAATATTAGTATCGATGGCGCAGTCTGGATGGCAGAACAGTGAATACACAGGAAAGACGGATCGATCCTGTTCCCTAAAAGGATCGATCCTTTTATGCAGACAGACCTAACAGAACACCCACTTTTCGGATGATTACAGAAGGATCAATCCTCCTTTCACTCGAGAATTTTGAGGATAAGGATCGATCCTCCTTCTATGGAAGGTTCGATCCTACTCAGACGGATCCATCCTACTATCCCTCCAACTGAGAAGGATCGATCCAACTATCCCTCCAACTGAGACGGATCCATCCTACTATCCCTCCAACTATCCGACCAACTGAGAAGGATCGATCCAACTATCCCTCCAACTGAGACGGATCCATCCTACTATCCATCCTACAGAGAAGGATCGATCCTACACCTAAGGAAGGATCGATTTTCCTCGGGCGCAGCCAGAAATTGAAGATGTTGATTTCAAAGGATCGATCCTACACTTAAGGAAGGATCGATCCTACTCGGGCGGATCTGAATACGAGCCATCAGATTTAATGCACAGGCTAAAATAAAAGCTAGGGTTTCATGTCCTTATATAAGGGGGGTTATTGGATGTTTTTGGAGGCTCTTTTCTGGACGTTTTCTAAAGGAAGAAGATGGAGACATCTCCATCCATGGCCGACTAAATCGTGGACATGGCGGACGGATGATCTAGCGAGGACTAGGGCTTCTTATCCAATAATGGTTCATAGTTTTAATCTTTATTGTTAAACTCTTTTCTATGTATTGGATCATCAAAGATTATTTTCAGATTATAGATTTCTATGTGGATGATTAATATTATGAATCCAGTCATGCTTATTTCATGATCTTATAATCCCATAGTTTTTTCTATTATTTACCTACTTTATCTCGTGAAATCTTTGCTATGCATTGCCGATTGTGAGAGTTGGTATTGTGTATTCTTAGAGATCCGGTTAGATAGAGTTAGGGCTTTATCCCGATGAACTTTTGCTATATGTTGCATGTAGTGACAGCCGGTATCGTATACTCTTAGGTTTTGGTTCGATGAAGTTAGAACTATAAAAATGAAGAACCAATCGTAGAAAGAGACAATTATATATTTTGTTATGTTTATAGTTCCATATCTTCCGGTTAAGGTGATTAGGATGTGAATCCCTTAATTGAGTATCATATGAACCATTGAGAAGAGAAGAACCTAAATTCGAGTGAAGTGATTCCTGAAGCCTAGCCTTAACCAAATCCTAATTTTCTTTGTTACCTTTATTTTACCGTTACATCTTCGATCTACTTTCTTAACTTTTAGGCTCTTGATTGTTTTCTATACATTGTTATCCGTGTTTCTGGATCTTTCCTGCTTGTGTCTCTGTGGGTTCGACCTCTCTTATGTTATACTGCACCGCGACCGCTGTGCGTGACACATTTGAGCGACATAAAAAATTGGCGCCGTTGCCGTGGAGACGGTTTAGAAAAGCGCCAGAATCAGATTACAGTGATTGTAGACATCGAAAGCGGTAACTTTGTTCATTTTCTTTAGTCTTTATTTCTTTATATCAACTTTGATTTTTCTTCTCTATTAGGATTGTTTTCTTTTATTCGGTTTTACTTAGTAAGCTGAGTTTCAATTATTGTTTTTGCCTATTTTCTTTAGTTGGTATGCATCTTTTGGATTGCGTGTTTGTTGGTGTATGTCTCGGTATAGAGACGAACTAGGCAGATTTGCTAGACGCCCCGAGGGTGATTCTGAAGCTTCTGATAGTGAGACATATATTGCTGATCTCTTTCACGCACAGTCACAAACTTCACATCATATTGTCATTATGGCTGATCACGAGGAAGAACAAGCTCCTAGGGGTTTGCAAGAATATTTGCATCCCACACGCACTGCTACACCTTCATGCATCTTGTTTCCACCTAATCCAGCACATGTTGACTTTTAAACCTGGCATGATTCAGTTGCTTCCTACCTTTCATGGGTTGGAAAATGAAAATCCATATGTGCATATTAGGAAGTTTGAGAAAGTAGTAGCGACCTTCCATAGCCAATCAGGTGCACTAGATATGATCCGACTTAAGTTCTTTCCCTTCTCACTGAAGGATAGAGCGAAGAGTTGGTTATATTCTTTGAGGCCACGATCTATAGAATCTTGGGTTGAAATGACACAGATATTTTTCAACAAGTATTTCCCACAGCACATAACCAATGCATTTAAGAAACAGATTTTGACCTTCGCACAGAAGGATAGTGAAACTTTGTATCAGGCGTGGGAACGATTTAAAGACATGTTGAATTTATGTCCTCATCATGGATATGAAAGTTGGCGTCTTGTTAGTTCTTTCTATGATGGTTTAACTGTTAGAGAATATCAATTTGTTAAGATGATGTGTAATGGTGAATTTTTGCAAAAAGATCCTGATGCAACAATTGAATACTTGACTGAGCTTGCTGAGAAAGCTCATATATGGACTGGACCGAGTGCAACAGAAAGTACAAACAGGGCCAGACCACCACCGCAGCAACAAGGTGCAGGAATTTATCAGCTGCGGGAGGAGGATGCACTCAAGGCTAAAGTGGAGAGTCTAACAAGGGAGCTGGAGCTATTAAAGACCAAAGATATGATGGCAGCCCAAACTTCTCCATACAACGAACCTACAAGGCCGGCTGGGCCGTGTGCGATATGTTAGGGCGTGGACCACCAGATTGACAGTTGCCCTACTTATGTTGAGATGATAGGCGTGTACGACGAGCATTGCAATGCCATAGGCGGATTCAGGAGGCCATACACCCCTTACTCGGAAACGTATAATCCATGATGGCGAGAGCATCCGAACTTCAGCTGAAAGTTGAATGCTCCACAAAGCAACGAGCATCATCAACCGCCACCTAATAAGCCTTTTTCTAACCCTCCTTATAATGCATTTGGTTTTCCTATGCCTACATTTAATGAAAGTTTACAGGAATTGAAATCTATGATTGTGCAAGAATCCAAGGAAAGAAAGGAGGATGTCCAAGAGATCAAGAGCCAGATCATGAAGCTGATCAATTCTTTGAGCGTGCATGAACGAGGAAAGTTCCCAGCTCAACCTCAACAGACTCAGGTATCTAGTGTTGAGCAAAATAATGTGAAGGAGATGAACGCCGTAACTACAAGAAGCGGGAAAACAAGAAAAAGCCCTTAAAAAGAGCCCATCGAACCTCCTATTGCTGTTGAAGAAGAGGACCGGATTGAGGAGAACCATGCAAAGACCGATCATTCAGATGGCCCTACGCCAAGTGACTTTAAGGTACGTGTCCCTTTCCCTCGGGCATTGAAATCCACTAAATTGATTATGGAGCTCAACAGCGAGGTTTTGGAGCATCTTCGGCAGGTTAAGGTAAACCTTCCTCTTTTGCATGTTATTAAGCAAATTCCTACATATGCTAAAGTGATTAAAGATTTATGCACTATGAAGAGACGACATCATCTAAAGAAAACTGCATTTTAACAGAGCAGGTTAGTGCACTGCTTCAGCATAGGATTCCTCCTAATTATAAGGATCCTGGCTGTTCTACTGTGTCTTGTTTCATTGGAGAGCATGAAGTAGGACAAGCTTTATTAGATCTTGGTGCGAGTGTTAATTTGATGCCATATTCTGTTTACTTGCAACTTGGTTTAGGACAGATTAAATCGACATCTGTGATTTTGTAATTGGCAGATAGATCCATGAAAACTCCACGAGGAGTAGTAGAGGATGTGCTTGTTCAAATAGATAAATTTTATTATACTGTTGATTTCTTAGTCTTGGATACTCAGGCTATAGTAACTGCTGATTCTAGGATTCCCATCATTTTAGGTAGACCGTTTCTTACTACTGCTAATGCTATAATTAATTCCAGGAATGGCTTAATGAAGTTAACTTTTGGGAATATGATTTTAGAAATTAATGTTTTTAATGTTGCTAAGCAGCCTGATGAGGATGATGAATGCCAGCAGACTTACCAGATTGATCTGCTCACTGAAGAGGAGTTTGCTACAACTGAAATTAATTTTCTTGAATTGGATTTGGATGAAAATGTTGATGTTGATGGTATGTGTAAAATTTTGGAACATTGTTCTTTTGCAGGTCCATGGAATCCAAAGTTTGAAGAACTGCCAGAAAGAGGACAGCCACCAACGCCATCAGCAGTAGAGCCACACAAGCTGGACCCGAAGCCGCTACCTCAAGGTTTAAAGCACGCCTATCTTGATCCAGGTGATACATACCTAGTTATTATTTCTTCAGCATTAACTACAGATCAAGGTGAGCAATTACTTAGCATTTTTAATGAGCATAAATCAGCTATTGGATGGTGTATAGCAGATCTGAAAGGTATTAGTCCCTTGATATGTTCCTTTATGATTAATCTTGAACAGGGGGTTGTACCTCGTAGGGATCCTCAGCGTAGGTTGAACCCTACAATGAAAGAGGTATTAAAAACCGAAGTGTTGAAATTATTAGATGCAGGGATCATCTACCCCATTGTTGATAGCAAATGGGTGAACCCTACACAGGTTGTGTCTAAAACATCTAGTGTCACCGTTGTTAAAAATGAAAGTGGAGACTTTGTCCCCACTAAATTGGTGACAAGATGGTGTATGTGTATAGACTATAGGAAACTAAATGCATCCACCTGTAAGGATCACTTTCCATTACCGTTCTTAGACCAGATTTTAGAGAGAGTAGCTGGACATCCTTTTTATTCTTTTCTTGATGGTTATTCTGGATATTATAAGATTGAGATTGCTCTTGAAGATCAGGAAAAAAACTACTTTTACATGTCCTTTTGGTACTTATGCTTTCCGTAGAATGCCATTTGGATTGTGTAATGCTCCTGCTACTTTTCAGCGTTGTATGATGAGTATGCTTGCTGATATAATCGAGGAATGTATGGAAGTATATATGGATGACTTGACTGTATTTGGTAATACTATTGATGCATGCTTGCAAAACTTAATGAGAGTCTTGATCAGGTGTGAAGAGAAGCACCTTGTGCTTAATTGAGAAAAGTGTCACATCATGGTGCCCTCAGGCATTGTGTTGGGCCATATTGTCTCTTCTAGAGGCATTGAGGTGGATCGATAAAAAATCGATCTCATCTCAAAGCTTCCTGTACCAAAGACTGTTAAAGATGCTAGATCCTTTTTAGGGCATGCTGGTTTTTACAGGAGATTCATTCAGAATTTTTCTGCTATTGCTCGTCCTTTGTGTAATCTTTTGATAAAGGATATCCCTTTTGAGTGGACTATTACTTGTCAAAAGGCTTTTCAAGCCTTGATTGGTAAATTGACTTCAGCACCTATTGTGCAACCACCCGATTGGAGCCTTCCTTTTGAATTGATGTGTGATGCAAGTGATTTTGATGTAGGAGCTGTTTTAGGACAGCAAAAAGATGGTAAACCTCATGTTATTTATTATGCTAGCCGAACCTTGAATAATGCACAGATGAATTATTCTACCTGACAAGCCTTGATTGATAAATTGACTTCAGCACCTATTGTGCAACCACCCGATTGGAGCCTTCCTTTTGAATTGATGTGTGATGCAAGTGATTTTGATGTAGGAGCTGTTTTAGGACAGCAAAAAGATGGTAAACCTCATGTTATTCATTATGCTAGCCGAACCTTGAATAATGCACAGATGAATTATTCTACCACCGAGAAAGAACTGTTAGCTATAGCCTTTGCATTAGACAAGTTTCGTGCTTATTTGATTGGTTATCCTATCACTATTTTCACTGATCATGTAGCGCTTAAGTACCTTTTCACTGATCATGACTTCCCTGATGAGCAACTCTTTTCAGTTGCACGACTGCCCTGATATGCGCATATTGTTAATTATTTGGCGACAGATGAGATCCCTTCCTTTTGGAGTGTGCAGAATAAGCGTAGATTTTTTGTTTAGATAAAGAAATTTTATTGGGATGATCCTTGTCTGTTTAAGTATTGTCCTGACCAGATCATGCATCGTTGTAGTCCTGATTATGAAATAGAAAGCATCATTACATTTTGTCACTCTCATGCATGTGGAGGCCATTTTTCGATGAAAAAGACTGCTGCTAAAATTCCTCAATGTGATTTTTACTGGCCTACCATGTTTCGTGATGTTAACATTTTCTGCATATCCTGTGATAGATGTCTAACATTAGGAGCTCTATCTAGGAGAAATATGATGCCTTTGAATCCCATTCAAGCTGTAGAGATTTTTGATTGTTGGGGTATAGATTTTATGGGACCTTTTCCTTCTTCTTTTGGCTATTTATATATATTGTTGGCTGTGGAATACGTGTCTAAGTGGGTGGAGGCTATTGCATGTAGGAATAATGATCATTCCATTGTCATCAAGTTTCTTAAAGAGCATATTTTATCCCGGTTTGGTACTCCTAGAGTTATTGTTAGTGACCATGGATCACACTTTTGTAATCGCTCCTTTGAGGCTTTGATGCGCAGGTATGGAGTCACACGTAAGATTTCCACTGCTTATCATCCACAGACGAATGGCCAAGCTGAATTAGCCAATAGGGAGATAAATCAAATCCTAGAAAAGACAGTGAGCCCTAACCGAAAAGACTGGTCCTTGAGGCTATCAGATGTGTTGTGGGCCTATCTTACTACTTACAAGACTACCCTGGGGATGTCACCATTTCGCCTAGTTTATGGAAAACCATGTCATCTTCCAGTAGAATTAGAACATAAGGCATATTGGGCTATTAAGTCACTAAATTTTACTTTGGATACTGCATGTCAGGAACGGAAACTCCAGTTGTCTGAGCTAGAGGAACTCAGAAATGATGCTTATGAGAGTTCACGGATCTTCAAGGCAAAGACAAAGGCCTACCATAACAAGAAGATCCTACGGAAGACGTTTCAAGTAGGATAACAAGCTTATCTCTATGACGCGCGGCTACACTTACATCCTAGGAAGTTGAGATCACGCTAGACAGGCCCCTTCACAGTTAGCAGAATATTTGAGAATGGGGATGTGGAAGTTGAAGACCCAAAGGATGGGAGGCTGTTTACGGTTAATGGACAGTGCTTGAAACAGATTCCAGAGAAAGCGGACCCTGAGCAGCACACCGTTTCTCTCATAGACCCTGTTTACGAGAGATGATTTTGTTCTTATTTATTATTTCTATTTTATTTAGGTTAGATTGTTTTAGATTGTTTGCTTTCATTCTCATTTGCTTTTGTTTGCTATTTTATGTTTTTAGGATGCTTGGACTTCCGTCTTCCTTGCTTGTGATATTCAGCCACAATGAAGAGCTCTGTGCAAAATTTCAGATATTCTGTTAGGTGGACTCGCTCCTATATCGATTTATAATTCTTATCTATTTTATTTGCCATTTAAACCTGCACCCTATTTTATTCTCTTGCCATACTTAGCACACATTGAGGACAATGTGAATTTCAGATTGGAGGGTGTAGGCATGCATGACCTTATACATGCTACTTTGTGGGTTTAATAGTGTTGAATTGAGTATATTACTAGATATTATACATGAGCTAAAATTTTTATGTTTATTATGCATGTTGCTTTCATATGGATTGACCTATATATTGATTGCATGCGTGATAACATGAAGTTATAACATCATGTGATCCACACACGAACACTTTATGTGCGGTGGTAATTATACTCACCAGAGGAATGAGCATACTATTGTTAATCTAGACCATGATTTCAGCATTAGCTATGTTGAGTATTGCATGCAGAAAAAAAAAACAAAAAGTTCTGGAGCTTGATCAAGTTGTGCCTAAACAACTATTAGGTGATCTACTGAGTAACCGGGTGTTCTTGCCTCAGGAAGCGGGGAGCTCGCGTAAAAAGGTAGAACCACTTATAGCTATAAAAAAAAGCTATTAAGTGTTTTGCTAAGTAACCGGGTCTCTGCGCCTCAAGAAGCGGAGAGTGCTCGTGTAAAAAGGCAAAGTGTCTGATAGTTGAAAAGAAAAAAGAGAAAGAAAGAGCATGTTGTACTTAAAGTGCGAGGGTTGGAAGACTGGTCATGAAGATAGTAGTGTGTTTGGACTAATGGTGGGTAGAAGTTGCTTCTGTACGTAACATTTATTTGTCACGTCACATGTGTTTTTCTGGATGGCGATTAGCATGTTTGATGTGTAGAAGTTGATTTCATGTGTTGGTAGTATGTGTATGAGTATAGAAAATTTTCATGCTTTGTATTGTATAGAACACTATTGACTTGATAAAAGCAGAATTTTTATCATGCATGTCTACATCTTTGAACTGTTAGTGTGCTTAATTATATTTTATGCGCTTTGAATTGCTAGAGACTAGCAATAAGCTGGTTGGGAGGGTGTGATAAGTGCATGAAAGTGCACTCTGAACATGACTAAGATCAGCTTATTTGCTTAGTTTTCATCATTAATATAGATGATTTCGTCAGTATATGTTGCTTCACAAGGTTATTTGTATTATGCAGGAAATTGAAGCAAAGATGGGTCTTTAACGCCAAAACTGTACCTTTTCGGAATGAACCAAATGATGTGCCATATATGGTTGGAAAGCTCTTGAAGTCTAGTTTCTGGAGAATTTTACGGTTTGTGATTCCGAGTTTTCTAGAGGACGTTATGGCAATATTAGTACCGACGGCGCAGTCTGGATGGCAGAACAGTGAATACACAGGAAAGACGGATCGATCCTGTTCCTATAATGATCGATCCTTTTATGCAGACAGACCTGACAGAACACCCACTTTTCGGATGATCACAGGAGGATCAATCCTCCTTTCACTCGAGAATTTTGAGGAGAAGGATCGATCCTCCTTCTATGGAAGGATCGATCCTACTGAGACGGATCCCTCCAACTATCCCTCCAACTGAGAATGATCGATCCAACTATCCCTCCAACTGAGACGGATCCAACCTACTATCCCTCCAACTATCCCTCCAACTGAGAAGGATCGATCCAACTATCCCTCCAACTGAGACGGATTCATCCTACTGAGAAGGATCGATCCTACACCTAAGGAAGGATCGATCTTCCTCGGACGCAGCCAGAAATTGAAGATGTTGATTTCAAAGGATTGATCCTACACTTAAGGAAGGATCGATCCTACTCGGGTGGATCTGAATATAAGCTATCAGATTTAATCCAAATGCTGAAATAAAAGCTAAGGTTTCATGTCCTTATATAAGGGGGTTATTGGACATTTTTGGAGGCTCTTTTCTTGACGTTTTCTAAAGGAAGAAGATTGAGAAATCTCCATCCATGGCCGACTAAACCGTGGGCATAGCGGACGGATGATCTAGCGAGGACTAGGGCTTCTTCTCCAACAATGATTCATAGTTTTAATCTTTATTGTTAAACTCTTTTCTATGTATTGGATCTTCAAAGATTATTTTCAGATTATAGATTTCTATGTGGATGATTAATATTATGAATCCAATCATGCTCCTTTCATGATCTTATAATCCCATAGTTTTATCTATTGTTTACCTATTTTATCTCGTGAAATTTTTGCTATGCATTGCCGATTATGAGAGTTGGTATTGTGTATTCTTAGAGATCCGATTAGATAGTGTTAGGGCTTTGTCCCGATGAACTTTTGCTATATGTTGCCTGTAGTGACAACCGGTATCGTATATTCTTAGGTTTTGGTTGGATGAAGCTAGAACTTTTAAAAGGAAGAACCAATCGTAGGAAGAGACAATTATATATTTTGTTATGTTTATAATTCTATATCTTCCAGTTAAGGTGATTGGGATGTGAATCCCTTAATTGAGTATCATATGAACCATGGAGAAGAGAAGAAACTAAATCCGAGTGAAATGATTCCTGAAGCCTAGCCTTAACCAAATCCTGATTTTCTTTGTTATCTTTATTTTACCGTTACATCTTCGATCTACTTTCTTAACTTTTACGCTCTTGATTGTTTTTGATACATTGTTATCTGTGTTTCTGGATCTTTCCTGCTTGTCTCTCTGTGGGTTCGACCTCTCTTATGTTGTACTGCACCGCAACCGCTGTGCGTGACACATTTGAGCGACATCAATTGTCCATATGCATATTATGTACATTGTTTTGCCCATCAACTACAACTAGCTTTGGTTGCGGCTGCTGAGAAGGAGATTTCTATTTAGATGTTTTTTTTTTCAAAACTAACTTCTATATTCAATCTTGTTAGTGCTTCTCCGAAATGTCATACCGAGTTATATTCTGCTCAAGCTATTGAAATTGCACATATGGTAGCTATTGGTGAATGAGAGACTGGTAGAGGGGCTAATCAAATTGGCACTTTGCATCGGGCTGGAACTACTCGTTGGAGTTCTCATTTTGATTCTATTTGCAGCTTAATAGATATGTATAGTGTCGTGATTACAGTACTTGAATACATAGTGAATGAGGCATCCACTAACTTTGTACGTGGGGAAGCCGGTGGTTCTTTAATTGTTATGAGATCCTTTGAATTCATATTCATCTTGTACTTATTGCACAAAATCATGGCAATTACAAACTTGCTTTGTCGAGCCTTACAACACAGGTCACTAGACATTTTGAGAGCACATGGTTATGATATTCTCCTCACACATGTGAAATCAGTTTGTGCAAAGTATGACATTGAGATACATAATATGAATGCTTCATATAAAGGGGCTAGTTCATGTTGGCAAATAGATTCCATCACAGTCAAGCATCACTATCGCCTTGATATATTTAATGTTGCAATAGATTTTCAGGTGGAAGAGCTAAATAGTAGATTCAATGATGAGGCAGTGAAACTTCTTAAGCTTAGCTCTGGTTTAGAACCTAAAGACAACTTTAAGTTATTTGAGGTTGATCAGATTTACATTCTTGCTAAAAAGTTTTATCATGCTGATTTCAGTGAGAAAGAATTGCATTATTTAAGAAGTCAATTGGAGCATTATAAGGTTGATATAGTTTGTCATGATGCGAGGTTTCAGAATATGTCAACTATTTCTGAATTGCGTTGAAGATTAGTTGAGACAAATAAGTCTCAACGCTACAATCTAATCGAGAGATTGATTCGTCTTGTTTTAACTCTTCCTATTATCACTGCAACAATAGAACGAACATTTTCAGCTATGAAGCATGTTAAAATTGTTCTTCGTAACAAAATGGAAGAGGAGTTCTTAGCAGATTCTATGGTTATCTACATTGAACGAGAGCTGGCTGAAAATATCGATTATGTTTCGATAATTAATGTCACGCCCCGACCCAAAAAAACCCATCCAGATCGAGACGTGAACCACCTAAATCTGTTTACATCATCAATTGGCGCACCAAGATATAACTGCTATGAATTTAAACAATTTAATTCCTCAAATTCATAAAAATTTTGGTAAAATCCCCTTTATAATTACAGCACAAGAAACCTGTACATTTTACAATTTTACAATTTCAACATTCTCACATTCCTCAACATGTATATCAAAGAATATTACAATATTTCTCAAATACAACTGAATTAATAATCTTACAATTATATCCTTGAATACATCAATTAATACATCAATTTGTACATCACTGACTAAAACTGTAAATTATATGTTGATGAACTCCCCAACGCTCCAAGTCCTTGATCACCTCAAAATACCGCGCCATCTTCTAAAGGAACACCTGAAAGAAGAAACTGCATCGACCTGCATCGCCGATGCAGCCCAGGTAGGGTGAGCAACAATGCCCAGTAGGGTTCTACTTTACGTCGCACAAAAAGGAAGGGAAAACTGCAACTGTGTCGTTCTCCACCTAAGTCTAAGGAATGCCAAGGGTCCCATAACCCTATCGATGTCCCAAGGGCTCCCGTAATGAACCTCTCTTGAACATGTTACCAAGATCACCCTAAGCACCAACAGGGGAACGGTACCATGCGGGATCACCCTTACCCAAGAACAAACGAGAGGAAACAAAGACTGCGGGCTCCTGTCCAGGTACCACCCTGCCCAGTCATACCATCTCTCGCGGGGACACACATGTCAGGGAATGCATCGACAACTATCCTTAGCACTTGGCCTTGGAGACCGACACGACCTCTCCACCTCAAATATAAATATCTAATCCATAGTCGACTATAGCAATAACCTCAAATGATATTCAACATAATCATTGATGACAATCACGTCCTAATTCTCGACTACCCAAACCCCGGTCCTAGGGCTAGATCCGGGCTACCCGAGAACCCCGGATCGGCGATCGAAACCATCGCCTACCACCTAGCTTTAATGCTTCTAATGCAAGCAAATACATGCAATGCTCACGCGCACTGGAATACTAAATTATACACATGCAACAGTATGACATCACAACATACAGGGCTAGGCATAGCCTACAGCTTGCCAGAGGGTAAACATAGCAAGGGTCGGAACAAGCGAACATACATTCTAGCATTACAATGGCACCTACAGGCCGTAAACAAGCAACATCACATTCAATCGGAATTTCGGCATTACGACGACTTAATGGCCGTCCACCGAAATTCCTACAACGGGGCATACCCCCGGCCACACAGATAGTACTAACAAGCAGTTAAACAAAAATAATACAAGTGGCACACCAGCGGCCCGCTCAATTATCTAAACATCCCAAAGGGCATGACTCCCTTGGTTCAACCACAAGCCTCACATAGCTTAACTAAATAGACAAAATTCACATAAGCATAGGATACATGATTAGCAAATTAAAGCTCCGCCGAGGGAAAGAGTTAATAATTACCAACATGCCGAAAACATGCAATTAACGGTCTAGGCTTTATCCATCTAAGCATGTAAGCCTTAGCTAATGCTAGAAACACAAATCCCATGATTTCCGAAGAATCACACACGAGGAAAACATCAGAATCAATTAAATTACACTAATTCGAACTTCTACGATAACCTTAAGTTAGAGAGGATCAGTTCATCGTAAATTAACATCCAAGGAACATCAAGACCCAAATTAAGCAAGATCATATGTAGGAAGTCATGCTATGAACACCACATCCAAAGATTGGATCGATCTGAAATCTAATTCAAACAGAGGGCAGCAGCTTGACGAAAACCTCGGATTAAAGACAAAACCTCCGATTCAATACTAGTACGCTTTGCTAGATGTAGATATATATAATACGTGTGTATATATATATGTAAAACATGCTTTGCTGATTCACAGCTACTTAGAATTACCGAAATACAATGAAACCCCTTGATTTTCGGATTGCTACAGTAACCGACAAGTTCAAAACAATGAAATCTTGATCAAGCGACATCCAACATCGTGAAACTTGAAATTGAACATGGTCTAATGTAGGGGAATGTGTCAGGAGCAGCCCATCCAAGAATTAGATCAAGGGGTGTCGAAAATCAATTTAAATAGCTGACTTTTACTGAAAACTCTATTTCGACACAGTCTGAGAAAATAATTCACCATAATTCACAGAAAGATATGAAAAATAAGAAATTAGAATCGTTGGAAAAAGGATGTGAAGCCCCACAACTTTCATGCTGATGGTCTCTTGAGATTTCGTGCTCACAGTACCTCAATCAGGCTGTGAACCTCACCGTTCTTCTAAGACAGCAACATGCTTCTCAATTCCAAAGGTTCTCATTGGCATTTGTTCAAGCATCAGCCGTGCAACACCCAAGTATGAACACATACACCATCTAGTTAGACACTCACAAGGGTTAACGACGACCAGTGGTTCAAGGGAGGAGAAATCACATCAAAACCCAATAGAATCCAAGAGTTCCACACCATAGCAGCAAGAAGAGGAGAAGAAACATGGCATCGTATAGATACAATTGGTAAGGACAAAGCATGGGGATGCACCAAGGCAGGAAGGGAGAGAAGACCACCAGCCACGAACGCCAACAAGCCACGAAAACAGAGCCCATGTAGACATCCCAAGCTACGACCTCGAAATCCAGCAGGGGAGAAGAACAAAGCACGGCATTCATCGAAATCCAAAACAGAGGAGAAGAACCTAAGCATGGCATTCTTCGAAATCCAATACAAAGGAGAAGAACCAAAGCATGGCATTCATCGATCATCGGAGCCACGAGATCCACCAATCAACAACCAAATCCAATCACCGGCATCAAAACCCATTCCTAGTCTAGTAGAGTCTAACCCCAAAGATTAGATCAGAAACCCTACCTCTGACGTCGAGCTCGCCTTGTCCTTCCTCTTCTCCGGTCGTGCGTCGCCCCCCCCCCCCCCCCCCCCCCGAGCTCGAGATCTCTGCTGCTCACACGTCGCCTTCGATCGTCGTTGAGAGAAACCCAGCCACCGCCGTCCTCTCTACCGGTTGTCGTTGCCTCGGGTCGCGATCGCCGCGGTAACCGCCGTCGGAGAGAAGGAACCCTCGATCGTCGCCCCTCTCCCCTCTCTCTCTCTGTCGTATCGGGCAGAATCGAGCCCTAATGATGGTTAACGAGGGTTTAAGTGGAGGATGTAATACTAATGGGTTAATATTGGATCTGGCCGTCCGATCGGCAAATCTGATCCTAGCTACTCGGATCTCGATCTTTATAATCAAACCAAGATCCCCTGAGCTCAAACCTTGATCTAATCAAGATCTTTCGATCTAGGATTCTCCTGATGATCTAATCAAGCTGTTAGAGAGGAAATCCGACCGTTGACCGGTCAAATAGTCAAAGTCAAAATCCTATTCCACACTTAAGTATCAAACGATTGCAGTTTAGTTCTACTCTTTCAAATTAATGAACCAGAGATGTCAAGTAATATGGAAATCTAGATTAGACCTAATTAAATAATCTAATTATCAAGATTAACCTAAGAAAAGCTTCAAATTATCCAAAACTACGAAATTAAATAAAACATAAAGATCAACTTAAATTACTGAATCTAAGAAATGCATTTAAATCTATGGATTAACTTAATCTAAGAAAGCAGTAACTTACTCTAATGGAAAACAGTAAAGAAAACTGTAAGAAAAACAATAAAAAGGACTAATTAAACCTAAATTAATCTTAAAATACTCCTATGATCATGAATAACGAAAACAGTAATTAAAAGACTAATTTAATCTTACTTATAACTAATTTAACTTAATTAAACTATGGAAAAGAAACGGACAGAAAACAGAAACGGAAGCAAATCCATTAATCTAAAACTACAAAACAGAAAGAAAAGAGGAGAAGACGATTAAAACGACTACATTATTGAAATTATACTAAGAAAGCAATAAAAGACGCCATTAATCAAACTGAAAGCTTTATTAATCAACTTACAGGTACAAAAGAAACGAAAGCCATGCTTATGAGCATGTTACAAGTTGTCAGGAGGGGTTACAGTGGAGAAGAGAAGCTATTTATACTAAGTAACTGAATAACTGCTCCCGCCTTGAGGGTTGATGGCGTGGAAGGAGGAGATCGTGCGCGAACTGCTCCGTAACAGCTTCTCCCACGTCTGTGTCTGGTTTGGAGAGTATACGTGGTTGATTCTCGTTCATTGCACACGTCATGATTACGCTGGCTTACTTATCGTTTCTTGTCCACGTCATACCTGCATGTGTTTTTTTAACCATATTTGGCACACGTGTTAATTGCTTTTGGACGATAAAATTGAGTAACATGTCCAATTGTGACTTTTGGGCGATGATCGTCCATAGTCCTTTAAATGATGGTGCCATATGGATGATATCGTCCATTTGGTTAAAATTCTATCGTCCATTTGGTAGATAGATTCTATCGTTTCATTTGGTCGATATTTTATCGTCTATTTGGTCGATAGACTCTATCGTTCATTTGGTCGATAGGTTTCATCTGGTCGATAAGATTATGTAGTTATCGTCCATTTAGTAATTGTTTTTTGCTTACGTGTCCGTTATTTAATGATTTAGCCATTATTTTGGCTAACATTTTGCCCCCCATGCGGTAATCGAGGAGACACTTTAATGACGAGGTGACCGCATCATCCGGGATTTGACCGTTTTGCCTAGGTTTTCAAATTTAATCATGACGGATGTTTAGGAAAATGAACCGCTGCGCCGTTTCTTTTCTCTATCCAAATCTTTTGGGATCCAGCATTTAAACCTTCTGGCAAGTAACGACAAAAAACCCTTTATTTAAATCTCTTCCTTCAGTCAGAAAAGAACTTTCTTCGCCTGTCTTCTTCTTCAAGTCTCCTAGGGTTTTATTGCTCTTCACCTACCTGCGCGGCGGTTCTTTGTTCTTTTCCTCTTAACTCCGGCGTCTACACTCGTTCGTCATCATGGTGCGTGAGATAAAAGCTGACAACGCTGTGCAGAAGGAGGTGATGTCCGCTGTGAGAGATTTCAATGAGAACATGAAGTCAGATGACATCATGAGTGGTTATTTGGTCCTTTGTGGCTCGTCCAACTATGGCTTAGAGCTTATTTCCCTGATCTTCATATGCCGCCTTCATCGTCATCGGCCAGAACTCAAGGCCATTTGTATCTTTCTTCATCTTCTATTCCCAAATCCTTTAGACATGCCTTCAATTATTTCTATACTCTGTCCAATTTTTCTTCTTATCGCCCATTCAATCCTGAGTCTCACCCATCGTCCATTAAGCCTTTGCTTGATCTTTCTTCAGACTTAGAGTCTGATGATAAAATATTGGCTTGGGCCCGTTTTCTTATCGGCCGTGACCTTCATTTTGATACGGCTTGGGGCAAGGCGAATAATAAATGTGGAGTAGAAGTTTATGCTCCCAATTTTGCGGCTCGCCAATTTGGCCTTAAACAATCTTGGCATGTGCCACCATACTTTAGTTTCAATATCGTCGCTAGAGGACGATGTGTCTTCTCAAAGCTGGAGCAGGTAATTTATGTGGATAAGAGAGAATTGCTCCTCATTAAGAGGTTTAGGCTTAGATCTTTTGAGCCTACTAGCGAGATTGAAGCTAGTATCACTGATAGCTGAAAAGAAATGGTCGATGAACGTCTTTTCTTTGCTGACAAGGACTTAGTTTTTGAAAAGTTCATTCCTCCAAGGGAGAAGAAAAGACAAAAGCAAGTGGCTGCTAGTCATCGACCAGGCAAACGAAAGACAAAAGGTATATCTTCATCATTCTCCTTGATTTTTTGATATTCTTTCTTCATTTAATACTATATGATCGATAGGTTCAGACGATGAGGGCGATGCGCCGCCTAAAAAGAAGCGCGGTAAAGGAAAAACCGTCGTCCAAACTCAACCATCTTCTTCTCCAAAAAATAAATCATCTCCTCGATCGATAGATTCTGACGATGAGGATGATGAACCGCTTACAAAGAGACGTAGTAAAGGAAAAACTATCGTCCAACCTCAACCATCTTCCTCTCAAAAAGATCAATCATCTTCTCGGCCAATTGCAGAGGAAAAGGTTGATTCTCCTGGCAGCAGTCATCGAAGCAGTCAATCTGCTCATGATAAGTAAGTATCATAACGTTTTCCTTTCCTGTTACACTTGTATTCTTCGTTTGATACTTAGACTTTTATATCTTCAGGACTGCTGTAGAAGTGGGCTCCAGTACTCCGAGCTCCTTGTATTCTTTGTCTCCTTCTCGACCTACAACCAAAGTTCCTGAGGTTGTGGTTGATACATCTCCATCACAAATAATCGAGGAACATCCTCCAACTTCTCCTGATCATGCTGATGAGAGTGTGCCTCCAACTTCCTCGGCCAAATCTTCCTCAAAAACCAAGGCGCAAGTACGTTCTGGTGGTACATTCAAACGACTCGCCCAAAAGAATATAAAAGTATAGATAACTTTTATTTTATTGATGATCGATTTATCGACCATTCTCTAATGTTTAAATCTTTTAGGAATCGAGGAAGCAAAAGTCTGTCGGTCAAAATTCTGGTCGAGAAGATGAGGATGAAGACGATAACAATATTTTTGACGTCTTGAATACGACTCCATCTAAACCAGGTTTGTCATTAACTGGTAGAAAACTCGTTCATGGTCCGTATAGTTTTTTACGAGACCTTGGTAATGCGAGTTTATCTTCTGTATCAGCTTCTCCTAATATCCCAGCTGCTCCAACTCAAGTTGAAGATCTCTCGGCCAAAACTGCTAAGCCGGGCATCGCTGCTTCTCCAGTTGTCTCATCAACAGAGGCCCTACTTGCATCTCCAAAGCCTCGTCGCGGTGTCCCTGAACCAGTAATGGCCGATATTATATCGCCAACTTCTCATGTTCCAACATCAACTACTGATGTTCACACAAGGGCGACTATTAGAAGCCCTACAGTTGTTCCCTCTACGATGAAGGTTTAAACTTCATCTTTTGTTACCCCTACTACTCAACCATCCAGTTCCACCTCTTCACAGGTATTCACCGTTCAATTTGATTCTGTCGATCATTTAGTGTTAAATATTACTGAATACTTGTTCTTTTCAGGGCGATCTCGCCCATTTAATGAATATTGTCCAAGCCTTCTCGGATTCCTGGCATTCTATAGTGACTGCCAAGAAAACGGCTGTTGACCCTGAAGTTGCACAAGGGAGTCAACATGAAGAGTTCAGGCGAGCCCTATCTCAATGTCTTGTAGTTTTGGACAAACTACCTGACGAAGATCTCACCAGATCAGATAGCGAAACACTGGACCAAGCTATAACACCTTTTCTCTCTGTGGACCCAACAATCTTAGGGTTTTCGTCTAGTGATATGGACGATATCCACAACATCAAAATCAAGATTGAAAGTCTGACTGCTGAGAGAAACAACTTGATGAATGAGATAGTTCTTATAGGGGAACGTCAAGAGCGGCGTACCCATATCAAAGACGTCATCAGCAATCGTGTCAAACAACTTCAGAAAAATACTGATGATATTGGCGAAACAGAATCAGAGATCCTTGGTTACCAGAACCAAATGAAAGAGTTAGAGGAATAAATCGCCCAGTGTACTACTAAGAAGAACTATCTCCTTCGCGAAACTACTCAACTGGCTGAGGAGGGCAACCAAATGATGCAAGAGTACGTCGCTTTGGAGGCGAATTCCTCAAAAGATCGCCAAGTCGAGTTAAAGGGTGAGCTTGTAAAGAACAAGCAACACTTTAGGGCAGTCCGTGAAAAGATTGCTCTTTTATCTCAAAATCTCTCTTTGAAGAGATAACTTTTCCTTGTCTGATATGAGCGATAAAATCTTGTAATGCCACACTTTTGGCCGATATTTTGGTTGGCATGCCTCACATCCTTTGGCATACATAGCACACTCCTCCCCCATGCGCGGCCAATAAAAGCCACTGCGCATTATTAGCCAGCGCATTTTGATGCCAGACTGATGTGCTCCACAAACACCATTATGTATCTCAGCCATCGTCAATTTAGCCTCATCAGGATGCAAACATCGCAATAAGACTCCATCTGGTCGACGTTTATATAAGACGTCATTTTGTAGAAAATAATGTATCGCTTTAAGACGGATTTTTCTATCGACCTTAAGCGGTGGGTCTTTCAAGAAATCGACGATTGGGGTCCGCCAATCTGGTTGGCTATTGATTTGACTTACCTCATTTGGCCGATGATATCGTTCTAGTGCAGATTGTGTTATACCAGAACGGAAATCGTTCGTGCCCCCCAAGTGCTTTAACACTTTATAGCGGGATGCTATTTGGGCGAGGGTATTAGCCTCATCATTCTGCAATCTTGGAACGAAAAGTAATTCAAAATCATTAAAACGATTTAACAGCATTAGAGCGATTTGATGAAATGGAGTTAAGATATCGCTCTGGCATTTATAACGTCCAAGTATATGATTTATCACTAATTGTGAATCACCTTTGATTTGCACATTGGATACTCCTAAGTCTAACAAAATTTCTAAGCCGATGATTAGAGCTTCATACTCAGCCTGATTGTTAGTACATAGTTGCGATAAAGTATACGCAAATTTATATTTGCGTCCAATGGGTGATAGGATTGTGATCCCTAGGCCAGCTCCATTGATAGTTTTAGAACCATCAAAGTACATCGTCCATGGGGTGAGCGATACGTTGTTAATTTCTCTCTCTAACTCTTTTGGTATATCTACGCAAGGATAGTCAGCTAAAAAATCGGCCAATGCCTGGCCCTTGACAGCCTTTTGAGACACAAATTGAATATCAAATTCAGCCAATGTTAAAACCCAATAACCAATACGTTGGTGCAAAATTGGCCGAGAAAACAAGAATTTCAATACATTGAACTTAGATATCAAGTAGACTGTTACAGGCTTTAAATAAGCTCGAAGCTTGGTACACATAAAATACAAGGCCAGGCACAACTTTTCTATGGCCGAGTATTTTTGTTCATAAGATAACAATTGTCTACTTAGATAGTACACTGCTCTCTCAGCTCCATCTTTTCCTTTTTGCGCCAAGAGACCGCCTATTGATCGGTCTGTTGCAGCGATGTAAAGCTTCATGGGTTGTCCCAACCTTGGCGGCGCCATAACTGGTGGCGTTGATAAACATTGCTTCAAGCGTTCAAAGGCTTGTTGATGTCGCTCTTCCCAGACGAAGTCGTCTTCATTCTTTAATCTTAAGAGCGATGAAAACTCTTGAGTTTTACCTGCACAGTTAGCAATAAACCTTCTTAAAAAATTTACTTGACCAAGGAACTTTTGCAGTTCTTTCTTAGTCTTTGGAGGACTAGCCTCAATTATAGACTTTGCTTTGTTTTGGTCAAGTTCTATTCCTCGCTGATGGACGAGAAAACCAAGGAAATTCCCTGCTTGCACACCAAAAGCACATTTCAAGGGGTTCAACTTTAAATTATATTCCCTCATTCGCTCAAAGGCTTTGATTAACTGCGAAAAGTGATCGGCCATAATTGGTGATTTTACTACAATGTCATCTACATAGACTTCAATAAAATGGCCGATCATATCATGAAAAATCAAGTTCATCGCTCGCTGATAAGTAGCACCAGCGTTTTTTAGACCAAAGGGCATAACAACCCACTCATAACTTCCAAGTGATCCTGGACATCTAAATGCCATTTTATGAACATCATTATCGGCAATATAAATTTGGTTATAACCAGAATATCCATCCATAAATGAGTATATTTCGTGCCCAGCGGTGGAATCAACCAAATTATCGACCGATGGCATAGGGTACTCATCTTTGGGTGTAGCTAAGTTTAAGTTTCTAAAATCTATACAAACTCTAAGTTTGCCATTTTTCTTCTTAACTGGCACTATATTAGAAAGCCACTCTACATACCTGGCCGTTCTAATAAAGTTAGCGTTTAACAATCGTTCAATTTCTTTCTTTACTTCTGGGATTATGTTTGGAGCAAAGCGTCTAGGCGCCTGCTTATATGGTTTGAAATTTGGTCAAGTAGGAAGCTCATGCTCTACAATATTCCTATCTAAACCAGGCATTTCCTTATAATTCCATGCAAAGCAATCTTTATATGAACGTAAAATGACAATGAGTTCATACCTCACATCTTGGGCGATAAGCTTACTGATGAATGTTGGACGATGCTCCTCACTATCACCAAGGTTGATTTCTTCCAAGGGGTCTTGAGCTTGCATATTTTCAAGTTTGCCGTAGGGGACTTCTTCCTCGTCTTCTTGTGGGATCTCTTTTAAACAATCTAGGTCACTTTCTTCTTGTGCAGCGAACGCTTCCACTTGATAAGCCATTAGCTTGGCTTTTAAGGCCGTTACAGCGGCCTGATATCTTTCAGAGTCTGAGCTCATCATTTCTGACTAGTGGCCGGTGATCGGCCAGTTTTGGATGCAAAGACCACTGAGGTTGGTCTTGCCGGATCAAATAGCTCTGCTACACGCTCTTTTAGCATAACTCCATTCTCAGAGACTACCTTGAGTGTGTCTTCAAACTGAAGGAATTGCAAGGGGCCATAATTGCAATCATAGAAGGATGCCTCCAATGCATGCGTGTCCATGCTGAACGGCATATTATCGGCCATAACTGATTCCACGTTTCCCTTGTCATTCCATCGGAAAAGACATTGATGAAGAGAAGAGGGAACGCATTGACTAGCATGGATCCAATCTCGTCCAAGTAGAACGTTATAACTGGTCGATGAGTCCATGACAAAGAACGATGTCGTTCTTGTTACACTTCCAACCTTAATATCCAAAGGAAGGATCCCCTTTGCTGGGGCTGAAACTCCACTGAATCCGGTTAGATTGATATCCGTGGGGATAAGATCACTATCGGTTTTGTGCAGCTTCTTCATCATTTTTGTAGGGATGACGTTCACTGCGGCCCCTATATCAATTAGGACTCTGCTTACTGGGACACCATTGATCTCGGCCTTGATATGAAGAGGCCGTAAATCTCGCGTCATCGCTGCTGGTGGTCGTTCTAACACTGCCTTGTTCGAATCTTGATGGGCTTTCTTATGTGAACTGGTTGATGACTGAGGTTGATGGCTGACTGTTTTCCCTTTTATTTTTGCTGCCACCTGGACGACTTCTGGGTTCTCTTGACCATCCCATGAGGGCCACTGTTGATCCATTTGGTGTTGTTCTTGTTGTGCCTCTGATTCTTCCATGTCCCAACCAGTTGGTATGATTGGTGCGTCATTTGTTGGCGTACTGTACTTGGCAACATCTGACTTGGGAACCCATTTCTTGACAATGGGATCGCCATAGCAAACCAAGTAATCAAATTTTCCACTTGGTTGGCCCTGAGTACTAATAGCTGGATTACCTGCCTTGTAGAGATCCATCAATAGCTTCTTCTGGGAGATGTTTCTTCTCGTTGCTTCCTCATTAACTTTAATGGGCACTTCTATCTCTACCCATTCAACATCTTCGACCATGGGCTCTTGTTCTTCATCTCCCTAACCAGTCGGAACAATTGTTGTTGATGTTGATGGTATGATTTGGGCGACAACTTCCGTCTTTTTTACAAGACGCTTCACCTTGACGTCTCCATAAACCCGGAGATAATCATATCGGCCACTTGGCTGGCCACCTGGTCCTACTGCTGGATTTCCTTCTTCATACAACTGCCTTAACAGTTGTTCTGTAGATATATTCCTCCTCCAAGCTTCTTCACCAATGTCGATTTTTTCTTCTACCTCGACGTACTCATCCTCTTGGTCGAGCACTAAGTTCACTGAGAGTGAATTCTCCATTTCATCGACCAAGGTGGCCAATGTGTCCTCGTTTTCCTCGACCAGTGTGGCTGACGATCCACCATTGGCCATATCTGATATATCAGAGTCGCTTTCAGTTGGACATTGTTGTCCAAGGCGACTTGGTAGAATGTAGCTATTGATGATTACGGACGGGAGTGTTCCGAATCTTATCTCTTGTGTTGCTCCAGCCTCATCGTCATCATCCTTGTTTGGACGATGGAACTTGCTTTTTGAAGACTCTGTTGCATTGCAAACAGCAACATCTTCTTCAATATACTCAACCTCCTCATCCTGACTTGGGTTGGTTTCCTGGGCTTGCTTGGCCTTCATCATCTGGCCATACTTCTTCTGGTGGCGGCGGTACTGAGTCCTTGTCATCTCCTCCACAGGAACTGAGCGACGAGTATAGCAGTTGTAGTTGTACCATCGCTCTGGCTTGTAAGGCTGAGGCATAAAGCTTTTTGGATACACATGAGGCTTAACCCTGTTCCACTGCCTAGACTGTGAATGAGGAAACTTGGTCCCTAAGAACGGTGTCATCGGGCGACTGAGATCCCAATGACATCTTGGGCAGACATGTGGAATGGCAGGCTCCTTCCCTTTGTCTTGACCAAGTCTGGTGAACACATCTGGACGACTGTCGTCCTCAGTCTCGTCGATGACGATCTTGAACTTTGGCAATTTGAAGTTCGCCACGTCAGTCAGCACCATCCCCACTGGAGCAGCCTTGGGGAAAGGATTTGCATCAACTCCCATGTGTTTGACTGGGAAACCAATCCTACCGGAATCAATCGCATCCTGCAAAACATTACGGAAAACCAAACATTGGTTAGTATGATGCGACCAAGCATTATGCCACTTACAATATCTTTTGCCCTTGATCTCATCAAGGCTTGGCATAGCATGTCCATCTTTCAATTTAACTTGTTTATCTTTGAGTAATTGATCAAAGATTTGATCAGCCTTTGAAACATCAAAAGAAAACTTTCGCATTGGACGTTTACCGTATCTAATTACTTCTTTACCCTTAAGTTCTCGCTCAAGTTTGGCAAGAGCTTTACATATATAAAGTTTTCCTTTAAGGAGCTCGGCCAAACAAACATCGTTCATGTTGTAGTTTTCTTCATCTACTTCACTAACTTGGTTTATTTCGTAGTTAGTATCTCTATAATAAGTTCCCTTGGAAGATAATTTCATTTGATCTTCTTCCCTCAACAATTGCTCATAGCGTATAGCGCTAGTCTGTAGTTGAAATAGATCAATAAAATCCCTATCTTGGAACTTTTTCTTAAGTTCAAAGGCTAATCCACTTTGAGCGATTTTTACAAATTCCCTTTCAGGTAAGGGAATAAAGCACCTACTTCTCGCTCTTTTAAATCTTTGTAAGAATGATTCAGCATTCTCGTCTGGCCGTTGTCTAAGTTGAGCTAAATCGGCCATTGTTATTTCTGGTTCTTATTTATAAAATTGAGAATGGAACGCATGTTCCATTTGCTGCCAATTTTGAATAGAGTTGGGCGATAGCATAATGAACCATGCATAAGCTACCCCGGATAAAGAGTTAGGGAATAGTCTAAGTTTGACAAAATCGCTCACGTCTCCACATTGCATAGAGAACTTCCCTATATGTTCAATGGTCGATATCTCATCTACCCCAGAGAACATAGTAAACTCTGGAACTCTATAGTTCCTAGGAAACGGATGCATTTGGTCAACCCAATCGGGATAAGGCTTCCTATAAGTTGGACGAGTAGCTGGTCATCCTAAACCTATTTGCTCTTGTAGAATCTCGGCAACTTGTTCACGTAGAGCATCGGCCTGATTATAAAGAGGGTTGTTGTACAGTTGGTCGTACTGCTCGTTTTGTGGTCGTGCATAATACATAGGTGCCTCATATGGTCGATAATTATTCTGATAGGGAATATCACCCAAGCGTTGTCCGTCGGCCATTCTTTGATTATAAAAATTATTGCCTACTGGCCGATTAACTTGACCACCTAGTTGCCCATAGTTATTCTGTGGAAACCCCTGGCCTTGAGCATCCAAATTATTATTTTGGCCGAAATTTTGGCCATTATTTTGGAAAACATTTTGACCATTGTTTAAGTTAACAGGGTTTTGGACATTGTTTGGGTAAACAAGGTTTTGGCCATTGTTCGGGTAAACAAAGTTCTGGCCATTATTTGGGTAAACGAAGTTCTGGCCATTAGGAAGAACATTCTGGGGAATGTTTTGAAGAATGTTCTCGCCCATAACCAAAGGCATTCCACCTACTGGTATACCCTGACCTAAAGGAATTCCATTATTATGCGCTCCCTGTACAGGAGGCACAACACCACCTTGAACTTCTTGAAGAGGAGGGACACCATTGTTTGGTATTGCTCCTGAAGTTAACACCTCATTATTATGAGGTATTTGTGTTGGCGATGAAAACAACCCCGATATTTGACCGATTAAATTTGGTCTTAGATTATGATCATTGTTCATCGATGGCCGATAATGGGTTGTACTAGTTTGGCCAACTTGGCTATTTTGGCCGAGACGGTTTTGGCTATGTATTGGATTTTGTAAAATAACAAAACCGTTATTACCACCAGGTCCTATGACCGTGTTGGGCGGAAATGGTCGATTATTTTGGGTGGTGTTTTGGCCGATAGGGACGACTGACATGGTAGGCCTAGCAACACTTGATCCAGGGTTTGCTTGAGACAAAGTTGCGTTTATAAAAGTCTGCATAGTGTCAATAAAAGGCCTTAGAGCAGTGGCGATATGACTTGCCATCTGCTGATTGTTAGCATGTAAAGCTTCATCGACCATATTTTGGGATGTATTTGACGTTATGTTTCCTGGGTCTAGGCCAACTCTGGCCGATGAGTTCCCTCGCTCTACAGAGCGATAAACCACCCTATCTCGATATTCTATGTGTGGTGGGGGAACAGGTGGAGGAATATGTGATAGGTCGAGAGGTGGAAAAAGAACAGGTTCTTCCTCGACCGTAATTGGACTTTGTTGGCCATCGCCCTGATTGGCGACGTTTCCACTACCACTATTGGTGTCAAACCCAGTCCTAGTGATGACCATTCCGTCTGGTCCAACTTGACCGACTTCCATAAAGACTTGACACAGGTCCCACCGGGCGTGCCAAAAAATGTTAGAGACGAAATCCGACCGTTGACCGGTCAAATAGTCAAAGTCAAAATCTTATTCCACACTTAAATATCAAACGATTGCAGTTTAGTTCTACTCTTTCAAATTAATGAACCAGAGATGTCAAGTAATATGGAAATCTAGATTAGACCTAATTAAATAATCTAATTATCAAGATTAACCTAAGAAAAGCTTCAAATTATCTAAAACTACGAAATTAAATAAAGCATAAAAAACTTAAATTACTGAATCTAAGAAATGCATTTAAATCTATGAATTAACTTAATCTAAGAAAGCAGTAACTTACTCTAATGGAAAACAGTAAAGAAAACTGTAAGAAAAACAATAAAAAGGACTAATTAAACCTAAATTAATCTTAAAATACTCCTATGATCATGAATAACGAAAACAGTAATTAAAAGACTAATTTAATCTTACTTATAACTAATTTAACTTAATTAAACTATGAAAAAGAAACGGACAGAAAACAGAAACGGAAGCAAATCCATTAATCTAAAACTACAAAACAGAAAGAAAAGAGGAGAAGACGATTAAAACGACTACATTATTGAAATTATACTAAGAAAGCAATAAAAGACGCCATTAATCAAACTGAAAGCTTTATTAATCAATTTACAGGTACAAAAGAAACGAAAGCCATGCTTATGAGCAGGTTACAGGTTGTCGGGGGGGATTACAGTGGAGAAGAGAAGCTATTTATACTAAGGAACTGAATAACTGCTCCCGCCTTGAGGGTTGATGGCGTGGAAGGAGGAGATCGTGCGCGAACTGCTCCGTAACAGCTTCTCCCACGTCTGTGTCTGGTTTGGAGAGTACACGTGGTTGATTCTCGTTCATTGCACACGTCATGATTACGCTGGCTTACTTATCGTTTCTTGTTCACGTCATACCTGCATGTGTTTTTTTAACCATATTTGGCACACGTGTTAATTGCTTTTGGACGATAAAATTGAGTAACATGTCCAATTGTGACTTTTGGGCGATGATCGTCCATAGTCCTTTAAATGATGGTGCCATATGGATGATATCGTTCATTTGCTTAAAATTCTATCGTCCATTTGATCGATAGATTCTATCGTTTTATTTGGTCGATATTTTATCGTCTATTTGGTCGATAGACTCTATCGTTCATCTGGTCGATAGGTTTCATCTGGTCGATAAGATTATGTAGTTATCGTCCATTTAGTAATTGTTTTTTGCTTACGTGTCCGTTATTTAATGATTTAGCCATTATTTTGGCTAACACAAGCACATACATCACGACATGCCCGTGTGTGCACAACGCGTGTGTGAAACCAACTCCGCCAAGGGTAATTTACCAAGGGCCTGTGTTGGCGAGCAGTGTATGAGAGGGATTAGGTGGATAAGTGAATGGGCGGATTTCGGATTCAGCTGATCCTGCTTTTTGGTTTGCAATAGATCCCGGAATCCGAAATGAATCCGACAATTCTAATTTCGGATTTTAGGTATCGCGGCATTCCGTCAGATCGACCGAATGCCGCGGATGGAATGCGACGCCGGATCAGCTAAGTTCGTTTTTAAGCTTTCTCTAAATGACATTTTTATCCCCTTGATATTTAAAATGGCTATATTTATCATAACTTTAAATATACATGTTGAAACTTTATGAAATTAGTCTCATTGGAAAGATATCATCGATATCTTCGTTATGAGACCAATATTGAGTATTTTTGAAAACAAATATTTGATGTAATTTAATTTATAAAATCATTTAATATATTATAACTTAAATTATACCTGAATTTTCAATAATTTCAATCAATCATTTTACATGATTAGATGCATTCAAAGAATTAATTTGATCTAAATTTTCAATAATTTCCATCAATCATATCTCGTGGGTATTGTTATTATTATAATGAAAAACATGTCTTAATTTGAAGAAAATTTAAAGTTTTATTATTAATTTGAACAAAATTAGCAGATTCAACTCATCCATAATTGACAAGCCAAACGCCAGAATCAACAGATTCAGCTCATCCTATACAGACCAACCAAACAACAGAACCAAATTCACGGAATCACCAGATTCAGCTCATTCCCCATTAAGCTAATTCCACAGATTCCTCATTCAGCTAATTCATCAGATTCAGGTTTGCCAAACGCACCCCAAATTACCCCCGGAGCCGCAACGATCAAAGGGGATCGTGAAGCAAGGCCAACTGAGCCAACCCAACCGAACCAGACCCTCGACCGAGGCGATCGGACTAGGTTGGAGGTACGGGTCCTCACATTTAATGAGTTCTATTCTCTAAAGAACCGCAGGGCACAACTTAAACATCATTTTTTAAAAGGTATGCACTTTTCTAGCTACTCAAGGTCCTTTTCACTCTAAGCCCAAGTAAATTATTAGTTTGTGTGCCTAGGCACACTGGATTCTGTTCTCTGCATCTGAAAGAGTAGTATGCATATTTATCGAACACAAGTTGATGTGATGGCACCTGTTAGGTTGTGTGTTATCACTTGGGTGACAGCATTGTGGTATATAGTTTGCACTTTCTTTACCTGCCTCTATTCTGATGTGAGTACTTTCTACACATGATACTAAATAATTATACCATGGGCAAACTGCATTGCCATACATATATTTTACCTTGTACAACACTCTGCATATTTCAATAATTCTTCTTAGTTTGGCTTCTCATTTTTTACGAATTATTCAGATATCTTCTGATACTTTTCTTTGATGATGCAGTATCTCACCACTCATTTTAGCAATTTTCAATTGGCTACTTTGGGCACTTTTATTGTGCATGAAGGTGTCTTTTTCTTGTCTGGACTTCCATCAATGTTCTTTGAGCAGTTTGGATTTTTATGCAAATACAAAATTCAGGTTTGACTACAGCGCGCCTAATATTTCTTTTGAAGCGTAAAAGATGTATTTTATGCTCTCATACCTTATTCTACCATGTATGTGTTTGAACCTAGTTTTTGTCAACAAACTAATGATGTGATGTACAGAGTCTTTGTGCCTGGTTTTCAACAAGACGAAGTGCTTTATGTTTTCATTCAACAACAGTTTGGGATGCACTCCAAATTTAGGATTTCACTTCTTCATTAGCTTGATGACATTATCCTGTATTGAGTTGTATTCCTGGTAACTTCATTTCTTCTCAATAGGACAGAAGTGTACAGAACATTATCGAGAGATAAACATCTACATGCTTATATGCATGAGGGAAAATCTTGTTCTTGAGTTTAAGTTGAATTAAGTTTCTTATCTAATTCATTCTCTTTTAATACTAATTGAAGATGCTTGAGCATTCTGTATATTAACAACTTAGATATATTCGTAAGAGTTAGATATATTCTGTATATTAACGACTTAGATTTATTGTACTTACCCCTTTATTTGTAGCTTATTGAAATCTTTCTAATTTGCAATATTGTTAGAGGTTCTCAGGATGTGCTTTCATCCCATAGGATAGTTAGCTAGTGCAGTTTGCCATTTTCCCTTTAGCTTTAGTTAGCCCCGGGTAGAAAAAATTCTTGGCTCCACCCTTGACCACGGGGGTCCTTCTCCAGCGTTGCAGTCACCAAGGGAGGTCCCCGACGTCATCCACGGCATCTTCTCCGGCGACCCATCGCCGAAAAACTACGAAGCCCCTCAAATACCCACCGGAAAAACCCACAAAAAGAATAGATCGGAGGGCAAAAGAAGATAGAAACCCACTTAAGCCAAGAAGGAGACGAAATCCGACGGGAATCTCACCGGATCTACCCTCTTTCCGCCGAGTTCCTTCTCTCCTCCTCCCGGTTTCTTCCTCCTTTCTCCCCTTCTTCTCCGGCACCGGCGATCCTTCTTCCTCCCCCTACTCCCTCTCTCTTCTCCCTTCTCTCCTCGTCTCTCTCTCTCTCTCTCTCTCCCTCAGATCCAGGCGGTGAGGTGAGGTGAGGATGAGAGAGAGGAAAATATCGGGGAGAAGGAGAAAAAGAAGACATGGTTGGTGGAGTAGGTGGAGGTCTTTGTAGAAAACCCACCCTGCAAGACCCCAAATTACGCTAAACTCCCTCAATTTACATAAAAAGCCCGGAAATTTACACTTAGGCTCTTACAGGAAAAGAGGTCGAAGGTAGCATATACGCTCTGGTGGCTCTAGAAGGAAAGAAACACCATGGTTTTCAATTCCCGCATTCTCAGCTCTCGAACGTCATCTTTCAATATGTTAGAGAGTTTCGCTCTTCCCGTCCCAAATCTCCTTCTTCCTCCCGTCCTGCGCACTCTGTCCCAGTCCTTAGAACAGATGTAGCATTTTCTCCTGGTGCTATTGAGCTGACTGCAATTCTTTTTTCTTTTGGCATGGAAGCTTGGAGATGGAGCTCCAGCCACACAACCTCTTCAAATGTGGAAGGAGAGCTCTTAGCTATATTGGGAGGTCTATCTGAAGCCATGTTGAAAGGGGTATTGGATATGGTGGTTGAATCTGACTCTAAGATTGCCGTCAACTTTATTTCTAGCAGGATTGCATAGCCTCGGGACCTTCCTAGGATCATTTGTCCCATTTGGAGTTTGTCTTCCTCTTTTTCTCGTGTTTCTCGTGTCTTGTTTGTACTTATCCCCCCGTGAGTTCAACGCAGAGGCAGATAGCCTCACCGACTCAGCCCGGGATGGCCCCTTCGGCCCCCTCTAGTTGTCATGTAATCCTCTCTTTCATCCCTAACCATTTTGGCTTAACTAATAAAAAAAATTAAAAAAAAGACTAGTTTAGTTTAGGTTGACACACCTAGCATTAAGCGGCTCGTTAAAAAGACTCGAGCTCGTTCAAAATAGGGGTGTCCATCCCGGCCAGCCCAGTCCGCCCCGGCCCGGGTTGGAGGCAATACCCGGTCCGGCCCTGGTAGTCATCCGGACTGGGTCGGCCCAGTACCGGGCCAATTAGGCCTAATACTCGGTCCGGCCCAGTTGGCCCTGCCCGGCTTGAAAACCGGGCTGGGCCGGACCGGACCGGGCCGAACCCGGCCCGCCATCCCATTTCTCCTCTCCCATCTTTCTTCCTCTATTCTCCAGTTCTCCCCTTCTCCTTCTCTCTCGACGTGGCTCACTAAGCCCAATGCCCACCACGCCAGAGCCACCCCGTGCCAAGCCCTATGCTCTTGATCATCCATCTCCGCCACCCTGAGATCATCCATGGCGTCGCTCCCGGCGCTGACGTCGAGCTCCACCACCACAGATCGGACGCCCGAGGCGTTGATCTCTTCTTGCAGGGATCGGAGGCAGTCGATGCTGCACGTGGCGGCGACGACACGGCAATCGGCTCGGGCGAGGTCGAGGCACAACTCGCGGCTGATCCCAGAAGCTCTATCACCACGGATCGGAGGCGGTCAATGCGGCGTGTGGCGGTGACGACGCGGCAACTGGCTCGAGCGAGGTCGAGGTACAACTCGCGGCTGATCTCGGAAGCTCCACCACCACGGATCGGGGGTGGTCGATGCAGGGCGCTGCGGCGACGACGACGACGGGGCAACCGGCTAGGGCGAGGTCGAGGCACAACTCGTGGCTGATCCCGGAAGCTCCACCACCACGGATCGGAGGGGGTCGGTGCGGCACACGGCGGTGACGACGTGGCAACCGGCTCGGGCGAGGTCGAGGCACACCTCGCGGTTGATCCCGGAAGCTCCACCACCACGGATCGGAGGCGGTCGATGCGGCACGCAGCGGCGACGACACGGCAACCGGCTCGGGCGAGGTTGAGGCACAGCTCGCGGCTAATCCTGGAAGCTCCTCCACCACCGTCGAGGGTTGGTTGTGGGTTGCGAGCATGCTGAGGGTTGGTCGTGGGTTGCGAGCGACGACAACGGAGCTCCGGCGAGGGCGGAGTCGCAACATTAGAGACGAGGGAGGACTGAGGAGCTCTATTGGGCTTCTTTAAAACCCGGGTGTGTTGCTTCGGACCTTGTTGGGCATTTGTTGGGTTGGGCTTCTTTAAAACCCGGACCGGGACGAGCCGGATGACCAAGGGGCCATGGTCCGGCCCTGAACCCGGATCAGCCCGGTCCAGCAGGGCCAACACCCGGGCTATGCCCCTGACGGGTCCGGGCTGGACACGTACCGGGGCGGGTCAATTGGGCTTTTGGACACCCCTAGTTCAAAATATGGTCGAAATCAAGCTAAAGCTAGTTTGATCACACCGGATCAATTGGGATCAGAATCAGAACCTGACACCGGAATGATGCTCATGCTCGGACACCTGCCCCTCCAACTCGGAAAGCTATAACACGTACACTCGTCCCAGCAGCCACGTGTGGACGTGCATGCAACGCCCTCTCTTTCTTTTAATGACAAGAACAAGATGCTGACCAGCACCATACTGACCATAGTAACAAAGAGACTTCCCCAGTCCACGCGATCATGGCCACCTCCCACGTCGAGGTCCCCGGCGAGCCCACCCGTACCAGCACCGCCCTGCTCGAGACCGCCACCGCCGCCATCCAGGGCTTTGGCCCCATCAACAAGATCCACCAGCACCTCTGCGCGTACGTGCATGCACTCCCATCTATTAATTTCCTATATTGATTCATGAACATGATGCTTGCATGCTATATGAACCACTACTGTCTCACATGCATGGTCAGGTTCCACTTCTACGGGCATGACATGACCCGGCAGGTGGAGGCACACCACTTCTGCGGCCACCGGAACGAGGACATGAGGCAGTGCCTCATCTTTGACTGGCCGGACGCCGACGCCCGGCTGATCGGCGTGGAGTACATAGTCAGCGAACTCCTGTTCTTGACGCTGCCGGACGACGAGAAGCCGCTGTGGCACTCCCACGAGTACGAGGTCAAGGGCGGGTACCTGTTCATGCCGGGGGTGCCGGGGGTGATCGAACGCCGGGATCTCGAGAAGCTGGCCAAGACTTACGGCAAGACCATCCACTTCTGGCAGGTCGACCGGGGGGATGCCCTGCCCCTGGGGCTGCCCCAGGTCATGATGGCCCTCACCAGGGATGTCCAGCTCAATCCCCACCTCGCTCAAGGCGTGTCTATATATATATATATATATATATATATATATTTAACTAACTAATTACATAGTATGCTAGACTAGCTAGTTGTTAATTTGTGTTTGTTTTGTTGGGGATCAGATGTGGAGAAGAGACTTGGAGTCTGGTTTGAGAAGGAGAGAGAGAACAGAGCGTACATCTCAGGGCCGGAGCATGGGATCCACCCGCTGGCCAATGCTGCAGGGAAAGGATTGAAGACGGAGCTGAGAGAGACGGAGCTGCCACCACCAGGTTCTGTGCCCAGGGTTTTTGTCTAGTCCTGTACAAAAGCAGAGATAGCATGTGTGTGTATTTATATATATATATATATATATATATATATATATCATCCTCATATAGGAGCATCGTGTCCCTGCTTCTTCTCCACCCTCTCTTTCTACGGACACGTTGCCGGTTCTCCGCGCTGATGCATCCATCTGGGCGGGCAATGCCGGTTTGGGAGCAGCTCTCTTTTACATTGAGCACCATCCTATTTGGACCTGGTGTGGATGTTGCTCTGTCAACTCTGTGGTCGAAGCAGAAGTCAGAGCGATTGAAGGGGGACTGCGTGCCTTAGGGGAGCGAGGTGTTCGTCGTGTAGTAGTTGAGTCAGACTCACTGCTTGCCGTCGGATATATCAATGGCAGTCTCAAATGGCCGCAGGCCCTTTCTGAACCTCTCATTTCAGTATGGCGTCTAGCTTCCCAGTTTGTAGATATTGTGTTCGTTCATATCCCACGTGAGTTTAACTCTGTGGCTGATGGGATTGCATCTTCGGCTTGGGCGTATCATTTCGGTCCACCGGCTTAACTAATAAAAAAATCCTCATATAGGAGCATGGTATAAAATAACATTTGGTTGTCCTATTGGCATCCTATGTGGCAGGCTTAGACCTATGTGGCTGCTGATGTGGAGGGGGTAATAGTGGAGGAGGGGGGGAGTTAGGGGGGGTTAGTGGGGAGTTATGAGGGAGGTGAGGGGAGATGGTGGTTACCCTGTAATGTGGCAGGAGATAGGACTAGTATATATATATATATAGATAAGAAAATAAAAGGAGGATTTGGCGCCAGGTATCTAATAATTTGGTACGGCTTAAGGTTTGCGGGATTTATTTAAGGCGATTGGTCCCTTAACCCAATTAGAAGACGGGGCATGTTTGGTTCAGTGAATCAGGGTCAATGTATCATGATCCTACGATCCCTTATTTAGTTGACCCATGTATCAGTTGATGTATGCACCGTATGATGCGTTTTGAGGCTACAATGGTGCATCGTATGAAACGGCCATGCGATGCACCCATTTGCGGTGCATTTTCTATACACCGCGTGAATATATTAAAATATATTCATTAAAATTATGTGAATATTATTTTATTCTCAATAAAATTATTATATTATTTTAATCTCAATAATATATATAGGGGAATTATCCTGAGCAAACTGGTTCTCTATCTCTTGTACAGTATATGGACCATCCGATGGGGATCGGACGGTCACGATCCATCCAGGGACTTAACGCCCCCTGCTTCACCCCGAGCCCATCTTGCCTCCATTCCCTCGATCCCTCGCTCGTGCCCTAAGTGCCTCCGTCGTCCCGAGCTTCTTCGCCACCGCCTCCCCCGAGCCCGAGCTTCTTCGTCACCGCCTCCGTTGAGCCCGAGCTTCTTCGCCACCGCCGTGCCTCGTCCACCCTCGCAGCTCCTGTCATCTCTGCTGACTTACTCCTATGCGATCCCCATCGTTGCCGCCCCTATTCCGTCGATCTCCACCACCCCCTCTCACCACTAGCCATCTCAATCTCTTCACCACCTCAACCCATCATCTCCTTCCCTGCTTCATCGATATCACCCCCCATACCAGCAGCCGCAGCCAACACCCCCATCGCACAGCACCCTCCCCCGAGCAACCCTCCTCATCGTTGCTCCTCCTATCCAGCTCATGGAGATTATCGCCGAGATTGTCTGTGTGTTGGACTCTGAAGAATCGAATGCCTGAATTTCTTGAGATAGTTCCAGTTGTCTGATTCACAAACTGTTTCAAGTGCTTCTTTGTGTTCATTCTCATTAAAAAAAATTTTTCTCTCCATGTTCTAATTTCCAAGTCACCACTTATGGAATAATTTTGGATATGGTGTTCTTAATTTTGGACTCAAAGATTGTTTTAGTGACAGTTGCCCTTGAGATCAAATTCCATGAACTTGGACAACTAAAAGAATTCTTGTGATGACCTGTCCCTCTATTCCTGTAGCTCGTTGTTGACCACAAGGGCAATTCGGTAAATTGCGCCTTGTCGGTTCGTTTCTTACCCGCGTGTGCGCTCGCAACCTCTGATTGATGTTTGTGTTTTGAATAGATCCGTTAAGGAGGTTTTTATTTTGGATCTTGGACCGGTGGATCGATCCAAGCTAGTGTTGGATCGATCCAGCTAAGTCTTGGATCGATCCCAGGCCAAGAGGGATCGATCCGAGAACTATAGTACGTCGGTGGAGTTGTGAGGGGACAGCCACGATGACCGTCGCTCTCCGCTGTCAGGGGAGAGGAGACTTCCTCTCCTCTGATTTCGCTTTTCCCCGGCCTTCCCGGCCTTCCCGACTTTCCCCGGCCTCTTCTCTTCCTTCTCTTCCTTCTCTTCTCTTCTCTTCTCTTCTCTTCTCTTCTCTTCTCCTTCTTCCCGCAAGCTCTGCTTGCTCTGTTTTCTTCCGGCAGCTCATTCTTCTTCGCCGTTCTTCCTCCTCCGGCCACCGTTTTGGGAGCTTGAAAGCAAGTTGGATCCGTGGCGGCATGAGGAAGATCCCTACCGTGGTTTAGTTGCTTGGTTAGCAGCCGTTTAAAGGGGAATCAGGCGAGGATTAGCGTTCCCGGTAGGTTTCTACTTACTGATGTTGTTTAATGGGTTTCTCTTAATCTAGCCGTCAGATCTGGTTAATCTTTGTGTTAGATGCATCTTCCCTAGTTTAATTTTTGTTATAAGCTTCATGATCTTTGGTTGAGATTTTAGTAGGATTTATGCATGATTAATCTCGGATTTTTCGGTTTCTGCTGTTTTTGAAGAACAGCCGGCTTACGGCGCGTTTTTTGGCTAGTCCGTGCATGTTATTGGGTTGTGATGAGAATAAGAGTTGTAGATCTCTTAGTTAACTTTCCATTCCATCTTATTATGTATTTTTCTGATTTTCCTATGATTTGTTATGAATTTATTACTGGAGGGCTGCGTTGCAGCAAGTAATTGGTAAGTTAGTTTGATTATCGGTTTTGATTAGTGTTTTCCCGTTAATCTAGCCGTTGGATGTTTCTGGATTTTGGATATATTGATTCCGGCATATAGGTCTACTGGAGTGTACAATGGATCTCGAATCCGACGTCGTTTGGATGTCGGATCGAGGGGGCCAACTAGCTGCTATGTAGAGAATGTTTGGTGTTTTAGATATAATATTATATGTTCGGATTATAATATTATATTTTTAGTGTTCATCAACGGTTTCAGGGTTACATTCCTGTTGCAGGATTCCACGGTTGACGGTCGTGGTACCGTCGTAATGTCAGGACCCATTGCGGATTGGCTGGCAGCGGTTGGTAGTACCGCTGCAGCGATCCGATTGACTTGTATGCTACTTGTATTAAACTGTTGTTTGTTACCGCTTTGTGGTTGAACCAGGAGTGTGATGACTCCCGGGATTGTGTAGAATAAATGGGCCATGGGTTATGCCCTTAATCCTTTATCGCTTTGTGGTTTACCGGGGGAGTCATGAACCCTCGGGAATGCTTAGTATAAATGGGCCATGGGTTATGCCCTTGATCCTTTATCGCTTTGTGGTTAATCGAGGGAGTCATGGACCTCGGGAATGTTTAGTATAAACTGTTGCATGCATTGTTGATAGTGTTGTTAGTCTGCTATTTGGCGTAGTGTTAGCTCTGTTGCCTGGAGTGCTGAGAGTTGGTTGTCATAACTACGGTTGTTCCGCCAAGTGTGGAGGTCCCGCTTGGAGAAGGGTGTCCTACTGGTATCGTCATGTTCACCCTGTGTCAGGAATGTCGGAGAATGTCCACCCTAGGCAGTGGTTGTCGGAGACGTACTTTGGACATGTACCCTTCGGGTTTTTGACGGGATTTATGGGGTCCTTGACAGGCCTCAGTACTTGGCACAGAGGTAGTTTAGTTACAGTTTCCCCTCCTTGTGTGTGACGTAGAGTAGAACCCTACTGAGCTTAGTGCTCACTCCTACCCGAGCGGCGTTTGCAGGTACAGGTACTAGCTCTCCTGCGGTGGGCCCCAGTTGCTCGTCCTGCGGTGGCGCGTCGACGTCAGGGCATGTCTGAGGGCCTGGATGGTTTCTGCTGTGCTTTTCAGGAGATTATTGATGATGTAACTTTTTGAGGATTATAATATATTTTGTACTTGTAGACTGGTCTATGTAAATCTTAATGTAACTCGGTTGTATGTACAGTTTTGTAATACTAGTAGTTTGATTTACTTCTGTCCTCTGAATCATGTTGTAACTGTTTCCGCCAGTTATTGTTAGTAGATGTAGGAACCCCCCTTCGTGTCCCGGTCCGGATGGGTTTTTTGGGCCGGGGCGTGACAATTCTAGTACTCTAGTCTACATTATTTTTCTTCAATTCACAATGCCATTAAAACATGTGTAAATCATGCAAGGTTGGTAAGAAACCAGTAATTCAATTGTATCTAGCTTCGAGATCTGTCTAGGATTGATTGGAAGGAACTCATCCTTTCTTAGTTCATACTCCACATGACTTTACTTATGTGCAAGTATTCTACAACTGAAATAAAGCAGAGCAAGAACTGTTCCTCCAAGATGCATGAAGGGAGGAATTAAGAACTCTTGATTCCTTCTCTACATCCATTTCTTTTTTACAATTTAAATGCTGATTCTCATACAACCAAATGGGATTGATTGGAAGGAACTCGTCCTTTCTTAGTTCATACTCCACATGACTTTACTTCTGTGCAAGTATTCTACAACTGAAGCAAAGCATAGCAAGAACTGTTCCTCCAAGATGCATGAAGGGAGGAATTATTAAGAACTCTTGATTCCTTCTCTACATCCATTTCTTTTTACAATTTAAATGTTGATTCTCATACAACCAAGGAAAAAAAAAATGGCGCATCAGAAACTATCTGATTCACTCAGTTGCATTGAAACAGTTGGCATTCAAGCTTGTCGAGCAGCCTTCCCTTCCGGCTCGAATTCTATCAAGTAATCAAATCTCTTTTCCGAATCCGATCGATAACCCAAGTGGCAGCTCTTGATGAACATGTAGCTCATGATGACATCAAGAACAATGAGGAAGGAGTATATATAAGTGATCGAGAAGCTTTCCCAGATGAGAGATGGATTGAAATTGGCACTCAGATGGTATGGCCTGATCACCCTGTACTGAAACAAGGCTTCAACGCCGGCCATCCTCAGGTTGGCAGACAGAGCCAGGCTTAAAGCGGTTGTCGTCCGGCCTCTGACCAGCATGCATGCCTTGATCATCGGCAGGTACCCGTGGAGTAGAGGATGGCACCGGCGGCGGAGAGGGCCAGGAGAGAGCCACCGGAAGAGAGACTGGCGATGTCTATAAGGTTGAATGCCACAAAGAGAAGAGAGAAGATGGCGACGTTGGCGGTGAGGATGGCGAAGGAGTTGAAGAGAAAGGTTTGCAGGACTGGGTTGTAGAGTTGCACGAAGGAGTAAGTCAGTGGAGATAGCAGGAGCTGCGAGGGTGGACGGGGCGCGACGATGGTGAAGAAGCTCGGGCTCGGGGGAGGCGGTGGCGAAGAAGCTCGGGACGGCGGTAGCGCTTAGGGCACGGGCGAGGGATCGAGAGAATGGGGGGAGGATGGGATCGGGGGGAAGGGGGGTGTTGACGCGCCCAAACCACTCGTCGCAAAAGTCACTAGGGCGTCGAGACTACAAAATTTACCGAATCCTAACTAACTACTAGGTAGATAGCGGGAGTCCGGGTCGATCCACAGGGAAATGAGAATTGATTAACGTACTCAATAGATAACTCTCAACAATAGCTAAAATAATTTGGGTTTTGGATTAATGATGATTAAAGTAATTAACTATGTAAAGGGAAATAAAACCAATATGGAGAAGCCTTGGGATTTACATTTCATTGTAGGTTCTATCGTAGCCTCCTAAGGAATTAATGTGTATAATCCAATTGGGACGATCGAAATCTAGAAGTCGACTAGCGGGTGGTTAGCCTCACTTATCGCTCAACGGAAGTTGGCTTAGAATCTTTCGCCGGCAAAAATCACATTCACAAAGTCGACGAATGAGTGATTAACTTCTATCGTCGCTAACGAACCTTCGATTAAGATCGATTCGTCGCAAGAAAAAGGTATTGTATGGAATCGGGCATTAGATTGAGATGGTTCTAGCACCTCGAATCCAATGCAATAAAGGGATAGAATGGACTCTCTAATTAGAGGGATAGGGATGGTTCTAGCATCCCTAAACTCCAATCTAGGGCTATATATCCTCCCAATGTAATTGGATGTGTTTTTAGCACATCCAACTCATTGGGGCATAACAACAAACACCCATCATACACAAGCTTCTAACTCATACCAATAAAGGGCATTCATCCATTCAACAATAAGATCTCATTACAAAAGATAGAGAAATCATGCTCAAACCATACAATAGATCATCCCCATAGATTACACATAAAAAATCCTTAAGAAAACTACAAACGATCCCTACAACTACATGGAAATCCCAAGAGAAAGGAAGCTAGCTACTCATCTTGGATGGATCCATGGAGGTTGGAGATGATCCTCCCTTCATGCCTCCCCTTGAGATGGGTTTCTATGCCTCTTTCTAGGGTTAGAGAATCCCCTTCTTCTCCCCCAAAACCAGCCCAAGAGAGCCCCCTTCAAGAGCCCAGCCGGCCCCCCTTTCGAGAGAGGCCCTGGCTGTCAGCTGGCTGTCCCACGTCCAGCTGGCTGTCCTGTTGGCTGTCCCACTGGCTGTCTCACCTCCAACTTGCCTCTTTGGGTTAAAAACCCTTATTAAATCTCTCTCCATCTTAGCTTACCTCCATTGGATTAAATCTGGGACATTACTTACGCCACATCAGTGACGTTCGGGTCCATCCCTCCTTCTGGGCGGATTGATTCTCTCAATATTTACTTTATGGAATACTAAAAACGGATCAATCCCCACGGACGAAGGGATTGATCCGGCTTTTCAACTTGTGCTCTTGATGCCCTTTTTACACCAAATTCGATCCAAGCCGCCTTAGGAGTGTTTGTTTCTGAAACTCCATGAAGTTTATTAGAAATGCATTGTTCTAGAGCTAACAAAGTTAAGTTAAGAGGGTGAATTATATATATTTTGTGACTTATCAGGTGTTAAGCTCCTGGATGGATCGTGACCGTCTGATCCCCATCGGACGGTCCAGATACTGGTTCTCTATACAAGAGATAGAGAACCAATTTGCTCAGCATAATTCCCTATATATATATATATATATATATATATATATATATAACTATCTCCAATATGCGTGGACCTGGAATGACTATGCAAAGATCATCCCTTTTTTGTGTAGTCCGTTCTAGTGATAGCATTCCTACTTCTATTATCACTTATGGTACTGACAGGGGCAATTACTGTGAGGCCCGTTGGGTCTACCGTGGGACAAGATGCATGCGCCTAGAGGGCGGGGCTGAGTTGGGTAGCCGGGTAAGCAATCCCACAACGCTTGGGTATGGTCCGGGGTTCGATATAAGTATATAGTAAGCCCATAATATACACAACGCATTTTAAAGCCGTGCTGACAGTGATCCGCCAGAAAACTTCATGGTTAAGTGTGCTCGACCTGGAGTAGTCACACGATGGGTGACCTACTGGGAAGTTTTCCCAGATTTCTGTGGTGAGCCAAAAGCGGACAATATTGTGTCGGGTGGGGCTCTCGGGTGGATCCTGGTCGGACTGGGAGCCCGGGGCCGGGGCCCAGTGGAGGGTCGGGGCGTTACAGTATGGTATCAATATTGTGTCGGGTGGGAGATCCGGGGTTCGATAAAAGTATATAGTAAGCCCTTAATAGACACAACGCGTTTTAAAGCCGTGCTGGCAGTGATCCGCCAGAAAATTCCATGGTTAAGCGTGCTCGACCTGGAGTAGTCACACGATGGGTGACCTACTAAGAAGTTTTCTCAGATTTCTGCGGTGAGCCAAAAGCGGACAATATTATGTCGGGTGGGGCCATCGGGTGGATCCTGGTCGGACGGGGAGCCCGGAGCCGGGGCCCAGTGAAGAGCCGGGGCGTTACAATTACAATGTTATTAACCGATCGAAACTTTAATACAAGCTTTCGGTTCTTCGATGACTTGTTATCAGAATTGCCCCTGTCACTTCCGGTACTGACAGGGGCAATTCTGATCCTACTGGAGGGGGAGACCCCATATTATACTAGCATCTCTTTCAGTTCTTCGGTCATCCAGAGGTGTATATTCCCATTCTGCCTGGATCCGGTATTATTAGTCATATCGTGTCGGCCTTTTAGGGAAAACCGGTCTTCGGGTATCCATGCATGGTTTATGCCATGATCAGTATAGGTGTTCCTCGATGTCTTGTTCGGGCTCATTATATATTTATATATATATATGATTCATATAATGTTCATATAATTATGTAATAAAGTTAAATTTTAATATATATATATACATTAAAATTTTAATATATATTATATGAATAATATATATAATATTTTAATAATGTTGTGAACATTATTTATATATCTATATATATAGTGCATCGACTGATCCAAAAGACAACCAAACTCTTGCATGTATTGTCCAATGCATGCTCCACCTGATGCATGCATCATATGATCCATGCATCATGTGATTCCACCAACCAAACACCCCCTAAATTACCCCTCACTAGCACCCTCTCTCTCTCTCTCGACCTCCATCTTTGGTGAAACTGATGGCTCCTTCTCCGATCGAGCTCCACCTCCTTCTACGGCGAAACAGCAGCCACCGGCGGTGTCGCGCCCCGAGCCGCGAAGGCCCAATCGGGGCGGGCGACGCGCACCGGAACCTAACTAATGCGGAAAATTTTTGGTGAGGGGTTTCCTCTATCTTACTGGTCTCCCTAAACAATTCATAAGCATCCTTATTTAAAACAATAATCAGCAACCTCAAAAGATATAATATAATATTCAAATCCTCAAAAGGGTTTACATTAATATACATCACATTCCCGTAGCATGCTAACTAACAAAATGGGTAAACAGATGATCACCGCTCCTCAAGCATCGCCAGACGCCGCAGTGCCACCAAACACCTGCCCGGTAGTGGCCACTGAAGAAAAGCTGACGCTTGCACCTGCAAAACGCAGCCCGGGTAGGAGTGAGCACTAAGCTCAGTAGGGTTCTACACTACGACACACAGAAGGGAGAGAACACAATAGTGTCGCCTCCAAGCTAGGCCTAGATGTGCTACGGGGCCCCACAACCCCACCGCGCGTCACTGAGAGCTCCTGTCCAGGTCCCACCCTCAGTAAACCAGGAAACCAACAATGTTGTCCTTCTAGCATGAACCCGACACTGCTAGGTGAGGGACCGACACCGGCTGCACCCTCAGCACCTGGCTCGAGGCCGACACAGCCTCTAAATGATCGATCAAAATGTATTCAAGTCATCTAAGTCTATCATCGATATCGACTGAATACTACAATCCAACCTGGACCTTGCTACCCGCCACGGTCCTAAAGCTAAATCCGAGCTACCCGAAAGCCTCGGATCGGCGATCAACCCATCGCCCACGCCCTATCCTTATGCATCTAATGCACAACAGAATGCATGCTATGATCATACGCAGGTAAGAGGTAAGCATACAACAGTATGATAAAATAGCATACAAGTTCAACTGGATCGTTGCAGCGATACTACCGACCGTTGCCAGTCGATTCATAGCGGGCCCAGGTATTACGATAGTACCGTCAATCGCGGACTCCTGCAAAGGGAAGCAACCCCATAAACTCAGATGAACGTATAATATAATATTATATGTTTGAACATATAATATTATTTAAATCATCAATATACTCTAATTAGAGGCTAAGTGACCTCGTCGATCCGGCGCCCAAACGACGTCGGATTCAAGATCCAACTTCAAAAACCGCAGATAAATATGCTGGGATCAACATATCCAAAACCGGGGAAACATCAGACGGCTCGATTACCGGAAAAACGCTAATCAAAATCACTGACTTCACTAATTACCTTTAATTGCTGTAACGCAGCCCATCCATACGAAAATCATAACAATTCATAGTAAAATCAGAAAATTATAAAACTGGTTGGAGCTGAGAGTAAATCCAAAGATCGACAACTCTTATATTCATTATAAATCAAGATCATGCACGACCAGATCAAAAAATGCGCTGTAAGCCGGCTATTCTTCAAGAACAGAGAAACCGAAAAATCCGAGTTTAAACATGCTAAAAACCTACTAAAATCTCAATCAAATCTTATGAAACTTACAACAGAAATTAAGCTAAACAAGAGAAAAACAACAAAACCAAGAACACCTATATCTACCGGCTAGATTAAGAGAAAACCCAAAAACAATTGTATGAGCACCAACTGGATTAAGAGAAACCTACCGGAAACGCAAACCTCGGCTGAATCCCCACGTACGAGCACCAAACTGGATTCAAACTAAGCCAGGGATTTTCGTCTCGCTGCAACGAATCCAACGAGCCCTCAAGCATTCAAAATGATGGCCAGAGGAGGGAGAACGGAGGGGAAGAAGGTGGCTGCCGAAAACAGAGCAACACAGGGCTGCAGGAAGAAGGAAGAAGGAAGAAGGAGAAGGTAGACGAAGGAGAACAGGAAGAAGGAGAAGGAAAAGCCAGGGAAGGGGAAGAAGAAGAGGATAAAGGAGAGGAGAGAAGATTTTTCTTCTCTCCCTCTGACAGTGGAGAGCGACGGCCAACGGCGGTCATCCACTCAGAAATTGATCGCTCACAAACGTCGTCGTTAAAACGTTGCAAGCTCAATCAAATATTAAATTTATAATCCTTATTCAATTACTAAGCTATTAGGTAGAAATAGCGGTGAAGTCGGAAGTCGATCCACAGGGAAAACGTTAGAAATAAAAATCAATTCTCAAAACCCTAAAACTAAGGAAAAGAATCAAAGATAGAATAGAGTTATCTAAACTAATAAATAAAAGAGATAAAAGGTTGATTAATTTGAATCAATGGAGTAGTTACTTAGGAATTACTCAATCCGCCCTAGTTTCGCTTTCAATCTTCTGTAGTTATCCTCTTGTTCTCTTCTCTCAACATTATGGATCATATGGCTACAAGCTCACATGAGTCCCTAAAATAAGATTTATGTTTCTAACGGCATAGCCTATCTTTCTTGGCATAGATTGTCTTCGGTCTTACGATTACTTTAAGTTATACCACTCCTAATGACCTTGGCACAACCTATCCTAGCTTAGCATAGCCTATCTCACTAGCAAACCATAAATCACATGAAAACCATTCTATAAATCTCTACAATCAATCACAGAAATCATGTAGGACTGAAAATACGTCAAGGAACACTATTCCCTCAACTCTATTAACAATAAAAAGCAAATTCATAGGATCATGTCTTGAGAAGAATACAAGATTCAAACCAAAGAAGATAGAAAACTATGCTAGGGTTTCATGAATAATCCTAAGTAAAATAACTAGCAACTCATCTTTTGGATGAAAGCCATCGGGTTGGAATATGAAGCTGTCATCATCCACATCCTCTCCTTCTTCTTCTTCCTCCTCCAAAGATTGTCAAAAAGATGAGAAATTCGGTTGGGAAAGGCCTTTTAAATAAGGAAACCCTAAACTTGGACTTAAGAGTCCTATCTAGACTTAAACTTTGACTTTTCTCTTTTCGTATTTCAACTCCTATTCAGGATTCTGACTTTAACTCAATTCGGGCACTAATTGGATTGGAATCTGAGAACGTCTTCAACAAGAAAGTTTTAGATCTTCAAGTCTTCTGTCATATCCCGAAGAGTTTATAACATTTAGAGTTATAGGGAATATTTGACGAATATTCTTCTGAACATCGACGGACCAGTTTCCTGCAGCTGTATATCTTCATAGTCTTCAAAGCTGGTATTAATCTGTATGGAATCTCGCCAAGTGTCCAACATGAAAGTTGTCCATCTCTGAGTCTTCTACCACATCTCAAAGGTTCAGAATATTTGGACCTTTTAAAAATATTTGGCGAATATATTACTGACAGTCGACGAAGCAGTTTATTTAGTCATTTTAGCTGAATTTCTTGCATTTCTTCTCAAATCATGATTAAACCTGAAATCAACTAACAAACTATTAAACACAACTACTCTAGGCCTAACAAAGGTAATTTAAGGGGTTTAATTATATATAATCTGTGACTTATCATAAATCCACCACTATGACTTTCTGACACAGGAAGATCGATCTCCTTAGCAAGGAAGATCGATCTCCTTCGCCCAAAAACTCAAACTTGGGCTAAAACATAAGCCCAAACTCGGATCTTCTGATCCCGGGCCCACCTAACCGTTCTAATCAAACACTAACACAAACGCGGTTAGTATGTGCACCCGCAGATGTGAAACAAACCTACAATGTGCAATTTACCAAATTGCCCTTACGGTCTACAACAAGCCACGGGCCCGACCTAGGCGGTCGACCCAGGAGTAGAGGGACAGGTCCTCACATGCGTCATCCCTCCTCTGCTCCAGCGACCTCACGGACAACCATCTCTCTCTCTCTCTCTTCCCCTCCCTCTCTCTCTCCCTCTCCCTCCTCTGCTCCGGCGACTTTACGAACAACCATCCCCCCCCCCAACGGCGGCCACATGCGGGGCCACCTCTCCCTTCAGTCGCCATCCAGACCTTTGACGCCCACTCTGCGACACCGGCTCAACGCCACTGAACTCCCTACTCGCGTGAACACCGCGAGCTCCACTCCTTTGTCTCCAAGCCGGTGCCGCCTCCACAAGCCACCGCCTTCGGCTCCTCCGGTCCATCTAACGACGGATCTAATCCTCCTACGATACTTCAACCTCTCGTCCCTCATTTCTGACGAAGATCCGTGGTCGCTGCCCCTCCAACCGCCACCCTGCTCGCGACCCTTCTTCTCCTAGATCTCCATCGCCGCCTCCTCTACCGGTTCTGACCTCGGATCATCCTTCCTAAGTCCAACCTCACATCCACCCCCATGAGATCAGCCGGTCGGCACGTCTCGTGCCAGTTGTTCGAATCGATGGAGCCTGTCCGCAGTGATCGAAGAGCGAGAAGAGTGCGGTAGGCATAGGCCAACTCACACCATAATCTACTAATTTGATTTGTTAAATTTGAATTTAGATAGATTTATTCATCATCGGCATTACCATCAAACAAATAATTTATGTTTAAAATTATTTTTTCATAAAAAAATAAAATAAAATATTTTTCGCTTTCCACTTTTCACTATCCACTGTCCACTATTCACTATCAACTATCAACTATCAACTATCCATCATAATTCACTATCCACTATCCACCATAATCCACCATCCACTATTCACCATAATTCACTATTCACTATCCACCATAATCTACCATCCACTATCCACCATAATCTACCGTCCACTATCCACTAGCCACCATAATTCACTATCCATTATTCACTATCCACTATCTACCATAATCCACTATCCACTATCTACCATAATCTACTATTCACTTTTCACTATCCATCATAATCCATTATCCATCAAAATTCATTCACTATTCACTATCCACTATCCTAGTTTAGAGGGCTAAAATATGCCTTTCGTCCCTTGAGTTTCTTGAGTTTCTGACAAGTTTTTATATCCAAAATTCACTATCCACTATCCACCATCCCCATATTTTAAAAATTTCTGATTTAATCCCTAAACTTTGTGAACCAGTTTAATTTAATTTGATCTCTCCGTCCATGAAGGCATGAACCGTCGACAGGTCTAACAGAGAGGCCCATTCAAGTGGCTCTCCAAGTACTTCAATTTGGTCAACAGCTACTCCTACTCGATCCATACCATCAAATTGAGACCTCAATTTCCATTGCAACCGTCCACGTCACCACCAAGCCAAGCCCACGCGTTCTCTCCTCCCTTTGTTCCTCTCGCGGGACCTCGACCACCCTCTCTTCCTCTCATCCTCCGTCGCCGTTCTCCTCTCCAAGCTCCTTCGCGCCGGAGCACCGCCGTTGGACCAACCTCCCGTCGGCGGCGGCGGATCTAAAGGGGGCCGTGACCCCTCCACCCTCATCCCCGATCCCGACCAAACTCCCACCGCCACCGGTGTCGATCTATCCACCGCCAAGATCGTCCTCCCTTCTCGTGGCCATAGCCGTACCTCACCGGAACGCCGCCCTGAGCTCCCTTCCTCTTCCTTTCCTCCTCCATCGCCGTTCTCCTCTCCAAGCTCCTTCCCGCCGTAATACCGCTGCTGGACCAACCTCACACCGGCGAGGCGGATCTGAAAGGGGCTTAGGCAGTGGCGACGGCGGATCTGAAGGGGGTTAGCGCTGGAATACCGCCGCTGGCCGCCTACCTCCACGAGCTTCGCCCTCGATTTCGTCTTCACCTCCGTTCCAAAACCTCGTCGCCGGGAGGGGGGGGGGAGGGGAGGGGCAAGGGGCAAGGGGCAAGGGGCACTGGGGGTAGGGGTTGGGGGGGGGGGGGGGGGGGGGCACGGGGTGTCACCGGGAAATAGCGGAAAATTTTCTTCGAGTTCTTTCCAATGATGGCGTCAAGACTCCTCTTGCCAAGTCCTCCTTCGACTTCTTCACATGCAAACACACAAGAAGATACGGTGTAGGCAAAGGATTCGCCTGCTCTCTTTATTGCTGCAATTGTTACAAAGAAGCTCTCAACTCCCTTTCCCAAACCCTTGGTTACAATCGCTCAATTTACAAAGAGAACCAAACCCTAAGCCACCGTCCAAGATCCCCTTGATCATGGCCGAATCCCCCTTATCTAGAGGACGGCTCCAGCTTTCCCCTCTAAGAAGGACATCAAGTTGTGGTGCAACTTGACTTTGGATAGCATCTGCCAAGATCCATCGCCTCTCGACTCGAAATAGGACTCCTTCCTATTTCAGCTAGTCACAACCAACTTCCCCCGTGCCATCTTCCATATTTGCCGTGTCATCCCATATGGGAGTCCTAGGCCAAGTGGAATTAGCTTGATGGCACGAGCGGTTTGGCCTCCGTGGCTAACCGCCTTTCGTTGGTGCGAGTCGTGTCCTAGTCCGACTAGAACACCCGAGCAATAAGGACTTTCCTCGCGTCAAAGCTTGCCTTTGCCGCATCAAGTCCTTCCATGATCCCAGTCCAACTGGAACTAAGGCTTTTTCACGACTGGATTGCTCCCCATGGCCTCACGCGTCCTGCCCGCACCATGGCGCGCCGAGTCCTAGTCCGACTAGGACTCGCGCGTCCTCTTTGATTTTGCCCGCGCCAAGCCTTGCCATGGCCTTTGTCAGGATGCGCAAAGTCCTAGTGGCACTAGGAATTGGAGTACTAGTCCAACTAGGATTCCTAGTCTCACTCGGACTTGAATGCCGCTGTGCCGCGCGCGCATCGCGCCATGCCTTGTTGCGTCATGCTGCGTTGCATCGCGTCATGCCGCGCGCCAAGCTCTTTTGGCGCGCGCATGTTGCTCGCGCCTTGCTGGTTTTGCTCGCCCGCGTCCCGCACGAGAGAATTCGCCCGTGGCGCGATAAGTTTTTTCCCATGGCTCGGACCGCCGCGCCATCTTTGAACTTGCTCGTGCCATCTTCAAGATTCCTCGTGTCATTGCTGGGGATGATGCGCATGGACACTTTGCATGCTATCCTGAGGCCGCCTAGCCTCATTTGACTCATGGCGCCGACCATGAGTCATTGTCGGGCACTTGGGCGCGCCAACTTTCGATGCCGCGCGCCAAGGCCCGTGTCATGGGCTCAAGGCCCTGACACGGGCCCACAGAAGGCTAAGCTAAAAAAAAAATTTCAGGAGGGGCCTGATTTGTGAATGGGTCCGCCCCTGTCTGCTGGTAAATGCCAGTAGAAATCTTGACACCGGGCTAAGATTTCAAAGAGGAAGATTTGCTCACATGGCATATAATCGATTGAACCATCTAACCAATCGGTAGTGTTTTATTTATGAATTACATCAATCAATCAGTAGTGTTCTACCGATTCGATAATTGATATATTCAATTAATAATTAATAGATATCTACCGATTATTGATATACTCATCATACATGTCCTTTGTCGTATGCCATTTTAAGAAAGTCCTGTCACCATAACCATGGTCTTATGGGATCAAGTGGCCCCCAACAGCGAGCAAAATGCCACGCGTTTGAGCGAGAATGGCATACGCGTTTGAGCGAGAATGACATGCGCGCTGGATGGAGCGAGGTCGTCATTTTGTCATATGCAGCGGATGAGCTATCATGGGCCTCTTGTTTTATTGGGGACTTCGATCTCTTGAGTGTAGCTTAATTTCATCATTAGTTGAGCGCTCTAATTTATGAGGACTGTAAGATATATTGGCAAGTGAATTCTACTTCGTCTTTGGGGATTCACCTGCGACGTCAGATTTCGTCACATCTTCTGTAGGATTACTTGCTAGTTAGTTGTACACACATAAATATATATATATACATGCTTCCTTCTAGAGAGTCAGGGATCAATAGATGAGAAGTACCGCCAAAATTCAAACATGGTATGGAAATGTAACACTTAAGTGCAGGAAATTAAAGAGAAAAAGGTAATATCTTCATATGAAAGAACAATTTGACACATTGCTGCTTGGAGACTGGTCATCCAAAGATCCTGTTGATTTATATGGCGAATTAATGGATCATTAATTAACCGTGCTCTCCAGCCACTATAACTTCAATCTACGCTACCTGCGGCCACCGCATGGTGGGAGACATCTTCAATATGTTTGAATTTTTCTCATGAAGAAAAGAACAGAACATCTCTGGATGGTAATAGAAGTATATATATATGTGGCATGTACCTAGTCAAGCTCTTTGGCTGTTTGCTTGTCAAGTGTAATCAGAATTCTCAGTATTATATATATGGATGCAGTTTTGCTAGCTAGCTGCTGAGCAAGATTAATTACTTCTCTTGTTCCTCTACAAAATGGCTCCTTTTGTAGTGCATGATATATCCATGCCAGCTGCATGCGCAGCACTTGAACAACCTTTTCCCCATAGATAACCATCCAAGAACACAGGGATCTTGATACATAAAGAAAGAAATGCTAGGAGCTGGTGG
>OY986969.1:5220188-5284749 GCA_963920575.1 Narthecium ossifragum | reverse complement strand
ATTCACAAAGATGAAAATGAATTCAGGAAAATGAAAATGAATTCAGAAAGATGAAAATGATTTCAGAAACATGAAAATGATTTTTGAAACATGAAAATACATTTAAAAAGATGAAAATGAATTCAGAAAGATGAAAATGAATTCACAAACATGAAAATGAATTTTGAGATATGAAAATTAATTCAGGAAGATGAAAATGAATTTTGAAAGATGAAAATGATTTCAGAAAGATGAAAATGATTTCAGAAAAATGAAAATGACTTCATTTTCATCTTTCATATATTTTCATCATTTTAACTCTATTTTCATTATTTTAAATCTATGTTTCGTCCTGTTTAACTTTATTTTTATCTTTTTAACTCTATTTTCATCTTCTAAATTCATTTTCATCTTTTTAAATGCATTTTCATCCGTTTAAAATCATTTTCATGTTTCTAATTTCATTTTCATGTTTCTAATTTCATTTTCATCTTTCTAACTTTATTTTTGTCTTTCTAAATTCATTTTCATCTTTCTACCTTCATTTTTATCTTTTTAAATTCATTTTTATTTTTCAAAAATCAATTTCATCGTTCTGAATTCATTTTCATCTTTCAAAAATCATTTTCATCTATCTGAAATCATTTTCATCTTTCAAAAATCATTTTCATCTGTCTGAAATCATTTTCATCTTTCATACATTTTCATCTTCTTATCTCTATTTTCATCATTTTAACTCTATTTTCATCATTTTAAATTTATTTTTATCTTTTAAACTTTATTTTTATCTTTTTATAAGTACATAGCACTATTCACATGCACCGACATCTGCAAGCCACACCCAGGAATAGCCAACAAACGAATAGAGATGCCAAAAGGACAAGACGATCACAGCCGGACACTTCCTCCTCAGACAACCCTCCATCCTCTACAATGCTCTGCACTGTACATAAGCCCATTAATTTCCAAGTCTCACAGCCCACCCATCTCTCCTCCCAACCATGGCTCTGAAGAGACCACCTACCACCCTGCTCTCCCTACGTCGACTGCTCCTCCTCCCACCCTTCCTTCGTCCCCTCCACCGCCACCACCTACCACCCTGTCCCTTGCTCCTCTCCTTCACGTTCCCAGCTCCCCAGCCTGTCTAGTTGCCGATCCCCAACCTCATCCGGCTACTCCTTTAATCTCACCTCCGACGACCTCCAGCTGCTCTGCGCCACGACGCGGCCCACGACCTCCGATGACCTCCGAAGCCCTCGCCCACGATACCACCCGCCACTCCTCCTCTCTCAAGTCCACGTTGACGCTGTTAGATCCGGAGGAGACGGAGAAGCTCGGGTGGCGTCCGAGCTCAAGTCGAGGTCGTCGATGCCGAGGGAGGTCGTCGGTGCCGAGGGAGGTCGTCTTCGATGCAGGGGACCTCGGGGGTAGGTCGATATGACCACAGAATGGAGAGGGCTCACCATAGGTGGCCGCGAATCCGATGGATGAGGTGATGGCGGTGTGGGGGAGCTTGCCGGGGTTAATGGCCGGCGGATGCAGGGGATCTCGGACGGAGGCCACAGAATGGAGAGGGCTCGCCGTAGGTGGCCGCGGCTCCGATGGATGAGGTGCTGGCAGTCTAGGGGAGCTTGCCGGGGTTAATGGCCATGGGTTCCGGCGATGGGTTCCGGGGTGGTCGGCGACGCGTGTAACGGCGAGGGCGGAGACGGTGGGGTGGGATTGTGGCAGGGAGGCGAGGGGGTGTCGGATCCGGGGCTGGGAGGAGCTGGAGGCCGACAGGGAGGTGGAGACTGATGGGGCGGTGCCGGATTTGAGAGGGAGGAGGAGCTCGGATGGGCTCCCGACGTGGACGGAGGTTGTGGATGGGTGACTGTGGATTCGATCTACTGGAGCGAATCGAGGAGATCGGTGGCGGAGAAGGAGGTTCCTGTGAGGAGCAGCGCAGGCGAGGCTTGGGGAGACCGTTTCGGGATGAATCGTGGGTCGTCGGCGATCGAGATCCGTCGAGGATGCTGCTGGAGGAGTTCCTGAGGCCTCGGGGAGGCCATCAGCTGGTTAGATCGGCGGTGGAGGGTGAAGACGGCGGCGGGTTGCTGTTAGGCTGCCGCGGAGGACGCCGGAGACGGCGTTGGAGACAGATGGGGTGGTGCCGGTGAATTCAATTAGCAAGAAGGGCATTTTAGTCTTTTTTTTAATATATTAGTATAAAAAACATCTAAAATGGTGTTATGACCTTAAAAACATCTTAAATGGGTTTTTACCCAAAAATCTCTTTAAACTGGGGTTAACATCAATTAACTATTTATTATATTCAGTACAGTACAGTCGGATAGAATCTAAGCTACCCGTATCCGGAAAAGGTAGTCTTAACAATTGATTAATTTTTTTACTAGATCTCACTTTCCACCATGATCCTCAATGTACCTCCTGCATTTACCATTCTTGCATGCATCTTCGGTTTAAAGGAATAAAGTTACTTTTCTCATGGTCATGAACATTTTATTATTATTATTTTAAAAAGATAAGTTTTTTTTTTTTTTTTGAGGAGTTGAGCCAAATGGCTTACAGGTAACCAGACTACATAATCCCAATGACCCCGCTAGGTCCATCACCACGGACCCAAACTAGACCAGACGAGTTAATCCTATACCATTTTGCAAGCGCATCCGCTCGCCAATTACAAGACCGAGGAACATAGACAAACAGAACATACTCACAACAAAAAGAGGTAGCCCATACAGCGCGCACCGTCGACGCCACCTCGTCCGGCCACAACCTCCCTCCACTGAGGATGTCCACAGCTGCCATACAATCAGACTCCACCACCAACTTCCTCACCCCCTTACTGACCGCCACACGCACTGCTAGGCCCATCGCCAACAATTCAGCCTCTAAAACAGAGGCAGCAGCCACCATCTCACCAGCCGCCCACTGTCGCCCATCATCTTCCTCTCCCACAGCCACGACGCCAATCGCAGCTGCCTTCGTGTGCAGCTCCCACGACGCATCCCCCTGAACGACCAAAGCTCCATCCTCCCGCAAACGCCTCGCCCCACCAAGCCGCCGCGGCACCTTGAAGAACTCCTCTGCCAGCCGACACGCCCTCCGAGCGACCTCTGCAACAAGCTCCCCTCTTTCCCCAAAGACCAGCTTGTTTCTGTCCTTCCAGACTCCCCACAACCCATAGGCGATGTAAGACTTGAGCATGGCAGCGCCCGGTGAGGAGGAAGACGAACCCACCAAGGCCACCCGGACCTCCGCCGGACTCCACTCCCTTTCTTCACCGCATCGCGCAGCAACCCACCGAATCACCTGCTGCGCAAAGGCACACAGCACCAACGCGTGGTCTATAGTCTCTACCTCCGCTCCGCACCTCGGACACTCCCGCTCAGTGCACACGCGTGCACGCCACAGGAACTCCCGGACCAGGACTCTGCCATGCCATGCCTTCCACAAGAAATGCTTAACCCGTGGAGATGCTCGCAACCGCCACAGCGACCTCCATTCCTCACCATCCGGCCGACAAACCTCCGGAAAGGATTCCTTCAACGCAGCGGAGTACACCGACGCCGTCGTCACCATCCCCTTAGCATCTAAAGTCCACCTCCACTGATCGCCATCCCCCCTCACCGCCAAGGAGCTCGCCTCCACCGCCAAGCTCTCACCCAGCAACTCAGTCAATCTATCCATACACCACGCCCCATCCCTCATAAGGTCTCCGACCACCATGTCCTCACAGTCGCCATTCCCCAAAAACAGAGCAGGCCGCCGTTCCAACGGCTCCTCCATCACCCACGCGTCCTTCAGGACACTGACCTTGCTCCCTATCCCCGGCGACCACCGGAGCCCACAACGAAGCTCCCCCGCTGCCTCGCACAGGTCTTTCCAATGGACAGAAGCCAACCTCCTAGCCCAGACCTGCGGCACAACGCCTTGCCACCGGTACTTGGCCCTTGCCATAAGAGACCACACCGAGCCCTCATCCTGAAGCATAGCAGCCACTCTTCTAGCCTTCAACGCCCTCTGCCAGACTTCCATATTTCTCACCCCAAGACCCCCAGCCTTAACAGGTAAACACACCTTGTGCCAAGCCACAATCCCAAAGCCTCAAAAGATAAGTTGATGAAATATAAAGACAGGAACTGAATGCTAACGACGATGGTCATTATTCAAAACCATCCCGAGGATCACTGACATATGGCCCAGGCTCTGGAATTCTGAGCCAAGACCACGGTCATGGTGATGAACATCATGCATGCATATGTGTCGCCGCATGCATATATGTGTCGCCATACAATTGGCCAGACTTCAAAATCACCTGCACAGTTTTTTAGGGTTAATAAGGGATTGGATTAGATGGGCTTAGAAAAAGTGGAGTTAAAAAATAAGGGTAAGAAAACATGGAGAGGAATGGGGTAAGTGAAATAGTTGTAACCTCATAATCATTACTTTGATATTTGGATAAAGAGTGGGGATAAAATGGGGTTATCACTTTATCCCCCTTTATCCCTCAACCAAACGAGGGCTAAAGGAAGGTCATGTCACATATGGGTTCCTCAGCTGTGGCACTTTCCATTTTGTCGTCGCTGATTAGTCTTTACATTCATGAAAAAGACAGTCAAAGCCATCACCACCACTACCAGTATTGATCCATGGATAAAGATATGTGTATTTATGACGGCACATGCTCCTCGATCGGTAGATGTTTACCGATTGAGGATGCTAATTTATCGGTAAAATACTACCGATGGATTAGGTGACTCGATCGGTATACATCTACCGATCAGATGATTCATACATTCAATCGGTAGATATCTACCAATTTGTTGATCTAATTCATCAGTAAAACACTACCAATAGATTAGATGGCGCGATCGGTAAATGTCTACCGATCGAGAGCATGTACTTATCATGTACCCCAATCGGATCATTGATCCATAATGCAAAATGATATCATGCATAGAAATCACTTTTGACATAATTAGTTTCATTGTGATGAAACTCAAATGTTATTTTTCCGAGCACTTTTGACAGGAAAGATATACGATTAATTGTCGTTTGTGTCTTTGATAAGGAAATATTTAGTTGTAAGTCCGGATACATTTTCCTTAAGGCGTTTACTACCCTGTCATATGGTTATGCTTAGATGTATTTTTTTAATGTCCAAAATACCCTCCCACGACGCTTGGGCTTCCTGACGCTTCGCCTTCCTTACCGAGGTCATCTGAGGTGGTGATGGAGAGGTCATCAGTAGAAGGCCGATCGGGATCAGATGGGGAGGTTGGAGATCCCGTCGCTGTCAGTGAAGGGGATGGTGAGGTCGTAGATCCCGTCAGTGAATGGGATCCTGGGGAGGTCGGAAGGAGGAAGAGGTTGGGGTGGGGAGGTCAGAGATCTCGTCGCCGTCGGTGAACGGGAGGTCGGGGTGGGGAGGTTGCGATCCCGTCGGAGAGCTCGGTGGTCGTTGGTGAAGAGGATCACGACGGGGGCATCGGGGAAGGAGTGATCGGGACGGACAGCCGGGGGGGGGGGCTGAGGAGATCGAGCGGCAAGATCTTGACGGACGGCCGAGGGGGGGGGGGGTGTGAGGAGATGGGGGATGACGAGAGAAAATGTGAGAGGAGAGAGAATAAGCAAGGAAAAGTAGGAAAAAATCGGGGAAAATAATAGAAACGGGAAAAAATGTTGAAAAATAAGAAAATACGCTTAGGAAGTAGGTGAAAAATACCAAAATTATGAAAAGTAAGTATGGTGGTAGTTACTTTTCATAATTTTGGAAATTACTTTTCGCAATTCTATTAGTCATTTTTCACATTTTTGTACTTGCTTTCCACCACCATTTTGGTAGTTACTTGCCGCAATTCTATTGGAATGGTAAGTTACTTGTCACTTTTTTGCAATTGTACGAGTTACTTTCTATGTGTACACGTTACATTTGTACAAGTTACTTTCCAATATTTTTGCAAGTGTACAAGTTATTTTCCATGTATACAAGTTATATTTGTACAAGTTACTTTCCATTTTTTTTGTAATTGTACAAATTATATTTATACAAGTTACTTTCTATGTGTCCTGACACCGGGCTTGGTACCGCCCACCGATGGTTTTGCTCTCCCGGCTGAGATCTACAATGAGTTCCACCTTGGCCGGACACTTCCTCCTCCACAACAGCGGAGCGCCATCATATTTATTTTCTTCTCACTGACCCCCGTCGCCGGCCTCCGCCGTCGACCTATTTCTTCTTCACCGAAAAAGCCCCATAAAGAAGTGCATAAGAGGGATCGCCGGTCTCCTATGCCATTGCTGACTGAATCGCTGGAGGATAGAGTCAAAATTGGCCACGCTGCTCCCTCATGACGCCCACGAACCCACCGGATCTCTCCTTCTCCGACAGCGTTCAGATCAACCCGGCGCCACCTTTTCTGCTCTGGCAAGTACACCCTGCCACTGTTCTCTTACCACCCTCATCTATTTTGCTCCTATGTTGCGGCCTTTTTCTCATCAAAACAAGAAGCACAAGCAAAAGCTTCTTACAATATCATTGCAGTCCGAATCAAATTTCTATCCATGCTACATCAAAATATTGGAAAAAAGAGGGAATAAGAGCTTTATTCACAAAATATGAATCTATGACAATATATAAGAAAGGGGATCGCATTATATACGAGCTGGACAAGTGCTACATAGAGAAAGAAAAAGAAAGAGATCTCGAGACCCCCACATCTCTAAGGTCATGTAGATATCATCCAGCTCTGCCCGAAGATCATCAGCTCTCGAGCTCTCCTCAAGGGCATCTAAGGACGCCACTGCATTAGCACGAACTCGTCGCAGCTCCTCCAGAGTAGACGAACCTGTTAACTTGCTCTTCTCCAAAGCAGTAGCTTGGTCAATAAGAATCCTTCGTAATTCCTCTTCCTCCTGCAATTTAGCTCTGAGTGTAGCTATCCCTACCTCCCGTTCCTTAATTTGCGGAAGAAGACTTGCTTGGCTCTGGCATATCTCCGTCATTTCTGATTCAATGGACTCAACTTGCTTGGAAAGCTCATGAAAAGTCTTCTTGCACTTCTGAGATGCCTCATCCTCCTTGAGAGACTCTGATCGGTATAAAGAGGCCTGCGATGAAAGAAGCTCCAAGTTCTTCTTCAAGGAAGATGAGCCAAGGTCCTGCTGAGGCAAGAAACGAATCAACTCCGCGATATGTACATCCAAGGTCTCAATTACGATGAGCTATTAGCTGAGGCAGATATATCTTCTACATTCTCTTCTCGGTCTCCGTTCAAAGGTCGACTAAGGACTGATGAAGGGCGCCTGAATCAAGACGACCGGCGAGAGCTGCAGGCGAAACAATAGGGGCTCTAGAAGAGCCTGTATCTCTCCTCCCAGTCTTAATAACTGGTTGTACTATAGGGGTAGGGGGACTGGCAACCTCGATACATAGTTGCTGCTCTCATGTGAAATCGTGACAAATAGCCGTAACTACAGTTATCAATTCGTCAGTAGACAAATTCACCAAATCATCAGGCAAAGTATCAGTCAAAGCGCTTGAAGCAACCTCTTCAGCTATGCTAAGCTCCAAGACATCATTAGCTTGAGGTGTTTCATATGCAACCTTCTTCCTTTTGGACAAAGCAAGCCTATCCTTTGATGGCCTCTACGCATTGTAACCTCTTCCCTATGCCATGGATGGGCTGTAAAAAGGAAAAGTATATAAAAAAAAGGGAGGGAAGAAAGGACTAGCGAAATTTAATAAATGGGGGAAAGAGTCCAAACCTTCTGAACGTTGGCTAAAACGGCCCTCGAATCGCTAGAGCCTTCTTTCTAAAATTGGCTTCAGCATCAAATAAACTCCATTCCTCTTGTAGCCTTTTTCCAAAGCGCTTTATGATGAGGCCTTCACACCTCTTGAGATCATGAGCCTTGGATTTCTTTCCTACAGAAGAAGCTTGGCACACAGAATCCCAACAGTCTGCCCGAGGGGAATATAAAACATAATCAGTCCACTCTCTTACCTCAAGCGAGGACGACCCTTTTAACGTCCCTGATCGTAACTGAGGGACAATGGTGGAAAAGAAGGCATGTGTGCCATCCACCCACCATCTAGCCCAAGCAATAGAAGTTCTCCCTCGTTTGTCGCTGAAAGTATAGAACAGCTTCTCTCCATCACCCGGCCTAAGGTGGTGCTCCTAATGACAATAAAATACCTCAGGACGATTCTCCTCCAAAGGATACAAAAGGCTAGCATAAGGTATGTCCTGGTCAAAACCAAATTGCCTCACCACCCTATGCGGGTTGTAGGGCTCTGCATACATGACTGATTCTTGAGAGGCCAATCTCCAAGTAAGTATACCACAATGAATGGCGATAAAGAAGTGAGCAATGTTTGATCCAACCTCTGTGGTACTCGCTGAATACCAATAGCCGCTCTTAATTCTGGCAGGATATGCAGTCGGCTGGATCACGAAAGCATCTTCGAATCAAGTCTGTCTTGCGCCCCTTCTACTGAAAATTTCATAGGAGAGTGAAACATGGAATCCCGTAAGGCTGGAAGATGAAAACCTTCCTCAAACTTAGGAAGGTTCCATAACTTGAAAGCATTTTTTAAGAAAGTCCCTCTCAAGTGATGATATACCCAACCTCCCAAAATATGAATCCCTTAGCTCATCTTAGCGAAACCAGGACCAGAAGGGTGTTCGCACATGACTCTTCTCCCTCTATAAAAAGAACACAATGCCGCTGGAGCTAAAGACAAAGCACGTCCTTCAGCCATCCAAGAGGCTGCTACAAATACCCCCTGGCGAACCCCAAAATCAACACCAGGAACCACGTAGCGACATAACCAGACAGAAATAAAAGCCGCTATGTAAAGCTCTCGTCCGAACTCCTTAACCGGATCAAAATCCCCAGAATATTGTTCCCTGTTCGGAGGAGCATGCATCCTCAGGGCAGAATCGGAGTGGACCCCTGTAGAAATATTAGACCCAGGTCTCAAAAGGAACAACCATGTTACCTTCAACACGCAGATACTCCCATATTTGCAAAAGCTTATGGGTAATATGAAAGAACAGATGATATTCCAACCTTTCCTTAGCATTGACAAAGACATGATCTGGATCTGGAATGTACTCATCATAAAAATCGCCAACAATGGGAAGGCCTGTGAGGTGAAAAATGTCCAACAAAATGATAGTCCACTCCCCATAGAGAAAAACGAAGGTAAATGTCTTTGGGCACCACCTCTCGATCAAACCACAAAAGAGCTGCTCATCAATGACATAATGTCCCAACGAGCAATAAATAGCCCCCGCAATGCCAATATTGTGGACCATAGGGCCCTCATCCTCCAACAACGAACATCCCCACTCGGCATAATCGGAAATCAAACCATAGGAGCAGTGCTGATGTTGCTCCCAACTGAGCTCCTTTAGGATCATCCGCTCTCCAAGGCATGAGATCTCTAATGTGGGATAAGTATTAGTTATAGGATGAAGCATGATTGCCTTGATCCGACCATAACTCAAGGCCCTAATATCCCCTTTGTGGGCAATCTTCCCTTCTTGAACTTCACATGAATGACGGTAGTGTTTTTTCTCTTGTTTTAATATGTAAGGTTCTGCATAAGCAAGCTTGGTAATACGAGCATGAAGCATAGACTCTGATCGAGCAAGCTTGATTAGGAGCGTCGGTGCCATTAGTAAGCGACATCGTGCAGAGAAAAAAAAAAGAGAGAGGAGAGATTCGGGCTTTCATAGGCCTACGTGCATGTAACTCCACCACATGCATAAAGAATAATAAAAAGCGGTATTAGGCCATAAACCCAAATCTAGCCCCCTCCTTGTACGGAGCCCCATACATTTTGCTAAAAACCCCACCTTCACTGCTTTTAGATGAATAACCCAAAAACACCTCAAAATGACAATAATACCCTTATTTTATTATTATTATTTTTTATTCCAACCTTTTCTCTCTCCTCTCTCTCCCTCTCTTCTCCGACGACCGTCAACCAACTCCTCCGTCCAGCTCTGGTTAACCACCTCAACTCCGGCGAGCTCGTCTTCTCCACCTCCGTCCCCTTTCCCACCTCTAGCCAACTCCTCCGGCCAAAGCCAACCACAAGCTCCACGGCGGTGGTGAGCACCACACTCCGCCCGAGCCCCTCCTCTCTCAAGACCGGCGCCGCCACCACCGGGTTACGTCGCCTCTGACCATCCCAGGCTCATCAATCCCCAGATCCAACCGCTCCTCCTCCACCACTGCGTACCCGACGCCGCTCCGACCTCTCCTCCATCCCCGGCGAAGACCTCAAGCGCCGTCCTTCTCACGGATCCGGCGCCGGACCTACCCAATTCCGCCATCTCCGGCCTCCCCAACCTCATCGGACACCAGATCTGATGCCCCTTCGTCCCTACGACCCTTCCTTCTCCATCTTCGGGCATGATCCAGTGACATCCGCCGGTCCAACCCCCGCCCGCCCACCCCTCGCCACCATCCGGCTCTTCTCCACTCTCTTCTCCATGAGCACCGCCGCCGCCTCCTTAGATCCGACATTTACGGCCGTGCCACCGACGATCCAGCACGACTTCATCCCTACCGGCGTCGTCGATCGCCGGTCCGTCCTCGCCGTTGATCAACGCCAGAGCTCTCTCAGCCATCAGATCACCCTTGCATCGGGTTGAGTCGGTTTGAATTGATAGGCCTTGAACTTGATCTGAACAAATTGACCCCCCTCCTAGCCAGATTAGACCAGATCATGCCCATCAAGCTCAATCATAGCTGAATCCGATGATGCCCAGATCTAGCAATTCATACTTAACCAGATTACAGCCAGATTGGGGCGATTTGGACAGGATTAGATCACATCAGATACGAAATCGAGGCAGATAAAGCTGATTTACGCATTAAAATTGTACACGAAATTTGGAAAATTTACCATCTAAAATTGACAAAAATGCATTTTTATCTTTCTAAATTCATTTTCATCTTTCTAAATGCATTTTCATCTTTCTAAATTCATTTTCACCTTTCTTATATTTTCATCTTTTTAAATTTATTTTCATCTTTCTACATTCATTTTCATCTTTCAAAATTCATTTTCATCTTTTTAAATTCATTTTCATCTTTATTGCATTTTCATCTTTTTAAATTCATTTTTATCTTTCTACATCCATTTTTATCTTTCTAAATTCATTTTCATCTTTCTCAAATCATTTTCATCTCTTTAAATTCATTTTCATCTTTTTAAAATCATTTTCATCTTTCTGAATTCATTTTCATCCTTTTAAATTCATTTTCATCTTTCTGAATTCATTTTCATCTTTTTACATTTTATTTTCATCTTTCTGAATTCATTTTCATCTTTTTACATTTTATTTTCATCTTTCTGAATTCATTTTCATCTTTTATGCGTTTACATCTTTGTAAAATCATTTTCATCTTTCTAAATTCATTTTCATCTTTCTAAATTCATTTTCACATTTCTAAAGTCATTTTCATCTTTAAAAATTCATTTTCATCCTTCACAATTCATTTTCATCTTTCTGAATTCATTTTCATCTTCCTGAATTCATTTTCAACTTTCAAAAATCATTTTCATCTTTCTGAATTCATTTTCATCTTTCATACATTTTCATCTTTTATTTCTATTTTCATCATTTTAAATCTATGTTTCGTCTTGTTTAACTTTGATGGAGAATCTCAGCCAATTAAGTTGTAATCTGAAGAGTTAAAAAAAGATGAAAATGCATTTAAAAAGATAAAAAATAAAGTTAAGAAGATGAAAATATATTTAAATTGATAAAATAGAGTTAAGAAGATGAAAATGTATGAAAGATGAAAATGAATTCAGGAAGATGAAAATGATTTCATAAATATGAAAATGATTTCATAAAGATGAAAATGATTTCATAAAGATGAAAATGATTTCATAAAGATGAAAATGATTTTTGAAAAATGACAATGATTTTTGAAACAAAAGGATGAAAATAAATTCAGAAAGATGAAAATGAATTCAAGAAGATGGAAATGAATTCAGGAAGATGAAAATGATTTCAGAAAGATCAAAATGATTTCAAAAAGATGAAAATGATTTTTGAAACATGAAAATGCATTTAAAAAGATGAAAATGAATTCGGAAAAATGAAAATGAATTCAAAAAGATGAAAATGAATTCAGGAAGATGAAAATGATTTCAGTAAGATGAAAATGATTCAGAAAGATGAAAATGATTTTTGAAACATGAAAATGCATTTAAAAAGATGAAAATGAATTCAGAAAGATGAAAATGAATTTTGGAAGATGAAAATGAATTCAGAAAGATGAAAATTTATTTTCAACTTTGTTGCATTTTCATATTTTTAAATTCATTTTCATCTTTGTACATTGATTTTCATCTTTTTTAAATTCATTTTCATCTTTTTAAATGCATTTTCATATTTCTAAATGTATTTTCATCTTTCTAAATTCATTTTCAACTTTCTTGCATTTTCATCTTTTTAAATTCATTTTCATCTTTCTACATTGATTTCCATATTTCTAAATTCATTTTCATCTTTTTAAATGCATTTTCATATTTCTAAATGTATTTTCATCTTTCTAAATTCTTCATCAAAAGTCTCTTTGGTCACCTCCACTTTTCTTCTTAATTTTCTTTTTTTTTTTTGCACATTTTCCCCTATTTTGTTTTACCATTTTTCTCTATTTATTAAGATCCACAACCCATTTTTTACTTTTTCCTCACCATTGTGACGACCTCCCCGTCCTCGACCTCGCCGTCACCGTCGCCGCTCTCCACCGCCGCGATCTCGCTATAAACCTAAAGATCCACCTCCTCCTCCTCCTCCTCGAGGATGACTCTGCCATGCTTCTCCCATTCGCCTCTTCCCTCTCCTCTCTCATAGACTCCACTCGCTCCATCGTCTCCGACCCCTCTCCCCGACGATCTCCGCCCCGATGCCATTCCAACCTCCCCGGTCCTTGTTCACACCGACGTCGCCCCTCCTAGTCACCAGCAACACCCCTTCGAGCTCAGCCACCGTTGAGACTCGCCGTCCCCTTCGGATCCAGCACCTCGCCGCCCCGTCGTCCCCGACTGCGCCCATCGACGCCGCACGACCGTCCTCCTCATCGGGACCTGCCCCAGGTCGATCACCCTCCCAGATCCGGCCAGATCCGCCCTCCTCTTGGATCCAGCACCACCTCCATCGGAGCTCGCCGCCTTCCTCTTGGATCCAACGCCGCGAGCGGAATCCCCCTTCGTCCCCAAGTGTGCCACCTGTATCCAGCCAAGCTTTGATGGCCTCCTCCTTGACCCGTTGCTTCCGATCCAGGACCTTGAGCCCGAGATCGCCCCTGCCACCGCCTCCCATGGTGGTGGAGCTTTCCATGACGTCTCCGTGTTGCTACCACCACCGCAGCTTCTGGAGTAAGCAAGGTGGCCGCGGCTCCAATGGAGGAGATGCTGGCGGTCTGGGGAAGCTTGTCGAGGTTAATGGCCATGGGTTACAGCAATGCGTTCCGGGGTGGTCAGCGACATGTGTAACGGCGAGGGCGGAGGCGGTGGCGTGGGATTGTGGCAGGGAGGCGAGGGAGTTGGTGGTCGTGGTAGCGAGGTGTCGCGGAGGTGAGCCAACGACAGGGCACAACCATGGACGCAAGCTGGGATCTCCGGCGATCCGGCGATGGAGCTCCGGGCAAGGGCGGGGCGCCGGTCGGTGCTTGGTCGGGATCAGGAAGTGAGAAGAGGGGGGGGGAACGAGAGAGAGAGAGGAGGGGTAATAAAGAAGAAGAAGGGCAATATGGTCTTTTAATGTAAATAATAAGCCAGCTAATATACTGTCATGAGGTTTTTACTTTAGAAACATGGTTGATGGGGTGTTTAGCAATTAGATGGACTAAATTGGTGTTATCGCCAATTAACTATAATAAAAAAAGAGGAACATATGTGCATGTATACCGAATGTCGCAAAAGCCAAGAACGAGATCTACATAAATGCTTTCCAAATATATAGCTTGGCATAACATGCAGCTTGACATGACCCAAAAAAAGAAGAAAAATGAAAGGACAGGTGAAGCAAGGGCTCTGTTTGATACGGGGCCACTTAACCCCCTGAATTTTTTGCCAAATCGGACCCCAGTGTCCAGATTTGGCACTTTCGGACTCCCTCAAGTGTTTCTTTACAACAGAGGATCCCTAAGCTATGAATTCCCGATTTTACCCCCTCCCCCACCTATGCTATGGAGGCCATGCACATGCATATGTTTCTCATATCCTTAGTGCATTTAATGCAGCTGGACTTTGGGTTTAAAAAAAAAAAACCATCCCGTCGCATTAAATGCGACGGGACGTGTCTTCTTCTCCAAGTCTCTTCCTCCCTCCCGCTGGGTATGGTTCCTCTCTCCCGCCATCTTCTCCTCTTCCTCTCCTCCCTCCCGCCGGGCATGGGTCCTCCGGCCATCTTCCCTTCTCCCTCTCTCTCCACTACCTCCTCTTCTCTTCATCCTTTCCACTCTTCTCAATTATTCATTCATATCCCCTCCCTTTCCTCCGGCCATCTTCTCCTCTCCCTCTCTCTCCACTACCTCTTCTTCTGTTCTCCCTCTCCACTCTTCGATTTTTTTTCCGTTCATATCCCCTCCCTTTCCACTGCCTCCACTTGTCTACCTTAGCCAAAATAGTTCACCGGAGAGAGGTTCCCACACATGCAAGGCGATGAGAACCATGTCCAAGCGGAGACGAAGAATTAGCACAACTGGTGGAAGAAATGACGATGGGGAAAGGTTTTCAAAGCGCGGGTATAATAATAAGCTGCGTGTGTATAAAATTCTACCTACGTGTCTAAACTTGTTTTCAGGCGTATAAATAGGATATGCGCGTGTACAAAATTTATGAACGTGTACGAGGTCTACATGATTCCACGTGTATTAGTAGATCACACGCGTGTCCTTGCACGCGTAGAAATCTGAACAGGCACGCGTATAAATGACCGTGCGTGTGTACAAAAACATCATTACACACGTTTGACGTGGCGCGTTTCTACTGGGTAGTGCAAAGAATAAAACCAATAAAAAAATTCCCACCCACACGTGTCGGTTAACGGTACGGTTCTGTTTGGGTTAAATAAAAAAAATCTCCCGCCGCATTACTCTCCAGAGGTGGCAACTCCAAAGGTGAAGCAAGACAACATCAAAGAAGAAGAAGTAGTTTAGTTGATGTAATATACTATTTGAATTGATGTTAAGTTGTTTGGGTAGTATGTAACAAATTGTTTAGTTGATGTAAGATACTATTTGCCTTGATGTTAAGTTATTTAGGTGGTATGTAACAAATTGTTTGCCTTAATGTTAAGTTGTTTGGGCGGTATGTAACAAACTGTTTGCGTTGAGGTTAAGTTGTTTGTGTGGTATGTAACAAACCTCGTACACCTACCTTACTACGCGTGCTTAGTAGTGGAGACGCGTATGTAGAATTTCACACACACCCATCTAAAAATTATACCCGTGCTTCAATCATAGAGTTACACACTCTTTTCAAACACACGTTTTGAAAACATACACGTACCGTTATAAAAAAATACACGTATCGTGGTAACAAATACACGTATGTAGAATTTCATACACGCGCATCTAAACATTAAACTCGTGCTTCAATCATAGAGTTACACATGTCTTTTATAACACGCGTTTTCAAACAATACACGTGCAGCGGAGATGCCCACTTCTCACATTCATCAAAATTGTACACGTGTGTATCCTGAAGATACTCGTGGAAAGGAGTTGAGACACGTATGTTGAATTTCACACACACGTATCTAATAATTATACCCGTGCTTTCAACATAGAGTTACACATATTTTTTACAACATGCGTTTTTCTAAACATACACGTATGGGCATAACAAATACCCGTACTGTCATAAAAAATACACGTGTAACGCCAAAATGATTGGTTTTACATTGCACCAAAATGTGTACTATATACACTGCACCATACAATACACACAAGATAGATAGAATATCATGCAGCAGTCGGAGTTGGTTCTGTACCGGGCACAGCTACAGGACGTACGGGTGCATCGGGATGAATGGGTGCTCTACAAGTCTTCTTGTTGTGCTCAAGTACCTTACAATTGCGATAAATATTGTTGGCAATGCAGCGGAACGCTTCTCATTACTTTGCATGTGTGGAGAGCTCTCTCCGGTGAACTACTTTGGCGAAGAAAACTGCGACATCCGAAGGTAGAGAAGAGGAGGCTGTGGAGAGGGAGGAGAGATGAACGAGTAAGGGAGAAGAGTGGAAAGGGAGAAGAGTGGAAACGCATGGCTACACGTAGGCATTTTTTTATTGGTTTTATTCTTTGCACTACCTAGTAGAAACGCGCCACGTCAAACGTGTGTAATGATGTTTTTGTACACACGCATGGTCATTTATACGCGTGCCTGTTCAGATTTTTACGCGTGCAAGGACACGCGTGTGATCTACTAATACACGTGGAATCATGTAGACCTCGTACACGTTCATAAATTTTGTACACGCGCATATCCTATTTATACGCCTGAAAACAAGTTTAGACACGTAGGTAGAATTTTATACACACGCAGCTTATTATTATACCCGCGCTTTGAAAACCTTTCCTCATCGTCATCTCTTCCACCAGTTGTGCTAATTCTTCGTCTCCGCTTGAACATGGTTCTCATCGCCTTGCATGTGTGGGGACCTCTCCCCGGTGAACTATTTTGGCTAAGGTAGACAAGTGGAGGCAGTGGAAAGGGAGGGGATATGAACGGCAAAAAATTCGAAGAGTGGAGAGGGAGAACAGAAGAAGAGGTAGTGGAGAGAGAGGGAGAGGAGAAGATGGTCGGAGGAAAGGGAGGGGATATGAACGAATAATTGAGAAGAGTGGAGAGGATGAAGAGAAGAGGAGGTAGTGGAGAGAGAGGGAGAAGGGAAGATGGCCGGAGGACCCATGCCCTGCGGGAGGGAGGAGAGGAAGAGGAGAAGATGGCGGGAGAGAGGAACCATACCCAGCGGGAGGGAGGAAGAGACTTGGAGAAGAAGACACGTCCCATCGCATTTAATGCGACGGGATGGTTTTTTTTTTTAAACCCAAAGTCCAGCTGCATTAAATGCACTAAGGATATGAGAAACGGATGCATGTGCATGGCCTCCATAGCATGGGTGGGGGAGGGGGTAAAATTGGGAATTCATAGCTTAGGGGTCCTCTGTTGCAAAGAAACACTTGAGGGGGTCCGAAAGTGCCAAATCTGGACACTGGGGGTCCGATTTGGCAAAAAATTCTTAACCCCCTTAACCCCCCTTATCTCTACACTTATTTCCAAATGTTAAATTAATTATTATTATTTTATCCTCATTCCATCTATCATCGTCATTCTATTTTTTCCTATCCTCATTCCTTAACCCCTTAATCCAGAATAAGCTGACACCAAAGTCCCTTAACCCTCATTAATCTGGAATAAGCTAACCCCTCCTTACACTTCCCATGGTTCAAACCAAACTCCACTCCGCCTCCTTCCGCACGGCCACCAAAATATAAAAGTAAGAACATCCTAGTTTTTACCTTTGTATATATATAGAGCAACCGGTTAGGATTGTAACCTGATTTGGTTCAATCCTCGGGATAAATCTCCCAAATATCTGATAACAATAACTCCAAATTCAAGTTTATCCATGAAAGATGTTTGTTGCTCATGAAACATGAGTAAGCAAATTCTGGATCAAACTCATGACAAAAGACATAATATTACAAAGCCATTATTACGCTAACATGGGATTTGGTGATATTCGATCAACAAACACATGGTGTTCACGATTATCCAAATTAGAGCACGGAGAAGTCATCCCAAATTTAAACGTAATATGCCACATATTCCCCATGCATATAAAGCTCTGTGAGCCCTGCGCTTGCGTGTTCAAATTACAACAATCTCACACGCAAACCTCGAGGGACGCCATCTGTAGACATCAATTTTGACTAAAGTCAAATCTTGGAGTATTTATGAAATTGCCTCTACTCGTCTTACATATTTCTCGAAGGCAGGACACCATATATACAAGCTAAAACACATACACAACACATATACATTATGTGACCCTCCATGGTTTTGATGGTATCCTATACAAATCGGGAGAACAAAGTGCGTTTTGGTAATTTTACTCGCCCAAGGGATATTTTGGGAATTCAAAACAAAATACATGCATGGACTCTGTAAAACATCTTATCATGACCATATATAGCTTTTATGACATCCTAAAAAGCTAAGTCGGTATAGGGGCATTTCGGTAATTTTATCACATCAAGGGTATTTTGGGGATTTAAATAAATATATGCTTAGACCCTCTCCTATACTCCATCATGCATTTTATATGGTTCAATTAACACCCTACTTAAGTTAGACGGAATTGGACAGAGTCGGGGGCATTTTGGTAATTTTTCCCCACTAAGGGTATTTGGGAATTTTGACTAAAATATGTGTTCATGATCCCTAAAATATCAAAGAAATATCCCCGTATGTTTTTTTAGAACATCTTATACAAACCGAAAGCATAAAAGGCATTTCGGTAAGTTTTATATTCTAGAGGTATTTTGGTCATTCTAGCCAAATATAGGCTTGACCCACCTACAATATTCCAAAATAGTCCATGATGGTTTTGAAGGCATCCTACATAAACAAAAAACATGAAAAAGAATATTTTGATCATTTAGCCCCTCAAGGGTATTTTGGTCATTTAGTCTAAATGTACATTTTCCACATACATATGGCAAATATGCTCCATATCATCTATTTTAGGAGTATTCTTGTCCAAAATATATATGGACTCTACACCAATCAAAGTTTGAAAAAGTGTAATTTGAGGAGATCTTAACTCAAAATCAAATTCAAAGTTCAAAATTCAAGATTCGAATAGTTCCTAATTCCACCCAGACAAAAAGATATAGGAAAATTTTTTAAAATAATCTTATTTTAATAAAATATTATTAAAATAACCCTCTCCAAAAAATATTTACCCATCTATGCCTCGTTTGGCCACGTTAGCGCCACGTTGGCGTGGCCTTTCATTTTTTACTCCCGCGGTCAAAGACGTAACTTCAATTTACGTCTTCAATTAAAGACGTAACTTCGAGTTACGTTTTTGACCGTTGACCACCAAGTGCGCCGCGACCAAGTGCGGAGCCTAGAGACACGCCTAATAAGACGTATCTTCAAGTTACGTCTCCATACGAGACGTAACTCCAAGTTACGTCTCCAATTCTAATTACCCCCGACGGCCAGCCCACCTCCTTCCCCACCCGACACCCTTCTCCATCTCCAAACCCTTCTACTTCTCTCGATCTCCGGTGATTTTCCGGCGATCTTCGTCGCCGGGCGTCCGCACGCGGCAAGCGGGCCCCCTCCTCCTTCCCCACCTGCCCCCCTCCCAACCGAGCATACCTCCCTCCCCATTTACTCGTACGGCGCGATTTTCCGGCGATTTTCCGGCGTTTCTCCGGCGAAAACACCTCCAAACTTCTGGATCTTCTCCATCTTCCTCTCCAAGTGAGATTTTTCTTTAAAATTTTAACAATGTATTTGTTATGTAAGAATTAGGGTTTATATATGCAAAATTAGGGTTTTTTTATGCAAAATTGATTTTTTTCAGAGTATAAAATTGATTTTTTATGCAAAATTTGATATTGATTTGATTATGCTGTAATGCATTATAATTACTATGTATTTGTTGTTTGAGAATTAGGGTTTACATATGCAAAATTAGGGTTTTTTATGCAAAATTGATTTTTTTTTAGAGTATAAAATTGATTTTTTATGCAAAATTTGATATAAATTTGATTATGCTGTAATGCACCATTATTACTTCATTGATCTAGAAAATGATATGCTAATTTTTTTCCTAAATTTAGTTCAATTGGTTTATATGAAATCTATTTTCCATATGAATTTTTACTATTAACTTGGAATTTCCTTCTAATTGGCTCATAATTGTCATTATATTTGTATTATTTATAGTGATGGATAATGGCATTGTTCCACTATTGTGCCGGATGGACGGAAATGTGAAATTTAAGGGTAATGCGGGCGATATTGAGTACATAGGTGGCCGAATAAACCTACTAGGATACGAAAGAACGCAAGTTTTGCAGACTTGAAGGCTTTAATGTTTGATTTAACTGGATACAATCCAAGCTATTTCGACATTCGCATAACTTGTAGATATCCTATGGGAGAAAACACGTATTGCGGTGTGGACATAAAGGATGATAGTGATACTACTGGCATTCTTAGTCTCTACCCGGTCATTCCAAGTATTCAATTATTCTTGGTGAAAATTGGTGTCGAAGTCAACAATGATCCTCCAAGTAACACGGCATTTGGTGAATTTACACGCCTACTACAACGAGAAGACGATTCAATCGATAACGTCTCTCTTGGGTCCTATGGCGCTCCCACATTCGGTTATCAAACATCACAGTAAGTAACATATTGTGAAACATTATATGTAATGTTATATATAAGGTATGCCCTTCATTCATGAGTCACTTGTGTCACTTGTGTATGAACATGCAGGCCTTATCAGCAGGAGGACACATGGTTGACTCATGAATACACGCAATCTACTCCGGGTACATATGTGAGACCCCACACACATAATGATTTCGATGCTGGCCCATCAAGTTTTCGTAGAGGCCACCAATATGATGACAATGTCGTAAGCGATCATGGTGACGCTTATATGCCTTCAACATCTCGAAGTCCCTTGCTAGATGCTGATGTTGAGGACCATCATGATGATCATGATGATGATTGGATCGAGAATACTGCACTGAGTAATGAGCCATTGCATCATGATGAAGATATTGACGATCCAATGCCTCTTAGTCCAACACAGTATGAAGAGGAGCTACCAGATGAATTCCCAGATGATGAGTGGGTCGACCGGATGATGCGGCAAAATACCATACCCGGGGTAATTGAAGATCCGACTCCATTCGAAGGTGAATTTTACAAGAAGCATATATTCGAGACCAAGGCATCACTTATGCATGCTCTTCAACAGTATTATCTTCGGAGGTTTGCAGAACATAGCACCGTTAAGTCAGGGCCAAAGGTGTTGACAGTCAAGTGCTGCAATCCTGATTGTCCTTGGCGTCTGCATGCGTCAACTTACAAAGAGTCATCTTACTTTCAGGTGAAGAGTTATAGTGGTCCACATACTTGTCGAACAGGTCTGTTGAATACCAACCACCGCCACTGCACTGCACAATTCATATGTGGTATCATACTTGGTGCGGTAAGGATATACACACGTCCCTAAATTCAGATATAAAGTTTGAAATTTGAGAAGATCAAATCTCAGCTCCGCATATCTTCTCAGGCACGTGCATGCCCACGCCTAAGCTTTCTATCAGCGGTATAAAATGCGATGTGGCATCATATAGTTGGAGTCGGGTGTAGCTTAAGACAAAAGTTTCGAGGGAGCAACATACCATGCCATTAAAGCCTCCCAACAAACCTGATCTCTTCTCAGCCCTCTAGTTTTCCAAGTATTAAAAAGAAAATCGGAAGATTTGATCTCATCTCAAACTCTCAATCTCTCATCCGTGAGATCCACGCATGCAATCTCAGCCGTGAGACGCTTGTCACGCCAACAACTTTTCAAATTTCAAAAATCCCCCCTAAACCTCTCCTAACCCAATAAATAGAGGGGGAGGGGGTGAAGGCAAGGGGGCAGAGGCATTTGAGAGCAAAGCCGCACTCTGAAAGAGAGTAGGTGACACGTCTTGAAAAGTGTCGTAGTCTTAACAAGAACACCAAAATTAAAAATTTATAATCTGAATTACTAATTAACTACTTTATGGGTAGATAATAATGAGTCCGAGTCGATCCACAGGAAAAAGAAATATTAAGTCTAATTACTATATATAGTTATAAAGCAAAAGTTAGGGAAATGAAATGATTTTGGTCTTTAAACTACTCTTAATTAGAATTAAACTAATTAAAAATAATAATCTAATGAGGATAAGCTAGGAATTTCTAATCCGTAATCAAGAACTATCTAGGTTTCCTAGAATATATAAGAGCAAATACATAGATTATAACTGGTTTTTCAAAGGTTGATAGAAGAATGTCTAGATCTACCTATCACTGAACAAAGATTCGTAAGAATTCTTCGTTGGAATGACTAACATCAGAGAATGGATATTTGGTGAATAAGTCAAAATGATTCTAACACTTTGAGAAAGCCAAATCAGTAATAATAATGAATAAATAATAGGTTAGGAATATAAGTCTCAGTGGTTCTAACACTAAGGTAGTGGTTCTAGCACTCATATAATCTTAATCTAGGGTTAGGATTCGTAAACATAGATCAATCATGGTTCTAATAAGAAAGTATCATGAAACGATTCTAAATCCTAGTCTCTAACATGTACAAGACCTATATGTAGGACATAATAGAACAAATCATTCATCCATAATATAAATCAACACCAATAAGATATAGCAATAAAAGATTTATCCATTAAAAACCATCAACATAATACATACTCCAATCCATAGGAAACCTAGATAATATCTTTAATACATCATAGAAATTTCTAGGCTAGATTTTAGTTACTCATCTTAAAGAGAAAATCCGTCGATGAAAGTTGATGAAACGCTCCACCCATGGATCAAATATTAAGATTCTAACCTAGATTTGTGGAGAGGAAGCAAGGAAAAACTCTAAGAGATGAAGAAAATTCGTCTCTCCCTGGCCCCTAAAACTCCACCAAGAACGACTATTTATAGTCCTAAGATAAGCCCTAACTCAGATTACACCTTATCCATTAATATTCCCCGCAACAGCAAAAGGGATCGATCTTCTTCTCTCCGTAAACTTCAGAAACTGAATTTTCTCCGATCAAGATCGATCTAGATGGAAATCGATCGATCTTCTTTTGACGGATGACAGGAGCTTTCAAGTTCAGATCGATCTCCTTTGGCTCAGATCTATCTGGTTGAAAAGTGCTCTCTGTCAACTCTCTATCATGCTTGCGGTCAGCCGGCTAACACAAAAAGTTGATCGATCTGGTTTGGATGGGATCGATCTGGATTTCTTCACTTGGACTGCTTCTTGTCGGAATGATCATATCGATCTTCTTTGGGATACAAGATCGATATGATTTGTACAGAATTGTCAGAATAACTTCGTTTTAGCACCAAACTTAATCTAATCTTCGTTGAAGGCTCTTATACTGAAATACATCATAAACTATCAAAATAGCATTGCTCGAAGACTAACATGACCTAGTTAAAAGGGCGATTTGTGCACTTTTCACTCGTTATCACAACCCCCAACTTGATCTTTGCTAGTTCTCGAGCAAAGCAAAACAAAAATAAACATAAAGCAGTAACCCTAACTAGCCTCTTTCGTAGGTCTCACGATTACACTTAGCATGTGTAACAAACATTTAAACCCCTAGGTGGCCTTAGTAGAGGAGTTGTAGTCTCCTGAGGGTTTCTGGTGATGATACCCACAAACATGTATACATTCTTTTGAACATATCATCAGAAATCAATTATAATATTCATCAACTCAAATGCATGAAATAGAATATATGTGAATATATTCTTTAATTCATAGTCACATAAAAGTAAAGCTAATCAAAACATGTCATAACATACTTCCAATACTTCAACATATTTCATCGAAATTCAAAAATAACTTTAACACTCTAGTGTGTGAATAGAGTTCCACATGCTTCATAGTATCAATTATATCTAAACACTTTACTATTTAAGATCACAATCCTATCCACGCACATATCTTTCACTTATCACATGCAATCTCTATTATTATTATTATTATTATTATTATTATTATATTTTTCTTTTTTTCATAAGGGAATTTTAAGTTTTTTACGCAAAGACCACGCTGGTCAGGCATGCAGCCCGGTTACTAAGTTGAAAATCTTTTATTTTCTAGAATTCAAACTATTTAACGTGAACACCGCACTGGTTAGGCATGCTACCGGTTACTAAGTTGAAAATCTTTTACCTCTTTTTTTATATATACTTTGCATGTTCAGATAATTGCATGTGTTCATGTATTTTCTGTGACATGACATAAAAAATTAAATCTGTTCTAGTTTCAGGCTTAGAATCTAACTTCAACTCTTCCACATGTGAACGTGCTCAAGTGCAATAGGATATGTCAAGTTATCCCTAAATCATGGTAAAAGTGTTAAAGTATAGAACACATGCCATTCATAGCTAAATTTACTAAATTTTACATGATATATGAATTTCTGAATAAATTATAGAATAAATTTCTAAATCAACCATCTTTATCAATAATTATCATAATGTCATTCTTCTGACACATTTTAAGGGACGTATAAAAGACATGAATTCCTCAAGAATTTTTTCCCCCAAACTTAACTGTAATTGTCGCCAATTAGACTAAGTGATAAAAATAAAACATAGAAATAGGGTAGAGATAACCATAAAGAATGGAATGAATGTCACTCGCCACAGAAGTGAAATGATACGCACAGGGCACGGGAATGGACAACGATAGGCAACCAGGAATCAATGGATTATTAATAGCCCTGTAAATATAAAGAAAATACCAGGCGACGGTAAAAGCAAAATAAAAGAATAATCATGAAAGGCATAGTAAAATTTGACAGCATCTCCTCTAATTTTTCAGTCAGCCCGAGGGCAGTACAAACATTTATCACTTTGACAGAAAAAGTAAGCTACCCTACGCTTCCACCTGCAGCAAACAAGATAGAATCATATCCACAACCACAAGATGACACGCCCCCACATAGCCAGCCATTCACACCCATAGGGCCCACCCCAGAATCAAAAGTCAGCATGTATATAAATCAAAATAGCAAGCCATATACATATATGAGGGAAGTACCAAAAATGTCGTCCAACCGACCACTCAAAACTGCACAACAACAATAGACATGAACCTTGGTAAAATTTGGCGCACCGGCTGCTCGCATATGCCCGACTACCTTGGCCCAAGTGGCACGGCCAAATCGGGCGAAAGCTACGGCATCGGTGGAGACAGTCGGTTCACCCTCCGGTACAAGCCCACGGGTGGATAGGAATATTGAGATCATGCACAAATGGGGGGCAGCTTTGGCCACGTAGCTACGCAGACCGTCTCGCACGGCGCCTCGGTAAGTGAATGGATAGTTCTCCTTATCACTCAACAAGTTCTGGTTAAGATTCCTTGTTGGCAAGAACAATTACCTAGAAAAATTCAGTGACCAAATGATTAGTTACGTTCACTGCTAATGAACCCTCTTATCAGGATGAATTCATCGCAAGTAATAGTACGGATATGGATTTAAGTGTAAGATCAAAATGGGTTAGCATCTTGATGGCCAAATCTACAAAGGTAGGATGTATGGAGGATTAGAGATAGAACGTAGTGGTTCTAGCACTATACAATCCCTAATCACGAAGAAGATATCATCCGAGATACCATGGGACTAGCATGATACTCCTAATAGACGAATCCAATCCAAGCTCTAGCATACACAAGCTCCGGAATCAAGTGCAAACAAGACCAATCCACGCATCCACCAAGAAATTGACGCCAAGGTATAAGAGAAATAGAAATCAATCCATATAAGCCAATCAATGATTAAGCCCTAGATCTAAGAAATCCCTAATAGAAACCCTAGTTACATCATAAGAATCCGATGGCTAGGGTTTTAGCTACTCATCTTTAGGGGTCGATCCATAGATGAAAGTCGATAAACTCCTTCCACCATGGATCTCCTCCAAAGAATCTTCAAAGAAAAGTTCCAAAGAAGGACAGGAAAACAGACCCCAAAAAGGTCTAGAAAAAGCCCCCTAAAATCCCTAAAAACTGACTATTTATAGCCTAGGAAAACATCCTCCCACGGATTAGATCTGAGCCGTTGATCTTCCTTTCTGGTCGCAAAGAATTGATTCTTCCAAGGAATAGGATCGATCCTACTATCTTCAATTGCTGGTGACGCCCCGCGAAGGATCGATCCTACTAGTCGAGTAGGATCGATCCTACTAGTCGAGTAGGATCGATCCTACTAGTCGAGTAGGATCGATCTTTCTATTGTTGTCTTGATACGTCCCATGGAGGATCGATCCTTCCTTTGAAGGACGATCGATCCCTTTATGCTTGTTCTTTGTCATGTTGCTGGTCGAATAGGATCGATCCCTTCAATAGAGGAAGATCAATCCTTCATGCCAGAATTGCCCGAATATGCTTTTAGCTCCAAAGTTGATCTAACTCATAATAGGGTTTGTTATACCTGAAATGGGATAAAAGTAGTCAGTGAAGCATTGCTCGGAGACCAACAAAGTCAAATTACAATGGTGTTTTGTGCACTTTTCAAGTCTTATCAACCACCGGCATCAGTGGTTGGAATCTATGGCGAAAGCCATGGGTTCTGCCGAAAAGACAAAGGGATGTAAAGACAAAAGGGAAACAGAAAGAAGGCAAAGACTAGGATTCTTACCGAATAGGACTAGGGAGAAATTGCTAGTGAAATTCGCACCAGAGACGCCGAGATCCACGCCGGAAATGGAAGTGACGACGAGAAGACAACACCGGACTACGACAGACGGAGGTGACGAAACGGAGGGATGGAGGGCGGATAAATAGAGAGTTACTCATGCTCTAAGAGTTCTAGGCGGAGTGGAAAACTAGTCGGATAAGGATAAGGGCAGAGCCAGCGGAAGGATAACGGCGAGGAGTTTGAGACCGGCTTGGGAACGAAGGCTTGGGTGTTCTCTTTTTCCAGGGAGCCCGATGACGATTGATCTTATTGCAATGAAGAGATTGATCTTCTTTATCCTATTACCTGGGTAAATCTGCTCGGACATAACAGATCAATCTGATAGGTTCAAGAAGATCGATCTCATTCCTCCAAAACTGTAGAACAAGAAAAAAACACCTAGAATCCATCCTATATATTTGTCTAATTTAACTCCCTATTTCCACACATGAATGCAACTATGGACATGAAAGCATAAGTGGGATCCATAACACATTAAGCACTGCAAGCAAATAAGATACCAACTACACTTTGCTAAAAACAAACTAAAACACACAAAAAGCAAATAAATTAACTACAAGACAACTAAAAGACAACAGACTACTAGAAACGGATGGGTTGCCTCCCATCAAGCGTTCAGTTTAACGTCGCTAGCTCGACGTAGTTAACGATCAATCACCGATAATACAGCTCATTCAACGTCATCGTAGGGTCTAGTTGTGGAGGATTTTCAATGTAAGGTTTCAATCTATGGCCATTCTTTGTTAAAGTAGAACCAGACTTAGGATGCTGAATTTCGATTGCTCCGTGAGGAAAGACTTGTTTAACCATGAAGGGACCGTTCCACCTAGACCTAAGTTTACTGGGGAAGAGTCGAAGCTTGGCATTGAATAACCAAACTTTATCACCAACATTAAAATCTCTTTGATGTATATATTTATCATGATAAGCTTTAGTCCGGGCTTTATAAATCAGAGAGTTATCATAGGCTTCATTTCGGATCTCTTCTAATTCATTCAACTGAAGCAAGCGCGTACAAAGTCCAGTCCATGGGTTCCAATTCACTTTATGAATATTTAACAATGCTTTGTTCATGAGATTTACTGGAAGATTGCAATGTTTACCATAAACCATTCGATATGGGGACATACCAATCGGAGTTTTATAAGCAGTACGATATGCCCACAAAGCATCATTGAGTCACATAGAGCAATCTTTCCTATCCGACCACACAACCTTTTCTAGAATTCGCTTAATTTCACGGTTCGACACCTCTACTTGGCCACAGGTTTGAGGATGATATGGTGTGGCAATTTTATGAGAGATGTTGTATTTATTAAGGGTGTGGTGGAAACATCTATTCATAAAGTGAGATCCTCCATCGCTAATAATCACCCTAGGATGACCAAATCGAAAGAAGATATTCAAATGAAGAAATTTGATAACAACTCGATGATCATTTGTCCTAGTGGCTACGGCTTCAATCCATTTAGACATGTAATCAACTGCTAAAAGAATGTATGTGAATCCGTTTGAAGGAGGAAAAGGGCCTATGAAATCGATGTCCCAAACATCAAAAATTTCGCAAACAATGATAGGAGTTTGTGGCATTTCATTCCTACTAAAAGTATTGCCAAGTTGTTGACATCTAATGCAAGCCTGAAAAAAACTATGGGCATCGTGAAATATTGTTGGCCAATAGAAAACGGTTTGAAAGATTTTGGCCGCAGTTCTTCGGCCGGAAAAATGACCTCCACAAGTCTGAGAATGACATGTGGTTAAGATAGAAATAATCTCAGGTTCAGGTACGCAACATCGCATAATTTGATATGGACAATGTTTCAAAAGAATCGGATTATTCCAGACATAGGACTTAACTCTAGAGAAATCTTTATCTTACTTGGTTCAATGAGAAGGAATAAATCCGGTGACAAGATAATTCACAATATGGGCATACCAAGGCGTAGTAGGACGATCAACCACGAAAAGATGTTCATCAGGGAATGTGTCATTCATCAGAGTTGAATCGTTTATCACATTTAAGGGAAGTCTTGATAAATGATCGGCTACTACATTCAAAGCTCCCTTTTTATCTCTTAATTCAAGATCAAACTTGTGAGGACATGTCCCTCTATTCCTGTAGCTCGTTGTTGACCACAAGGGCAATTTGGTAAATTGCGCCTTGTCGGTTAGTTTCTCACCCGCGTGCGCGCACAGCCTCTGATGGATGGTCGTGTTTGACTAGATCCGTTTAGGAGGTTTTTGACCTGTGGATCGATCCAGCCAGTCTTGGATCGATCGGACTTAGTGTGTTGGATCGATCAGACTTGGTGTGTTGGATCGATTGGACTCGGAGTTGGATCGATCGGACACTGTAGCTTGTCGGTGGAGTTGCGAGGACGGCCATCGTGGCCGTCGCTCTCCACTGTCAGGGGAGAGGAGACTTTCTCTTCTCTGCTCCCCCTTTTCCCCGGCCCTCCCGGCTTTCCCCGACCTTTTCTTCCTCTTCCTCCTCTTCTCCTTCTCTTCTGCTTCCTTCTTCTTTTCTTCTTCTTCCGCGATTCTGCTTCCTCTGTTCTTCCCGGCAGCCACCTTCTTTTTCGCTGTTCTTCCTCCTCCGACCATCGTTTTGGGTGTTCCAAAGCTCATTGGATCCGTGGCGGCGTGAGGAAGACCCCTGGCATGGTTTAGTTGCTTGGTTAGCGGCCGTTTAGCGGGGAATCAGCCGAAGATTTGCGTTTCCGATAGGTGTTCTACCTACGTGACTTGTTTAATGGGTTTCTCTTAATCTAGCCTTTTGATCTTGCTGTTCTTTGTGTTGTTGGATTCCTCTTGCTTAGTATAATTTTTGATATAAGTTTCATAAGCTTTGGTTGAGATTTTAGTAGGATTTATGCATACTTAATCTCGGATTTTCCGGTTTCTGCTGTTCTTGAAGAACAGCCGACTTACGGTGAGTTTTCCGATCAGTACGTGCATGTTCTTGGGTTCTGATAAACATAAGAGTTGTCGATCTCTGAGTTATCTCTCAAACCCAACTGATTTCATAATTTTCTGATTTTGCTACGATTTGTTATGAATTTATTACTGGAGGGTTGCGTTGCAGCAAGTAACTGGTAAGTTAGTTTGATTAGCGGTTTTGATTAATGTTTTCCCGTTAATCTAGCCGTTAGATGATTCTGGATTTTGGATCCCGAATCTGACGTCGGTTGGACGTCGGATCGGCGGATCAACTAGCTGCTATGTAGAGAATGGTTTCTTGTTCTTGGGCTTTCCGAGTTAGATCGATTGGACTACTTGTAGGATCGATCCATGCAAGTTGGATTGATTGGACTGCAAGTAGGATCGATCCATGCAAGTTGGATCGATCGGACTTCAGGTAGGATCGATCCATGGTTATGTTGGATTGATCCAGGTTGCACGCAAGATGGCCTGTTCACTGAGGGGGGTCGGATCGATCCATGGGTTTGTTTGGATCGGTTCAGTGTTTCCCAGGAACAGTGTCTGAGGGTAGCAGAGAATGGCATGTTAGTGATATTGCTATAACTGTTGTTTGTTACCGCTTTATGGTTGAACCGGGAGTGTGATGACTCCCGGGATTGTGTAGAATAAATGGGCTGGTTGTATGCCTTTATCGCTTTGTGGTTAACCGAAGGAGTCATGAACCCTCGGGAATGTTTAGTATAAATGGGCCAAAGTCTGTGCCCTTGATTTGTTGGTTGTTTATACTGTTGCATGCATTGTTGATTGTGCATTAGATGCCTAGGGTTTGACTGTAGTGCTGTTAGTCTGCTGTTTGGGATAGTGTTAGCTCTGTTGCTTGGAGTGCTGAGAGTTGGTTGTCATAACCACGTTTGTTCCGCCAAGTGTGGAGGTCTCGCTTGGAGAAGGGTGTCCTACTGGTATCGTCATGTCCACCCTGTGTCAGAAATGTCGGAAAAGGTCCACCCTAGGCAGTGGCTGTCGGAGACGTACTTTAGACAGGTACCCTTCAGGTTATTGACGGGATTTATGGGGTCCTTGGCAGGCCTCAGTACTTGGCACAGAGCTAGTTCAGTTGCAGTTTTCCCTTCCTTGTGTGTGTCGTAGAGTAGAACCCTACTGAGCTTAGTATCACTTCTACCCGGGCGGCGTTTTCAGGTGCAGGTACCAGCTCTCCTGCGGTGGGCCCCAGTTGCTCGTCCTGCGGTGGCGCGTCGACGTCAAGACATGTTTGAGGGTCAGGATGGTTTCTGCTGTGCTTTTCAGGAGACTACTGATGATGTAACCTTTTGAGTTTTATACAACTTTTGTACATGAGGACTACTGGTTTATGTAAATCTTAATGTAACTCTGTTTTATGTACAGTTTTGTAATAATAGGAGTTGTTAGATTTACTTCTGTCCTCTGACTGCTTGTTGTAACTGTTTTCGCCAGTTGCTGTTAGCAGATGTAGGAACCCCCCCCTCGTGTCCCGGTCCGGATAGGTTTTCTGGGCCGGGACGCGACAAAACTCTTGCAGAAGCATAATCCAACGATCTAATCTCGGCTTGAGTTCTTTCTTTCCTACAAGATATCTTAAGGTAGAATGATCGGTGAAAATAATAACCTTGGATTCAAGAAGATATGAATGGAATTTTTCCAAGGCAAAAATCCCAGCTAGCAATTCCTTTTCAGTGGTGGTATGATTAAGTTGAGCTTCATTCAAGGTTTTGCTAGCATAATAGATAACTCTGGGCAATTTATCAATCGTTTGCCCAAGTACAACACCAACGGCATGATCAGAAGCATCACACATAATTTCAAAAGGATGATCATAAACATGAGGGTGACAAATAGGTGTTGAAGATAGTGAATCATGAAGGAAATTGAATGCTTTAAGGCATAATTCATCAAACACGAAAGGAACATCTTTCGCAAGCAAAGCACAGAAAGGTCGGGATATTTTACTAAAATCCTTGATAAATCTACGATAAAATCCTGCATGACCTAAGAATGATCGATTTTGACGAACTTAAGACGGAAGCGGCAATTTAGAAATTAATTCAAGGTTCGCTTTATCTACTTCTATTCCTCTACTCGAAATCACATGACCAAGCACAATTCCTTCACTAACCATGAAATGACTCTTCTCCCAACTAAGCACAAGGTTAGCTTCTTCACATCTAGCAAGAACCTTAGATAGATTTGACAAATAAGATTAAAAGGTTTTGCCACAAACAGAGAAATCGTCCATGAAAACTAATCAAGATGAATTCTTCAATATGATTATAAGGATCTTCATGAGATAAATCATGAAAAGCAGGAAGAGATTGAAGAAATTGAGGTTTGATTTCATAATGAGCAGCTCCTATAACTAGAGGTTGAATGCATGAATTAGAAGTAAATGAAGTAGGAACATAGAAATCTTTCATAGCCATGCGGCCTTGATCTTCAGGATGGTTCGAGTTTTCCTCATGATCATTATGGTCATTTGGGTTAGGGTCATCCATGGATGAATCGGATGAAAGATTCAACGATCTATGCCAAGCAATACGAGAATTCAAAAATTCTTGTAACGTAATATTCAAATTAGAATCTTCACAAACATTCATTCATGCATCGCATCACCAGGGCAAACAAGGTTTAGAAATACAGACAGTGCTATCTCAGTGAAGATTTGACCGATGCCCCTTCGTCTTCACTTGGAAGGTGCTTCGTTAAAGTCCCTAACACTCAATCAAAAACATAGGAAATATTAGCACTAGTACTATTTTTGGTCTTTTTATATAATAAGCGAAAGAAAATAACTAATTGAAATAAAACTACACTAAGCAATTAACTTAATTATTCTTTCCCCGGCAACGGCGGCAAAATTTCGACACGCCTTGAAAATTATCGTGGTCTTAACAAGAACACCAAAATTAGAAATTTATAATCCGAATCACTAATTAACTACTTTATGGGTAGATAGCAATGAGTCTGAGTCGATTCATAAGGAAAAGAAATACTAAGTCTAATTGCCATGTATAGATATAAACCAAAAGTTAGGGAAATGAAATGATTTTGGGGTTTAAACTACAACTAATTAGAATTAAACTAATTCGGAATAATAATCTGATGAGAATAAGCTAGGAATTTCTAATCCCTAATCAAGAACTATCTAGATTTTCCTAGAATAAGAGCAAATCCATAGATCATAAATGGTTTTTCAAATGTTGATAGAAGAATGGCTAGATCTACCTATCACTTAACAAAGATTTATAAGAATTCTTCGTTGGAATGACTAACATCAAAGAATGGATATTTGGTGAATAAGTCAAAGTGGTTTTATCACTTCGAGGAAGCCAAATCAATAATAATAAAGAATAACTGATAGGTTAGGAATATAAGTCTCAGTGGTTCTAGCATTAAGGTAATGGTTCTAACACTCCTATAATCTTAATTTAGGGTTAGGATTCGTAAACTGATGAGTGCATGAAAGTACACTCTGAACATAACTAAGAGCAGCTTATTTGCTTAGTTTTCATGATTAATATAGATGATTTCGTCCGTATATGTTGCTTCACAAAGTTATTTGTATTATGCAGGAAATTGAAGCAAACATGGATCTTTAACGTCAAAACTGTACCTTCGCAGAACAAACCACCAGATGAAGTGTCGTATATGGTTGGAAAGCTCTTAAAGTCTAGTTTCTAGAGAATTTTACGGTTCATGATTCCGAGTTTTCTAGAGAAAGTTATGACAATATTAGTAACGATGACGCAGTCTGGATGGCAAAACTGTAAATACTCAGGAAAGACGGATCGATCCTATTCCCTAGAAGGATCAATCCTTTTATGCAGATAGAACTGACAGAACACACTTTTTGGATGATCACAGAAGGATCGATCCTCCTTTCACTCGAGAATTTTGAGGAGAAGGATCGATCCTCCTCCTATAGAAGGATCCATCCTACTCTATGGAAGGATCCATCCTACTATAGAAGGATCCATCCTACTCTATGAGAAGGATCCATCCTACTATCCATCCTACTGAGAAGGATCGATCATGCTTCTTTCAAAGGATCGATCTTACTCGGGTGACCTAGGTTACGGAAAGTAGAGAAGAGGAAGATCGATCCTTGACCTTCAAAGGATCGATCCTTTGTCAAGCGGAACTGAATATGAGCCATCAGATTTAATCCAAAGGCTGAAATAAAAGCTAGAAATTCATGTCCTTATATAAGGGAAGTTCTTGAATGTTTTTGGGGGCTCTTTTCTGGACGTTTTCTAAAGGAAGAAGATGGAGGCATCTCCATCCCTGGCCGACTAAGCTGCGGGCATGGCGGACGGATGATCTAGTGAGGATTGGGGTTTCTTCTTCATCATGGTTCGTACACTCTGAACATGACTAAGAGCAGCTTATTTTCTTAGTTTTCATGATTAATATAGATGATTTCGTCCCTATATGTTGCTTCACAAAGTTATTTGTATTATGCAGGAAATTGAAGCAAAGATGGGTCTTTAACGCCAAAACTGTACCTTCTCAGAACAAACCATCAGATGAAGTGTCATATATGGTTGGAAAGCTCTTGAAGTCTAGTTTCTGGAGAATTTTACGGTTTATGATTTCGAGTTTTCTAGAGGAAGTTATGACAATATTAGTACCAATGACGCAGTCTGGATGGCAAAACTGTAAATACTCAGGAAAGACGGATCGATCCTATTCCCTAGAAGGATCAATTCTTTTATGCAGACAGAACTGACAGAACACACACTTTTTGAATGATCACAGAAGGATCAATCCTCCTTTCACTCGAGAATTTTGAGGAGAAGGATCGATCCTCCTCCTATGGAAATATCCATCCTACTATAGAAGGATCCATCCTACTCTATGAGAAGGATCCATCCTACTATCCATCCTACTGAGAAGGATCGATCATGCTTCTTTCAAAGGATCGATCTTACTCGGGTGACCTAGGCTACGGAAAATAAAGAAGAGGAAGATCGATCCTTGGCCTTCAGAGGATCGATCTTTTGTCGGGCGGAACTGAATATGAGCTATCAGAATTAATCCAAAGGCTGAAATAAAAGCTAGGAATTCATGTCCTTATATAAGGAGAGTTCTTAGACATTTTTGGGGGCTCTTTTCTGGACGTTTTCTAAAGGAAGAAGATGGAGGCATCTCCATCCCTGGCCGACTAAGCTGCGAGCATGGCGGACGGATGATCTAGCGAGGATTGGGGTTTCTTCTTCATCATGGTTCATAGATTTTCATCTTTATTGTTTAAACTCTATTTATGTATTGGATCTTTACAGATTGTTTTGTGGTTAAACATTATTATAAATCCAGTCATGCTTCTTTTATGATATTGTGATCCCATAGTTATCTCTTTTGATTCTCCTACTGAGTTTCGCGAAACCTTTGCTATGCATTGCCTGTAGTGACAGCTGGTATTGTGTATTCTTAGGGATCTGGTAAGACAAGGTTGGGACTCTATCTCGAGGAATCTTTGCTATGTGTTGCCTGTAGTGACAGCCGGTATCATGTATTCTTAGGATCTGGTAGGACGGAGTTAGGGTTACAACGAGAAGAACCAAACATAGAAAGAGACATTTAAATTTTATCAGATTCATAATTCTATATCTTCCGGTTATGGTGATTGGGATGTGAATCCCTCTTAACCGAGTATTATATGAACCGTTGGTAGAAAAAGAACTTAAATCCGAGTGAAGTGATTCCTGAAGCCTACCCTTATTAAAATCCTGATATCTCTAGTTAATCTTACATTATCATTAAATCCTTTGATTTAATTTAGTTAAGTCTTAAGTTCTCGTTTGTCTTCAATTCATTGTTATTTGTATTTTAGATATTTTCTGCTTGTCTCTCTGTGGGTTCGACCTTTCTTATGCTATACTGCACCGCGACCGCTGTGCGTGACACATTTGAGCGACATCATAAACATAGATCAATCATGGTTCTAGCAAAAACGTATCATGAAACCATTCCAAATCCTAGTCTCTAACATGCACAAGACCTAGATTTAGGGCATAATAGAACAAATCATTCATCCACGATAGAAATAAACACCAATAAGATATAGCAATAAAAGATTTATCCATTAAAAACCATCAACAGAATACATGCTCCAATCCATAGGAAACCCTAGATAATATCTTTAATACATCATAGAAATTCCTAGGCTAGAGTTTAGTTACTCATCTTAAAGAGAAGATCCGTCAATGAAAGTTGATGAAATGCTCCACCCATTGGTCAAATATTAAGCTTCTAACCTAGATTTGTGGAGAGGAAGTAAGGAAAAACCCTAAGAGATGAAGAAAATTCGTCTCTCCCCGGCCCCTAAAATTCTACCAAGAAGGTCTATTTATAGTCCTAAGATAAGCCCTAACTCGGATTAGACCTTATCCAGTAATATTCCTCGCAGCACCCAAATGGATCGATCTTCTTTGGGATCAGACCAATCTTCTTCTCTCCGTGAACTTCAAAAACTGGATTTTGTCCGATCAAGATCGATCATGATGGCAATAGATCGATCTTCTTTTGACAGATGACAGGAGCTTTCAGGTTCAAATCGATCTCCTTTGGGTCAGATCGATCTGATTGAAAAGTGCTCTCTGTCAAATCTCTGTCATACTTGCGGTCAACCGGTTGACACAAAAAGTAGATCGATCTGATTTGGATGGGATCGATTTGGATTTCTTCACTTAGACTGCTTTTTGTCGGAATGATCAGATCGATCTGATTTGTATGGAATTGTCAGAATAGCTTCGTTTTAGCACCAAACTTGATCTAATATTCGTTGAAGGCTCTTATACCTGAAATACATCATAGACTATCAAAATAGCATTGCTTAGAGACTAACATGACCTAGTTAAAAGGGTGATTTGTGTACTTTTCACACGTTATCATGGAGGTCGAGCTCGGAAAATCTAAAATTTATTTTTCGCGTTCTCCGTGCTCTTGAAAATTCTTCAAGAATTAGCAAAACCCATGTGGACTTAAATCAACTCGCTGGGAGTCGTTATTGATTCTTGATGTTCTTGAAGGGTTAGCGAGACCTGGGTGGATCCAGATCTGCTCACAGGAATTAGCTAGCAATTTTTTAAGTTTCTTCAACTTTAAAAATCCTTCAACTCTTAGAGATCTTAAACAAACTCCTTCATCAACTCCCAAGGATCTGACACCAAGTCCTCCAGCAGCTCCTGAAAGATTCAGAACAAGACTTTTAGTGCAAGTCTTTCATCAAATCCACGGTCCTACAGCAGACTCTATCAATTTTGAAGACCTGCAGCAACTCTCAAGAGATTAAGAAGGAAGACCAAGGTAGATCAACATCAACAACAAGGGTGTGGGTCGGAGCCTTCGTGTGAGACTCGGGGTACCTAGGTATCGGTGTTCGCCTAGAGGGCGTGTGGCCGAACCAGGTAACCGAGTAAGCAACCCCATGTATATATAAGTATATTAGTAACCCTTATAAGACACAGCGCGTTTTAAAGCCATGATGGCAGCGATCCGTCAGAAACTTTCAAGGTTAAGCGTGCCTGCCTTAGAGCGGTCTCGGGATGGGTGCTCTTTGGGAAGTTTTCCCAAATTTCTGCAGTGAGCCAAAAGCGGACAATATTGTATCGGGTGTCAAAAACGGACAATATTGTGTCGGGTGGGGCCCTCAGGTGGATCCTGGACGGAGCCCGCATGCATTGGACGGTGAGGGCCGTTACACTTCGCCTCCACCCAATACACTTCTACTTCTTCCTTTCACTTTTTAGATGATCTAATAGGACTTTTAAGTCTCGGATCCTTAATCAGGGGTCTTCCCTATGGAGATGTAAATGATGAGTTGCCAGTCTCATCATGGGTATGCATGTCTAAGGACAAAGAGATATGCAGCTTGAGATGATATAGGGAACTCAGGAGTGTTGTTCCCGCAATCTCCCACCACATGTAATTGATTTTTTTATCAAAATCAAATGAGCAAACATCTCACCCCGAGATAGCGATTTTATTGTCGAACAGAGGGCGAATCTAATGCTCCAGGACAGACGGATTTCTACCTGGATTTAAACCATAACGTCAATTCCGGAGAAAATCCACTCCAATGATCGGATTTCCACCTGGATTTTAGTCCGATAGAAAAACCCTAAGCCCCCTTTTCAAGCCCTCGTTCACAGTGGTTACAAAATGAGGGATACCATAAAACCGATTTCTTATGGCCAGCGTGAAACCAAGCAAAGCCGCTCATGTGCGTCGCACGTGAATGATTTTCTATCGCTGGGGGTAACGTCATCTGGAGTAAGGTCCAGTACCGCGCCGTCATATAAAATGTAGGATATTAAAGTATAATTTTTAAACTATAGGGTATTAAATTACCACTCCCTGAAAATATAGAATAACATAGTGCAAATTCTCCTGTAATGTAAAAAAAATGTGTTGATTGGTGACTGTTGAGTTGTGTCTCAAAATCATTCCCTGCAGAGTTATTTTTTGAAGAAAAGATGAGGAGCAGTTTCAGCAAATTAAGCAGAGTTTTGAAGGCCACGGATGACCGCGGACGTTCGGGATGGACGACCATTTTCTGTAGGAAATAGTACTTAGCGGGCTCGTAAACTTGTTACAATAACATCCACTAAGGTCTTAACGGGCTCGTAGCTGTCTATTAAAGCTCATGGATCGTGGGTTCTTAGATTTAGGGTATTGTTCATCATCTTTGTGAGAGATAAGCCTTATTTTTCTGCTTCTCAAAAGGTTGGGAAAGAACACAGAGAGTGGTGAATGCTGCTGTAACTTTGATCTCTTTATAGTAGATTGCTCTCCTTCTCCCATGGTTTTTTACCTCTCCATTTGGAAGGGTTTCTCCACGTAAAAAACTGTATGCCATTGTTCTCTTATCTACTCTGTTTCTTCTCTTCTTCGTTTTGTTCTTTTGTTTACCCCAATCATCTATCGATCAACCAACTTCGTGGGACTTATTAGGGAGTTCTGTATTGCCCTAATCCTAACAAACTGGTATCAGAGCTAGGTTGATTGATTGATTGGGTATTGGCGATGGCAACGAAGTTTGATATCGAGAAGTTCGATGGGAAGATTAGTTTCAGTCTATGACAGCTTCAAATGCGTGGAATCTTGGTTCAGAACAACCTATTCAAGGCTCTGGGAGGAACTGCTATGCGACCACATCTGATGAAGATTGGGCTGAACTAGATTTGAAGGCTCTAACAGCTATTTAGTTGTGATTATTGAATAGAGTTCTTCGAGAGGTCGCAAAGGAGGATATTGCAGCAACTCTATGGTTGAAGTTGGAGTCCCTCTATATGACGAAGAGCTTAACCAACAAGCTCTGTCTTAAGCAGCAGTTGTATATGCTTTGTATGGCTGAAGGTACATCCATTAAATCTCATCTCGACATTTTCAATACCATTATCATGGATTTAGAGAATTTAGAAGTTAAGATTGATGATGAAGATAAGGCTTTATTGATGTTGTGTTCTCTTCCCCCATCCTTTAAGCATTTTCGGGAAACTATCACCTATGGAAAACAAAGTATCTCTTTAGAGGAAGTTAAAGCTGATATCCTCTCCAGCGATATGCTCAATAATGAGCTTACAGTTTCATCATTGGGCTCTCATGCTGAGGGTCTTGTTGCTAGAGGCAGACCTAATGACAGAAATTCAGACAATAGAAGATATAAGGCCAGGTCCAAGTCAAGGGGTAAGAAAAATTTTGATTCAAGTAATATCTTCTATTATTACTGCAAGAAAAAGGCCCACAAGAAGGATGACTATTACAAGTTGAAGAACAAGCTAAAACGTGAAGCACAGAGCAATCAAAACTCTGATAATACTGCTGAGGCGAGTGTTGTGCATGAGGACAATGGTGATGTTCTCTTTGCTAACCAGGATCATACCCACAGTAGAGATGAATGGATTCTGGACAGCGGTTGTTCCTATCATATGTGTCCTTACAAGGACTATTTCTCCACTTATGAATCAGTTCATAGTGGCATATTTCTCATGGGTAACAATGCAGTCTGCAAGGCTACTAGTAAGGGAACAATCAAGATAAGAATGCATGATGGTATGGTGAGGACATTATCAGAGATTAGACATGTTCCTGACTTGAAAAGGAATTTGATTTCTTTAGGACTCTTGATGCAAATAGATGCAGGTATATAGCTGAAGGTGGAGCTCTAAAAGTTTACTGTGGTGCTATAGCTGTTATGAAAGGCAAGAGATGTGGTAGCTTATATGTGTTGCAGGGTACTACTATTACATGTTCTGCAACTATAACTTCTTCCCCCTTGTCAGATTCTGAAGTAACTAAACTATGGCATATGCGTTTGGGACACATGAGTGAGAAGGGTATGTCTCTCTTGAGCAAGAGAGGTTTACTAGGTGACCAGTGTACCGGGAAGGTGGAGTTCTGTGAACACTGTGTTTTTGGCAAGCAGAAAAGAGTTAGTTTCAGTGGTGCAGTTCACAGAACCAAAGCTACTTTGGATTATATTCACTCTGATCTTTGGGGTCCTTCTCAAGTTCCATCAAAAGGTAGAGCTAAATATATGCTTACTTTTATTGATGACTTTTCAACGAAAGTATGGGTTTATTTTCTCAAGTAGAAAAGTGATGTTTTTGAGAAGTTCAAGCAATGGAAAGTTTTGATAGAAAAGCAGACAGAGAGAAAAATTAAGATATTGAGGACAGGTAATGGCCTAGAGCTCTGCAGTGGTCAGTTTAATAGTTTTTGCAGGAATGAAGGTATTCAGAGGCATCTTACAGTTCCTAGTACTCCACAGCAGAATGGGGTTGTAGAACGGATGAATATGACACTTCTTGAGAGACCACGCTCTATGCTCTCTAATGTTGGCTTGGGCAAAGATTTTTGGGTTGAAGCTGTGCTTACAGATTGTCATCTGGTAAATTGATCTCCAATTGTTTCTATTGAGTTTAAGACTCCATAGGAGGTATGGTCAGGTAATTCTCCTGCTAATTCTCATTTGAAGATTTTTGGTTGTCCAGCATATTGTCATGTGAATGAAGGAAAGCTGGCTCCTAGGGCTAAGAAGTGCATCTTCTTAGGATACATTGATGGAGTGAAAGGTTACAGATTATTGTGTCCTGAATCTTCTAAATTCACGATTAGCCGAGATGTAACATTTGATGAATCGGCTATGCTTCATCCGAAAGAGAATTGTACTGCTCCCCTTGATTCAGAAAGTTCAGATAATCCAGCTGTTGGGGTGCAGGTGGAGCTTACTCATGTCACTTCTAAGAAAGGTTCTTCTTCAGTGCAAGCACCTCCAGCTCATACTGTTTCAGATAATGAAGAAGAAGAGGCTACTCATTCGGATATTTACTCTATTGCAAGAGATAGACCGAGAAGAGATATTCGACCACCGCAGAGATATTCGGAGAATAACTTAGTTGCTTATGTTTTGTCTGCTGGATTAGAAGCTGACTGCTTTTGTGAACCCTTATCCTATACAGATGCTATTTCAGCTAGTGACTCAGGTTCTTGGCTGGTTGCTATTAATGAAGAGATAAAATCTCTTCAGAAAAATCAAACATGGGTCCTTGTAAAACCTCCTAGCAAGAAGAAAATTGTTAGATGTAAATGAGTTTTCAAGAGGAAGGAAGGCATCCCCGGTGTTGAAGATGCTAAGTACAAAGCAAGACTAGTTGCAAAGGGCTACAGTCAAATTGAAGGTATCGATTCCAATGGCATTTTTTCTCCTGTTGTGAAACACAACTCTATTCGTATCTTTCTTGGTCTTGTTGCTTGGAATGATTATGAATTGGAGCAGCTTGATGTTAAGACTGCCTTCTTAAATGGTGAACTTGATGAAACCATTTATATGCATCAACCAGAGGGATTTACAGTTGAGGGGAAAGAAGATCATGTTTGCTTGCTTAAGAAGTCTTTGTATGGCTTGAAGCAGTCCCCTAGACAGTGGTACAAGTGTTTTGACTCTTTTATGTTGCACCATGGATACTCTAGAAGCAGGTATGACAGCTGTGTATATTTCAGATGCTTCATGATGGATCATTCATATATTTATTACTCTATGTGGATGATATGCTCATTGCTGCGAAGAACATGTTTGAGGTTGGTCAGTTGAAGGAAGCTCTAAGTTGTGAATTTCAGATGAAGGACTTAGGAGCTGCCAAGAAAATTCTTGGTATGGAAATTAAGAGAGAATGTAAAGCTAGAAAGCTATTCTTGACTCAGAAGAGTTTTGTTGAGAAGGTTCTTGATCGTTTTGGTATGCTTGATACGAAACCAGTTGGTACTTCTTTTGCTCCCCATTTCAGACTTTCAACAAATATGTCTACTCAAACTGATGATGATATAAAGTATATGTCTCGTGTTCCATACTCTAATGCAGTTGGTAGCATATTGTATGCTATGGTATGTACTCGCTCAGACATTTCCCATGTTGTTAGTGTTGTGAGCAAATACATGGAAAATCCTGGTAAGGCTCACTGGCAGGCAGTGAAATGGATTCCGAGATACTTGAAAAGTACTTTTTTTGCATGTTTGGTTTTTGGGAAGACAGGAAGCAGTGTTATGGGCTATGTAGATTCAGATTATGCAGGTGACCTAGATCGTAGAAGGTCTCTTACTGGCTATGTTTTTACTCTTGGTGGATGTGCTATCAGTTGGCACTCGATTTTACAATCCACAGTTGCTTTGTCTACGATAGAAGCTGAATACATAACAATTACTGAAGCTACAAAGGAAGCAATTTGGCTAAACGGCATATTTAGTGAAATCAGTTTGGTTCCATTTGATGGGACAATTCTCTGTGATAGTCAAAGTGCAATTCACTTGACGAAAGATCAGATGTATCATGAGAGAACGAAGCACATAGATGTATGCTATCATTTTGTTTGAGATCTTATTGAAAGAGGTGATCTCTTTGTCAAGAAAATTGGTAATGAGGATAATGTTGTTGATGTGCTGACAAACTTGAAGGTCCAAGAGAGGGTTGGTCTTGGTTCTTATAAAAGAAAATCGATGATGGAAATCTAGAGAGGAGGAGTCTAATAAAACTGTATGCTTGTAAATGAATAGAGTATAAAAATAAGCATGTAAATGAAGAATAAGAGAGAGTTAGAGAGATTGCACTAGATTTTTATAGTAGTTCGGCCAACCTTGCCTATGACTACTTCACTCAAGGGTCCTCTTTGAGTTTCCACTACTTACAAGACCTCTCACAAGTAGTCTACCAAGCTTACGGATGCTTGGCAACCTATCCACCAAGCTTACGGGTGATTCGTAACCTTACAATCTCCCCAAGACCTCTTGGGTACACTCCAAGTCACTCTTGGATATCTCTCTCAAAGTTTACTTCAAACTTAAAGTAGTTTTACAAAGTTAAGCTCACAAATAAAAAGGATGAACTTGCTACAAAGATTTTCCAAAGATCCCTTAGCTCCCCCTTGGCCCCTCCTTGGCACCTTGCAAGTTTGTTGCATCTCCCCTTTTATAGTTGAGCACCAAAGGCCTCCAAATAGCCTTCCAACGGTTATTTTTTTATTCTGCAACGGCTCTTTAAAGGCTAGTTTTCTGACTGACAGTCGACCGTCGCATCGTCCACCATATCGTCCGTTGCGTTCAAAACTCAGCCTTCTAGCTTCACGGTCAACCGTCGTATTGATCGCGAGTACTAAAACATCTAAATATGATTTTTAACAACTTCCAAATTAAGGGATATAAATATTAAAATAATATTTTATCATCATACACATATTGACATCATCAAAACCATATTAGGACTAATAAAAGTCTATTCCTACAGTCAAGTTCAAGCATTGCTTGGACTTGATTGGTGTTCGAAGCACTTGAATTGCCCTTTGGGGCATTTTGGAGGAGAGAGAGTGTGTTTTCTGTTTAGATGCCACTATTATGCTGCAATTAGAGGATTTTGAACCAAAGTGGAGATTTGTTGACTTATGTCTCAAAATCATTCCCTGCATAGTTATTTTTTAGAGAATAGATCGAGAGCAGTTTCAGCAAATTAAGCAGAGTTTTGAAGACCGCGGACGTTCATGATGGATGACCGTTTACTGTATGCAACAGTACTTAGCGAGCTCGTAAACTTGTTACAATAGCATCCGCTATGGTCTTAACAGGCTCGTAGTTGTCTATTAAAGCTCAGTGGATCATGGGTTCTTAGATTTATTGTATTGTTCATCATCTTGGTGAGAGATAAGCTTTATGTCTCTGCTTCTCAAAAGGTTGGGAAAGAACACAGAGAGTGGTGTATGTTTTCGTAACTTTGATCTCTTTATAGTGGATTGCTCTCCTCCTCCTGTGGTTTTTTAACTCTCCATTTGAAAGGGTTTCTCCACGTAAAAATATGTGTGTCATTGTTCTCTTATCTACTCTGTTTCTTCTCTTCTTCATTTTGTTCTTTTGTTTACCTCAATCATCTATCGATCAACCAACTTCGTTGGACTTATTAGGGAGTTCTCTATTGCCCTAATCCTAACAGTGACAAATAGCAATCATATTAAAAATAACGATGGATTCAGTCCTCTACCTTTTGGGAGCACCCGAGTCATTGCTAATGAAAAAAGAGATTGACGGAGACAACTCAACTTCGGGCTTAACTAATGGAAAAAAAAATTGACAAAAAAATCAGTCATATATGTTTGCTCTAGTATAAGAAGTAAAATTACCAATGGGCTCAAAATGTCTACGCTAAAGCTTCGTGTCTGAGACGTGGGCTAGAATAAGTCATTAGTACGTCTCCATACATTAAGTGGTTGTTTGGTGATGATGATGCATAATGTTATATTTTTATCACTTAATACTTAGTCTCATGTGTTTATTTAGTTCCTAAATACACTCATTATTCTTATACTTTGATTTAGGATGCAATTGAAGTCCTTAAGTTAAAAAGAAGCTGAAAAGAGTGCATGGATCAACTTTAAAGATTAATCTGTACCTTCTCATGAAGAACCAGATGATGTGCCATATATGGTTGGAAAGCTCTTGAAGTCTAGTTTCTGGAGAATTTTACGGTTCGTGATTCCGAGTTTCCTAGAGGAAGTTACGGCAATTTTAGTACCGATGGCGCAGTCTGGATGGCAGAACAGTAAATATGCTGAAAAGTCCGATCGATCCGACACCTAGAGTCCGATCGATCCGACTATGAAGAATCCTGATAGAGCGTATACTTTTCAGCTATATACAGTCCGATCGATCCCTCCATCCATCCTACTGAGTCCGATCGATCCGACACCTAATGTCCGATCGATCGGACTTGGGAATTAAAGCCTGACATAACGTATGCTTTCTAGAGGAACACAGTTCGATCGATCCATCTATCTATCATACTGCCCGATCGATCCAACACCTAAAGTCGATCGATCGGACTCGGGAATAGCCAGAGACGGAGGATTTTTACGCAACCGATCGATCCGACACCTAAAGTCCGATCGATTGGACTTTCCCAGTGAAGAAAATCAACGGTTTAGATCTAATCCGTGGATGGAGAGACTTTGGGGCTATAAATAGGATACTTAGGGTTATCAAAGGGGGATCTTGAGACACTTTTGGCTGCCCTTTCTACTCTTTTATATTTTTTTCTAGGTTTTCTCTTGCTTTATGGAATCTTTTGGAGGATTGTTCTCAATGGCCCTGCGTGGCTAAATCTTGATCCTTGGTCGAGGAGATTGAAACCTCGGAATCAATGAAACTGTGAGATCTAATTTATTTTTATTGTTCAGTTTATACATGAGTATTGAATGTTCTTCTGAGATTAAATCTTCATGATTACCTTGTCTAATTGCTAGGATGCCTACTAGTTTATTATTCATGGTGATCTACTGCTAGGTTTGATATCAAATCCGGAATTGTTTGATCCCCCTAATCTGCGAAGCAACTAGGGTTTAATAATCTACTGTGTTTCAGAGATTGTTAGGTCTTAGGAAGAATATTTGACTAGATTAAATGCAACCGCTTGTGCTTGTGTTGTTTAGCTTCATCGATCTCTCTATTCTTAACGCTGCTACTAGATTAAATCTACAGCGCGTGTCTTAGGTTGTTTAGTAGTTAGGGTTGATTAGATAGCTTGCTTCTAATTAACTATGATCGAGGAGAGATTCGAATTTAATTCGAACGGTGAATATTCATGGTATGAATTGATTGATACTTGCATCTATGATCAGTTGTTGGATTCCGATGGTGGATGTTGACTCAGATCAAGGTTTGTTCTCTTGATTTAATTCAATTCTTCGCTTTAGATTATTTCTTTATTGTTTTTCCTCACGTTTAAAACCCTCCCATCTTTGTTCACTAAGCACAAAACTAGGCTAAACACTCTTCGTGGGATGGACTCATACTCGCACTACTACATTTATCTTAAGGAGTATTGGTTTTATTTTTGAGTGCCTGCGACAGCACATCATTTGGTTGCATGTATCAGCTGATACATGCATCAGTTGATGCAGCATTTTGGTCCAAACCAGTGTTTGATTGGTCAAATGCATCAGCTAATGCATGTATTAGTTGATGCAAAAAGAGACTCAGATGCTGCATCAGCTGATGCAGCCAAAATGGTTGTTTCTACTGATGCAGCATCATCAATTCGCACCACCCTTCTCTCCCTCCCCTCCCTCCCTTTCCCCGTCGCCTCTCTCTCCTTCCCCCCTTTCCCCGTCGCCTCTCTCTCCTTTCCCCGTCGCACCCCGTCGCCCTCCGTCACCGAGCTCTCCTTCCTCTCTTTCCCTTCCCTCTCCCTGGGAGACCAGATCTGGCGAGAAGGCCGCCCCCCCTTTTCCCGTCGCCGAGCTCTCCTTCCTCACTCTCCCTTCCCTCTCTGTCGGAGGCCAGATCCGGCGAGAAGATCTCCACCCCTTTCCCCGTCGCCCCCCGTCGCCGACCTCTCCTTCCTCTCTCTCCCTTCCCTCTCCGTCGGAGGCCAGATCCGGTGAGAAGATCTCCACCCCTTTGCCCGTCACCCCCCGTTGCCTCTCTCTCCTTCCTCTCTCTCCCTTCCCTCTCCGTCGGAGGCTAGATCCGACGAGAAGATCTCCACCCCTTTCTCCGTCGCCCCTCGTCGCCCCCCGTCGCCGAGCTCTCCTTCGTCTCTCTCCCTTCCCTCTCCGTCGGAGGCCAAATCCGGCGAGAAGATCACCACCCCTTTCCCCGTCGCCGAGCTCTCCTTCCTCTCTCTCCCTTCCCTCTCCGTCGGAGGCCAGATCCGGCGAGGAAGCCCAGATCCCTTCCTCTGTCCTTCTTCCTGCCAACCAGAACCGGCGAGGAAGCCCAGATCCCTTCTTCCCAGGCCTTCAGTCCCCCCCCCCCCCCCGACAGCGTCCTTCTTCACGTCGTGGTGCCTCCGCCAATGCTCGATCACCTGCACCTTCACCTTCATCAGCTGATACAATACATTTCAACCAAACAGAAAATGAGCTAATACTATATCAGTTGATATAAGCAACCAGACACAAACAACACATAAACAGTTGTATCAGCTGATGCAAGCAATCAAACGCCCCCTAATATTTAATTAAAGAAGAGGATTGAGATGGACATTAATATTGTTCATATGTGGACGTACCCATATGAACATTATTGAGATGAAGAAGAAATTCAATACTTGTACTCCAATGCTTTGATTTTGAATTATAGCAGTAGATTGACGGAGACATCATTCATATATGTCTGACAAATTTCAATAAATGGACTCGAAAAAAAAATGTTTAAGCTAAAGCTTCTTCTCCATCTTTCTTTTTTTTTCTTTTCTTTTTTTAATAGTTAAGCACGGCAGGGGGAGAGTACCGACCGAGGGTGAGAGAGGGTACCAACCTTTGAATCCGGATCCTTCACAGGACACCCAAACTGTCATGTCATACAAGCTAAAGGAGATTGGTTCTCCTCCTCTTTTCCCAGCTTTCGATACGTCCTATAAGTCATAAATATCATGCTTGCATGATTTTTATTATCCATTCTTGTACTCTCCGGAGCTCAGTCAATCTTGAAGATTAAACAAGAAATTCAATATTCAATATGCATGTCTCTAATTAATTACTCCGAAGTGTCTGTCACGTCTAGCATATATATATTTTTTGGTTGGAAGTTAGTAATTAAGTTGATCCAAAAGTCAAGTGATCGAGGACGCACACTCTGCACGACTCCAGTTTTCCATTGACTTGGTATTTTTCGTCTTCTAGTCGACAAATGGACTCGAATAAGCTACTCATCACGAGTCATAATCGTGATACTTTATTAGGTAGTGTGGCCCCTCAAATCATACATGACTTCAAATTTTAGTATTCGGTCAGCTTTTAGGACATATCCTCGGCGTATTATTTGACATAGCCGTTAATACAAATGATGAAATACTTAACTAGCCCCATGTAACACCTAGAGTCAAAAAGAAGTCCAAGGGGTATTTTAGTTATATTTTATTCTATGGTTGGATAGAGCCATCAAAATAAATGAATAGCTCGATCGAGCTCCGAGCTCCGCTAAATAATAGGCTCTATTCAGCTCACCTCGAATTTGAATGAGCCGAGTTTGATCACTCTTATTTGGCTCGAAATGAATTTTAAATCGAATTTGAACAGAAACAAGTTTGACCAAGCTAAGCTTGATGACTCTTGTTACTTTATTTATATGTCCTTATTTACTTTCATTTCTATGCCAAAATTCATATTTTGGACATACTCTATATATGTGTTTGACACTGGAATCGATGAACAATCTCTTTGAATTCAAATTTAACAAATAAAATTTAAATTACGGTGAATTTTAAGCTTGATTTGAATTTAGAACATATTAAGACTTGTTTAAATAGACTGATCGATAAGTACAATAAATGTTAAGAGGCTCGTTAAGGCTCGAGCTCGGCTCAGAAGTCAAAATTAGATTCAAGCCAAGCTTGATTTGATATGTCAGACTTGATCAAGTCTGCCACGATTGCACCCTATTGTTGGATTTTAATCATGACCAAGTTTCTTAATCGGACAGTGATGTTCAAGATATGATATTGTCAGAATTTGAGCGACCGGTGAGGTGAGAAGTTTTGTTAGATTTTAGAGACTGATATGATATTGATGATATTAAGTAAAATGGCAAATTGACGGAGACGTCGATGGTATATGTCTGTTCTCACAAAGTAAAATCACTCGATAGCCACCAAAGTTTTGGTCGATCGGAACATATGAACTTAGAACTTACACTTTCTAAACGTAGATTTGGAAAGGTCCCAAGAGGACGGGATGTGTTTGGATACCGCGAGATCACGGATATCGTGGGATCCGCGGGGAGATATTTGTGGGCGTCCGCGGATACCTTCCTCGACGTCCGCTCGAATTGACGCTGAAATTAAAATCCGTCCTTGAACGGATTCCAATTTCCAGAATTCACACGAAAACCAAACGCTACGGGATCCGCGCGTTCACCGGATAGATCCAAACATGGAGTCCCTATTCCTGTTCCTATCTCACACGATTGACAATTTGACAACACCACCACCAGCTTGCCTGTGAAAGCCGTCAAGGATTTTAAGGTGGGGCCCACCGTGTGCATGTTGATGTTGATGTTGCCCCGTTGACCCCGTTGGACCCTGTCTGTGGGCCCCCACAGAAGCCTCAGTCAGCAAATGGGTGCGCAGAGGAGGAGGTTTCAAAGACGTCGCTATCCCGTTCGTCAATAGAGGAGGATGGTCTTACTTTTGCATCTAAGCCCCCTCTAACCTCAAAATTTCCTACTGAGCGAGTACCAGCCCATTCTGCCCAACTTTGTTTCGTCTCAAAATTGAACTGAGTTTTCCAATTCAAGCTTGATCTAAATTCAAATTTTATACAGAATCAAGCTTGGATCTGGGTAAATGCAACAAAAAAAAAAAAAAAATCCATAGTTGATCGAATCCAATTGACTAATAATAATAATCAAGCATGTGCTAAACTCAATTTGAATGAATTAACCTACAACAGCTCTTGTAAAATATCGTATGCTGCTGTGCTTCTGCCTCGTGTTAGTTACACCAACTTCGCGCCGATTTCGGCACAATTTTTAGACTACCAAACCAATAGATCGATGCGATCTAAAAATAAAGCCAAACTCTTATAAATTAAAGTTCTCAATAGAAAAATAACTCACATGTGAGGATTCTCTTTTTCTCCATAGATTGGTCGTAGAATTAATAAGAAAAGGGAATAAAGACGAGATTTGTCTTAATTTATTGGCCCAGCAGTTGCTTGTTTCCGGTCCTGAAGGAGGAGCAATCTTGCAAAACTGGATTTTCCAAGGAGCAATTTACAAAACTAATGATCCTTATATATATATAGATTAAACTTCTGACAATATCACAAAAAGTTTATATATTAGTTTCAGTCAGTGAGCTAACTGAAACGCGTAAACTCGAAGGGTGGATAACCAAAACGCGTGTTCGACGAGGCTGCGCTCGCTCCGCATTGATTTCGTGCATTTCTCAACATCTCCCGGTTGCCTTTTGCCGCTCTATCTGTACCTTGGGATCACTTTTAGTTAAGCTGGGATATCAAGATGAAATCATATGAAAAGTGATGGTTATCGAATAATTAATAGAGAGATGATGATTAGTATAGATGAGGGCCACCAATAACTTATAAGAGGCCGAGAGAGAATAAGTTTGATCTTAGGGTGTTCAATCCAAAAGGTGAAGAATTATCCCAGTATAATTATGGGAGGATGGACATCAACCTTACAGGCCATAATTACGTGGACGACGTAGACCGTGTCAGGGTACATGCCCACATCTAGTCTAGGACTTATATATAATATATATGAGTATCAAACCATTATATATTAGTATATCTTTATAAACTTAAAAAACCACTCAACAGGAAAAGAAAAAAAAAAAAGAGAAAAAAAAGGAAAGAAAGAAAGGGAAGACTAAAATATTTTTGCTGACGTAATATTTTTCCTTACTTCTAAAATTCATAAATAAAAACTCATTTTTTATTATTTAATAAAACTTTTTATTCACACAAATTGTTCCTTGTTTTCCCCGTTTGCCCATTTCATCATTTTTTTTCTTAGAAATTAATTAAACACAAAAAAACATGGTGAGAAAGGCATGTTCCGCCCACCTAATAATGGTGGATCGGTAGTTGGTCAAAGTATCTCTCCTCCTTATTAGTGTTCTCTTCCCCCATCACTCCTCATAGGCTAAACCCCGACTCCCTCAAGCCTCCCATGGCCGTAGCCACCATCCCAACACCAAGAAGAAGACCGTCCCATCACCACCCAGCGCGGAGGGATTGCTGCTAGAGACTCGTCGGCGATGGCGGTGGAGGAGGGGGAGTGCGAGGGGGTGGAGGTGATGGCGGCGCGAGCTCTGGGTTTGGGGTTCGACCTGGCGTCCGACTTCCGGGTGAGGTTTGCCAAAGGGTACCCGGACCCCGGCGCCCGGTTGGTGGAGCTGGACCAGACCGATACCCGTGACCTCCCCATCCCCGTCCCTGGCGGGCCAATTATCCGTGACGTTCCCCGGGATATCGGCTGCGACAAGGGTGACAACATCCGGTTCCGCTCCGACGTCCTCGAATTCAACCAGGTCGGCCTTACCGATCCCCTTCGTCATTCGTATTCTTTCAAAAATCTGGTCTTTTCGATCGGTATATGCTTCTGAGAGCAAGTGCCATTTTTTTGGTATTCCAGTTGGTCTTGTTTGATATGTTATATGATCTGAACTGCAAACACTAGTCTTCGACGAAGAGTTGAGGGAGTGGTTATCAGTTTGGACTATGTTTTGAAAGAATAGCGCTTTTCGCTGGCAAAATATGAGTGGATATTAATCTTATGATTTCAATCGGGGGAATTTCCGGTTGTTTTGGTTCTGGAAAAAATTTGTTACATAAACCTGTTAACTCACTAGGAAAGGATTGGTGATTGGGTTTCCTGAAAAGGGTAATAAGCGGGCTTTCTGATTTGGCTTCAGGTTCTTGATAAGTTTCTCATTGTTGTCGGCGTAAAGATAGGAGCTAAGATTTGAACTTGATGAAGAAGATGACACTATGACATTATTTGTTTGAGATTAGTTACGCTAGTCATGATTGTAGTTTGAATTTAAATATTCCAAGATGCTCTAGAGCAGTGATTGCAGTGCTAATCAGCACATGCCGGCACGTACTGATACATATCGTGCCGGTAATTCGTGGAATCATTTGCTTAGGTGGTTGGTCATGGATGACCACAACACATGAAGCTGTAATTCTTAGTTAATATTGATGTCGTGAATACCAGATTGGAGAAGGATCTCTGTCTGGAGAGGATCAAGACTGATTGTGGTTTCCTCTTGGAATTCGTGAATCACTTGGGTAAGATCAAAAGCTAATCCGCTCAAGATTGCATATGCAGGTGCAGTTCGTCATAGTTCCATGGGAAGGAATACTTTGCAAGTGAAGAACAATTTTGTATGAAGATCGTGGATGAAGTAGGATGGGTTTGAGAACTGGCTGGAAAAAATCCATACAGTTCTGTTGTAAAATTGTCTGGTTTAGATGGTTTGGTCTGAAGTATTTGGCTCGAGATTGCATGTGAAGTAACAGGTTTATGAGTATTATTTTCCAAAAGCTATAGGCAGAATGTAACCTAGTTTTAAGACTTTTTTTTAGCTATTATATTCCAGGAAACTTTCTGTGGCCATTTAAGGAGTTTTACTTGAGAAGCTATGAATCCTCAGATCGAAAAAGGTTTATATTGATACTTTTGTGCAGAAGTTCACATTCTATGAGTAGATAGCCAAAGAAAGATAAAAAGCCAGCTTCTATCCTTTTAATTGAAGAAAATGTATCTGTTAGATGCTGTGAATGACATGCAATTTGGTAGAAAGGAATATTCTTGAAGTTTAGAGAAAAAAAATTTAAATCAAGTGGACTGCCTATTCACTAGATTGAACCTGACTGCAGACCATTCCAGTCTGATGTTTAGTTTATTCTTTTTGGAAAATATTTGTCTGAATCTAAACTCCGAGTTTGGATTTTAACTTGTATACATTCTTCAAGAGGTTTGATTTTATTTTCTTTTTCATGTGCCTCATAGGAAAGCCTTGAGCTGTATATGTTGTGCTAGTGTTATGCAAGGTTTACTGTAGCAGTAGTTTTCTGGCTTGAAGCATTAAAGGTATCACAAACAGTTTTAAGCTCGTTTTGGATCCATTTTGTTCAAAGTTCATCTGAAAGCCTTGATTTAATATATATTTAGTGCAGGTTTAGAAGTGGCTGTTCTACACAAACATCTAGGTTCATGTATTATAAGAGAAATCCTACACCTATCTGGCTATCTTAACCCTAGCCCTACCCCATCACCTCCTTTGCCGGGAGTCCCCCTCTAGTTTTACCTTGACCTTCCGATCCTTTTCTTCAGGATCTCCTACCTCTCAATGCTCTCCTTCCCTCTGTACTCACTGTCAGTCTCGCCTACTATCTCTATTTTCTCTCACTCCTGTCACCTCCTCTATGCCATCAGCATGAAGGGCATATCCACGGTCGGCAAGGCTTGTGTTTTCGGTGTGTGCCATGTTGGCCAGGGACGGCATGGCACATGTCAGCGGCACTATGGTCGTTAGTGTGTGACGTCTTTAGACGATCTACATTTGTGTCAGCTCATGGTCTGCTTGATGCCCATAAATGCTAAACAACCTGGAAAAATTTTCTATTCAACCCCTCATCAATCTCTTTTTGTGTCTCTCTTTCCAAAAGAGATCATTTTTTTTTCCCTGTAGAAGCATTTTTATTGCAACTATTACTTTGGGTTTAGGCCAACAGTTCCCTATCAAACTATTTATGATGTTGCTTTACTCTTCAAATTTCATTGTCTTATTTGATATTCTAATGTCTTTGGTCTTTGGTTAATAATTATGATCTTTTTCCTCAATACATCTTTCATGTTTTCTTCTCACTTTTGTTTTTGAGCAGATGTCTGAATTAATAAATCAGAAATCTTCAGTACAAGGGAAAGTTCCTTCAGGTTATTTTAATGCTATTTTTGAACTAAGTGGAGCTTGGTTCAATGATCTCAAGGACACCAAATATCTTGCGTTTGATGGTTACTTCATTTGCTTATACAATCTCTATCTGAGAACATCGGCATTAGTTCTCCGGGAGGAAGTCAAAAAGGCCGTTCCATCCAAGTGGGATCCTTTATTGCTATCTAGGTGAAAAGCTGCATTCCTTTCATCCCTTCCTTCTGAATAACTTAAAGCTTGCAAGATGCTGTTAAAGGATTGAAATCTTTACCTCACTGTAACTTATAAGGAGTACATTTAGACAGTTTGAGAAGCAAATCCTGATTGTTAGGTTGATTTCCCTTTCAGATATAATTGAGGGGTTCAGGTGCGGTATTGCCCTCTGAAGTTCAAACATATCAGATGATGTTGTACTAAATTGATGCTAATTTTTAGGGCTGAGCAAATCAAGTTCCACAATAGCGTGCAGATTTGTCTAAATATCACCAATAATCAAAATGCATGAAAGGGATTAGTTTGCTGAATGCTTGCCTGAAGTTGGAGGATCCTTAGTTTTTCTTCAGTATTTGAGATTTTAGAAACCATTTTCTTCTGTGGATATATGTTAATGACCTATATGAATTTGGCTTTTTTTACATCTAAGTCATGCATCTGCATGATGGTGCCTAAACCGACTTTGCTTTCTTGACAGATTCATACAGGCCTATGGAACACACATAATCGTAGAAGTGACAGTTGGTGGTCGGGATATAGTTTGTGTTAGGCAGTCTCCTTCTTCACCTATTTCTTCTGCTGCTCTTAAGATACATATGGAGGACCTGGGAGATTTCTTATTTTCAGATGGAAAGAGCCTCTCTCCTCTGCATCGTAAGACTAGAGAAGGCAAAAACAAGGTATAAGTTGCTTACTGTTATCTGTAGAGCTCGTATTGGGTGACAATAACTTTAATTAATCGGTCTTCGAGACAGGTCCCAGAGATCTTCTTCAAAATCCTGCAACCAAACAGCTTTCAGACATCAAGCTATTCAGAAACTTCAAGCAAGGATGTAAAATCCATAAACCATCTTTTAGCTTCATGTGGTGGGTTCTGAGTCTAAATACATATCTCTACTCCTAACAGGGCCTAACTATTATTTGTTCGAAAAGAGGAGGAGATGCGTTCTCAACTAGTCATTCCAAATGGCTACAAACCGTGCCTAACAACCCTGACGCCATATTGTTCAAGTTTGTACCAATTACTTCCCTTCTTACTGGCATTCCAGGGAGTGGTTATCTTAGTCATGCAATCAATCTATATCTACGATGTAAGTAATGCGCATCAATTCTAATTTTCAAATGAAGTGTGGCTAGTTTTGTTCAGAAACTTGTAGGTTTTCTTCCTCTTCATTGTGATTCTTTCTTTGATCAAGGGTATGTCGGGAGGTTGGCTTTTCCGGTTCAATCATGCTTGTTATTTTAAGTATAGAAGCTTGTAGTTTGCTCTTTAATGTTCAACCGGTGGGTTGTGCCTGGAGTGTTAAATAAACACCTGGTACGGAAGGTCCATAAGATACTTGTGTTTTCTTTCAGATAAACCCAATCTCGAAGATTTACATTATTTCTTGGAGTTCCAAGTACCTCGGCAATGGGCACCACTCTTCAATGAATTGGCTCTTGGACCTCAAAGAAGAAAATCATCCTACCCCGCTATGCAGTTCACATTTTGGGGCCCTAAACTTTATGTTAACACTAGTCAGGTACATGGAAGTCCTCTTTTAATGCTCGTGTTGAGAACATTGGAATAGTTTTATGTTTTGGTAGCCCTATAATATAACCATATCTCTTTCCTACCTATAGGAGTATGTGCCTCATTACTAAAGGTGTCTTGTCCTGTAATTATAGGTGTTCGCTGATCAGAAGCCAGTAGTAGGTCTGCGATTATACTTGGAGGGGAGGAAGTGCAACCGCTTGGCTATACATGTACAGCACCTTTCAAGCTTTCCCAGCATGCTAAATCCCTCTGATTCTGGATTCTCTCAGTGGCATGGTTCAGAAGAGCCGGACTCAGGATACTTCGAGCCAATTCAGTGGAAGCGATATGCTCGTGTCTGCACAGCTGCTGTAGAGCACAAGCCAGAATGGCTTGACAAAGTATCCGGTGGAGCATTTGTAGTCACAGGTGCTCAGCTAGTGACAAAAGGAAGGTGGCCAAAGAGGGTGCTTCACCTACGCCTTCATTTCACTCACTTCCCGAACTGCACCATCCAAAAATCCCAATGGGATCAGACACCAGCTGCATCTAACAAGGGTAGCTTCCTCACAAACCTTAGCATGACATTCACACAGCGGGATGGCCCTCCGCCTCCAAAGCATGAACCTACGCTGATGAACTCTGGAATATATCCTGATGGTCCTCCCGTTCCAGTCCAATCACGCAAGCTCTTGAAGTTTGTGGACATGACCGAGTTGGTCAGAGGACCTCATGATTTCCCAGGGCATTGGCTGGTGACAGCTGCTAAACTTGTTAAAGAAGGGGGAAAGATTGGTTTGCAAGTGCAATCTTCATTGCTGAATTATTCAACATAGATTGGGAGGGGGTAGTTAATTGTACATATCGAAGTTTTGGTATGTATATTATTGGGGGAATTCTCAATACACCACATTTTCTGAGTACACAACACCTTTTTCTCATTTGGTGTATAAAAACATGTTTGGTTGGCAATGGCCAAACTGTTTAATATTTCTTCAGTTCGGCCATTGTTCACTGAGCATCAGCATATGATTCGGTGGTAATTCTCCACCGAATGGGGAAAAAAAGCGTAGTGTACATGGTAAAACTTTGGTGTATTTAAAATTGCCCATATCAGTGCTTGATAGTTTGAGGGCTATGATTGTAACTTTGGGTCAATCCGCATTGTATCATTTGACAATAAATGTACAGAATGCAGTGATAAGCTGCATGAGACCCTTTGTGAATGTATTGCACCCATGAACCTTTTTTTGCTGCTGTTGGTAATGCTCTGAAGATCCTTGATCCCATTCAAATTGGGCGCCAATTGTTAGTTTTATGGGCTATAAGTGATGTACTTGGGAGAGTGTTTTCAGATCTTGACTCTGCTTATAAGATTCCATTTTGATTAGATTTCTGCAACGTAAGCCTACCCTTTCTTTTGCTTTGTTCTCTAGGTTTTATCCTTTCCTCCAAGTGTTGCAGACTTGCAGTGTATACGCTTGAGCTTAGATTAGAATTAAGTTGATGATGAAAGGCATGATATAAAGATGAGGGGGCTTCCAGCTTCCATGAAGATCTTTGAAATTGAGATCATTGTGTGATTAAGAAATAATCAGATGACTATTCTTAATCACTCTAGTGTCCAGATAGGAGACAACCTTTTCTTATATACAAATACTAGGTGAGCGGTGAAGAAGGGGGGGGGGGGGGGGGGGGGGGGGGTTGGGTTGGCCATCCAACCCCATTTCTTATATATATACACACACACTAGTGTTTACTCGCACGGTTGGGCACGGTTCTCTCGAATACAGACAACATCACACGTTATTCTTTCCCAGAAAATGTACAGTTATAATGTAACCTCTCCGAGTTGTTTCTTCTACAATATTTTATTCTCTTCCTCATTTCTATTCTGCTTCATTGTGTCATGAATAAAAAACAAAGGAGGATTTTTTGGGATTCCAGAAACATAAATCCACATAAAAAGATAACCCATGCCCCTGGCACAGTCTTTGCAAATTGAGGCCATTAGCAAAGTAATGGTCATTTGCTTTAAGAAATCCTCTGCTAAAGGCTTGATGACGTGGGGAATTTGTTATTCTTGTATAGTGTGATTATCGATTCGCAATTGATATGGTTAAAAATAGCGAGTACCTTTGTCCTGTTATTTCCAATGATGTAGTGTTCATTACGATAGTTGGTTGCCCACTTGTGATGGGCTAGTTTAAGGCACTCATTGTGAGATATAACTTCAGCTGGCGTCATACAAAAAAAAAAGATTCTCTTAAAGGTTTTCACATAAGTAATAACAATAATATACCATTTTAAAAATAATGTTAATAAATTGAGTATGAAATTTCGATTGCAAAGGAAAATTCGCTACATTCGAGGTAAATGGATGTATTATTTTAAGTAATGGTTCTCTCATCATTTTATATCCCAAAGTCTTCGTGATATACAAACAGTGTATTACATTATAAATACTTATCCCAAAATTTTAGGGATCCTTATAACTATCCTATCATATAAGGATGTAGTGTTCATATTCGGCGAGGCCTAGTGAGAACCCGTGCCAGGCACGATTTGGAACGGTTCTCTCTGTCTCATCTCTCCCGACCCCTTCCTATTAATATAGGCCGCACGGGTGAGTACTACCAGGTTTTAGTATGTGAAATCAGTTTTTTTATAATAAAATTAATGCTTACTCCTAGCGCATTTTAAGTTCGAGATTTTCAAAATCACAAATTTCTTTCTCAAACACCTAATATGCCTCCTACAAATGAATCACTATTTATGAATATGTTCACCACAAAATACAATTGAAAAGAATATCAAATCATTTGCAAAATGATAAGAATAGTGCCTTCCAATTTGAAATTATAGTTGCCAACATCACACAATATAGGAAAGAATCAAGCTTACATTATTATAATAAAGACAAATCTCTTATTATTCCTTGCAATGGAGATAAGCCAAGAAGCACCTTAAACTCCTGCCCAATGCCAATCAAATTCTCTCAATAGCTAATAAAGCTAATAGAGGATGAGGAGAAAGAAGGTGAGCACTCCATTTTTACATTCCTGCACACCTTTCTCCCAAGTCCTCACCTATTTATTTATTCATATGATCATCTACTGTTGCTGAGGCCTTTGAATCACCAACTTCAAAGCAGAGAAATCAACATTATATATAAAGGCTACATCTTCATCAAAACAATCAAACATGGCTAATGATGATGTTAATATACACAAATCAACATATATTAATTCACTGGATCCCTTATTTTAAAGTTTAATATACACAAATGCCAAGCAGTTATGGAGTACATATGGCTTTTGTAGCATTTTACATGACCATTCAAAAAAATCAAACATGGCTACAGACGATATTTACTCAATAGACAATTGTTATGTTCGTTTGGGAGAAGGGGAGCTGCTGATTTAACTGTTAAAGGAGTTTATTCCTCTCGCTGGCCTATACAAAAGAAAACAGAGAAATGAAGTGGAGATTAATCAATATGTTCATGAACCAAACAGAATTTATTGTCAGAATAACTATTGCATTCTATAACTTCGAATCAAATTCTACTAAAAATAGTCACCAAATGCTTATAACGCTAAAAGAGATTGAGCAAAAAAGACAGATTCAGTATATGATCTACAGAACGGGAGCTTAATTGTTCCATTTTGATCACCCCAAAGATTGAGCTAAAAGAGATTGAGCTTATCATATGGCAGATTGCGATTCTATAGATAACATAATCAACTTTAGTTGGAGTTTTAATTACATATTTGATCACACATTCTCACACATAATCTAGATTGACAGGAATAGATGAACTCAATTTTTCATTACAACTTCTTAAGGTGAGGAAAACACTGGAACAGATCAGTTTTAGGGTGCTTTGCTTCAGCATGTTCCTTGCATTTCGTCTCAGATGTCGTACAAATGAATGTTTACATGCATACCTTGCACTGCACTCAGATTAAAAGGACAAATTTGGCTCATCAGATAGCTTCTAAATGAGAAAGCAATATGAAAAGGCTACCATAAATGTTTGTACTTTATTTTAAGGTTTTCAATCAGGATATGAAATTGAGAAAAATCAATATTGGAACGGACCAAGTCCGCAGTTATATCAAAGCATACATTAGCTACTAAGCAATCAAGTTACCGTCCAGAAAAGCAGATTACCTCATCATGAATCCAAACCAAGTCCGCTAGGAACTTCTAGTGGTCATCAGGGGCTGCTTTCACCAGATCTACAATAGTATCAAACAAAAGAAGAATGTCATTATCGAATATCCAGATAAGTCGATCAAAACAATCATATGCAGTGGAATCCATTTAAGCATATACAATTGGTCTTGAATCCAACGCTCCATATGCCCCACATGCACCCTAGCTGACTTCAGAAAATATTCAGTCCATGCATAACTACTAAATATGAATAGCTCAGTCAACAGTCAAGAAAGAAGTTTGCATTTCCCATGCTCTATGAAACAGAGTAGAAGATAAGCAAAAGACAGTTAAATCTTTGGGAACTATGTACCTGCCCTGATGATCAATTAAACTTGTTGTCAATGAATAAAACTAATGCTTCCCTTTCAAAACTAACCAAAGTAGAAAACTAATATATTTGATGACCTAATATATTTGAATAAATATTTTTGGGAGTGTACCCAACTGGTGCTCACATTGGGCTATATATATTACATCCTAAGATAATATCCTTCTAGTCAAAGTCAGACTTATGAACTCATGCTTAAAGTATGTGTTTGATCTTGACATATGAGTTTAGATAGAGAATTTTGCGATATTAGCAGGAATTACCATTCAATATCCTTGGAAAGATTGGAAAAAAGTTTGCCTCATACTTTATGCTTCCTTCCCTTCTTCTTCTCTATATTCGAGCAAATAAAGTCCCTTCTAATACTGAAATAAAGCTCTAAAATCCATTAACTTAAAACCTTCCCTGATTCTTGAAACCAAACTAATCTAGACTTCCATAAATCTAGAATCAAATATCCTAGGTTCAAAGGATCTTAATCGAATGTCTTACACTCATTGAAAGAGTCACTCTGCTTCTTAAAAGTTACTTCGAATAGGAATAGAAGTCAAATAGTTTGCAACTGCTGCATTTATGTTAATTGTTGAATCTCGTATCATTACTTGCATAAAAGTCAATACTACCACATAAGCCTTCATTTCTGTAATTATTGCGTCATTATAGTAGCTAATTTGCATTTTTTCGTACAACGCTATTCCTATAAATTGTCCTGCATCACTAACATATAGTAATAATAGTCCATGGAGAAATGGTTAACCATTAATTGTGATGCATCATCTCAATTCTTCATATGATTACCAAATACCAAGTACTGATGGACTACGAATCCAAATGAAAATGGATTACTGGTTTTGCAAGGTTTTGTTCGAAACATCACAAATGAACAGGACTTATACATCAACATGTATCTTATAAACAGAAACCACAAAGTAAATAAAAAATTGAAGGTTTCACATAGTGCTTTTGATCGAAAAATTATCTGATTTATTTTCTACCCTTTGCTTTATAAGAAAAATATTTAGATTCTTAGGATAAAAAAACCTACGGAATTGAAGGAATGGTTGAAGAGAATAAAAATAGAGAGAGAAAGAAATTCCGAAACTAAAAAGAAAACCATTATTGATATAGAAACACAAAGGTCATATAGCATGTAGATGAATTTTAACAACAGCCAAGCTTTCTTCAAACATTGGAAAGCAAAAGGTTGTCAATTTATTGAGTTCAGAATTTGGGGTCTCACATGTAGGGGAACACAAAAGAAGGAAAAAAAGAACTGAAAGGCTAGCCAAGATACTTATTTTATCAGTCTGTCCCTAGCTTTACCATAATTTTTTTCTTCAAACATTATTTTTTCACTTCTATTTTGGATAAACTGAAAACTCGAATCTTATGGTTTTTCTCAGCAACCTAGATATATGCATTCTGTCTTTATCATAATGCAAAAGAATCTTGTCAGCAACTATTCTACATTTGCCAATCATAGCAAAATCCAACCTATCTAAGATTATGACTTGCAAAAGAAGATCACCTTGTAAAAATGGCCAAATCCAACCTCTCCAAGCTTATGACTTACAATTTGCCCAACAAAGCTGCCAGAAAGAAAAGACCATGTTTTATATGGAAGAGGAATCTAGCTTAGAGTGAATAAAGAACTAAAAATTAGTTGAAAACATCAGCAGTTTAGTGAATCAAGTTTTGTATTAACCAAAGCTAATTGCAGTTTTCAGAATGTGGCTGCTGAATCATCTTAGAAGGAACTGATTGTATATGAACTAATAGAGTTTTGGGTAATAATGTAGCAGTACTTAACATATGCTTGAGAAAATAGATTGAAGTTATGAATCGGAACAATTCAAATTAGTCTACATAAGTCAACAACTACCATAAACAGTGAATTCAAACAACAAACAAAGTAGCTGCAAAAGCTCAAGATCAGTAGTTTTTAGACATAAAGAGGAAAAAAGAGAAAAAACGTGCACATAACAGTGGAAGGAAAAAACTGAAAAGAACATATAATCCAGAAGAAGAACAATAAATTTACACGCGAGATAAGAGGAAAAATCTGAAAAGAACATATAATCTAGAATAAGGACATGAAATTTCGCCTAAAAAGAACATATAAACAATAAAGCCAAGAAAAAAGAAAAAGCTAAAGTTAACGAACCAATAATTCTGTAACATCAAATTTGTTGTTAATCAAATTCATAGTCCATCAGTACTTGGTATTTGGTAATCATATGAAGAATTGAGATGATGCATCACAATTAATGGTTAACCATTTCTCCATGGACTATGAATATTTAATTAAAGGTTAATCAATAATCAAATGCACCTGTAGGAATGCTAAAGTTAACGAACCAATAATTCTTAATATCATGAAAAGATCAAAGATATCTAACAAAATAATGTCTATGTTACCAATTAACTGGTACACAGAGAAAATATTTACTTTCTAGGATTATAAGGTTGGTTTAAGCCCCTGCGACTAAGAACTATGATGGACTTGAAATTAATACCAGCCCACCCATTATAGTTGGCATCCAATGTGACTTGTGATTAGGAGATATAATTAAGCTATTAAAGTGGCAGACATGTATCAGTGACTAATACTCCACCACCTATCAACTTAAATGACTCAGCCAATAATTCTTATGGCATGTAGGAATGCTAAAGTCAACTAATTGCTTGGCAGAGTCAAGAATCAAATATATTCTGTCTTAGGAGATAAAAGTAGAATAAAATAAAAGCAATGATCTAATGGCCTCCTTGAAGCAAATGCTCTGAAACGAATTATGTGTGTATCTAAACATAGACTTCCATTGTGGATCAAGATTCATCTAATTTTCTGAATTATGTGCGTATTTAAATATGTACAGGTATAGTATGGGGACAATGATCCTCGTATACTTTACACTCGCCGTCAACCAAAGAGTCGAAGCTTAGCTATTTTTCTGAAGGTTAGAAATGAGAAAACAACATTATTCTTGATGGTTTCGTAGGATCAGCAGCGCAATTGGAGCATTATTACGTCATTGTGCACAGAGGAACGAGGGCGCTTATGTGTCTGTTAATTCTCTGAATATGCAAGGACAAAATAGACAGCTGCGTATTTTTCAATACCCCATTGCACACATTTGCACCTAAATTTTCAATATTTCAAAACTGGCTAGAAAACCAAAAGCTAATACTATCAGAATCTTTAGGGAACTTTAATGCTAGAAGACTTGGTTGCGGAAAACAAAAATGATGGGTAAGACTTTTCCATTGCCCTATAGGAATATGTAGTACCAAGAATGCTGTCAAGTGAAAATGCCAATCATGCCACTAGGTCCATAAAGAGCCAAATCATACATTCATTGCTTCAAATCTAAAAGCACATTTGGTTGAAATCATACATTCATTGCTTCAAATCTAAAAGCACATTTGGTTTAAATCATACATTCATTGCTTCAAATCTAAAAGTACTTCGAAATTTTTGCCTGATTTTGTCAAAATAACCACACGTAATTATGAGAAAACAATTGCATATCACCCTTCAATCTTTTGATGATTAGCATAAATCAGTCAGCGCCCCAATTACCTTCATAAACAAAATATGCTTTTAGTCGAACATCCTCAAAACTGAATTAAATATCACTAAAAATGAAGACACAATAAAAGGCATTCTCGATCCGAAAAAGACTTAAATACAACTTGCTGCAGTGATGTTGTAGCTTATACGTTGAGATGAAAATTTCGATCGACATACCAATAGAATTGCTGGAAAGCAAAACTCAACCGTGCATAACATCAAAAATCACTACGACATATCATCGAACACATGATGTGCATAGGTTGAAATCCAACCTCAACCGCCAATCAACTCCAAAACTCAAGCCAAAATAAAAAAAAAATGTTCATTGCATCAACTATGAAAGGCGGGGTTAATAATCTTAGCAATTAAGAACCGAGAGCACCAATAGCATACTAACCTATGCTTCAGCGTCCACGGAAGCCTCCCGCCGCCGCTGAGCAAAGACTGCTAAGATCGTTGTTGGCATCATCCGTGAGGAGATTCTTCACTGCCACGGCCGCCGCATTGCTCAAGCGATCCTGGAGACATGCAACACTAATGCTGTAATTTGTTTTTTCTTTCCAGATTTGATCCTTGAACTGTAAATTTTCTAGGTATACTTTGACAAAAAGTAAAATGCAAGACATGGGCAAGCATTTCATTCTCATCTGAATTCTGAAAGCTGTATTTTTAATCCACCAAGGAAGGCTTACTCGTGAACTCAAAGGTACTAATGAAGCATGCAAGTATTCTAATGAATGTTGAAAAATAAACCTGAGCTATTTGGCATATCATGAGATACCCATCTATTCCCCATCCATGGATTAATGCTGGAAGACAGGATGACAACAGCATCAGAGCCGATGCTGTTGCTGCTGTTTGGATGATCACAGAAGCCATCTTCATCTCTAATCTCTGAGAGAGAGAGGTATTCTAGGAACCTGGATATCTCATAAAATCAGAATATGGATTTTCACTTGAGGCAATGAATCTAAAAGCAATGAATGTATGATAGGAATATGGGTAAGACTCTTCGGTTGATGGTTTTGAATCAATCAGAACTCCACATTGAAAACAGAAAATACGAAATCCGATCCACAAAAACATATCAACGGATCAAAGAAGGCAAATGAATTGGATAGAAACATCTATGTAGTTAGCTGGACAAATGGATTATTTGAGGGATAGATAGGCAAATGGATAGATGGATTGGTGGATAAAAAAGAAAGGTAGGAAGATGACAGTAACAATAAAGATAGGGATCACAT
>OY986969.1:5106926-5219988 GCA_963920575.1 Narthecium ossifragum | reverse complement strand
TGCCACTTCAAATGCCACTCAAATGACTTCAGACCAAAAAGACCCGAAGTCGAAATAGGAAGTGGCAGCTTTGGCTACAGTGATTTGGTCGAGTAACCAAACACATGAAGTAGCTCGGAAGTCACTTTAAACCACTTCATGGGAACCAAACATGCCTATAAAAAAAAAGGGGGAAGGGGCCAGAGCCCCACATGCAACAAACTATCTGCTCATATGCCCATGCGGACTGTTTTGGGGTAAACCCAAACTGTTTAATGTTGTACTCTGCCAAAGAATCCAAAAGGTGATAAAAGTTGGCGCTTTTGCGCTCGCACAAGTAAAAACAAAGACCGACCTATGGACTAAAAGTTACTCCTGAGTGCTCTATAGCCTGATCAATTTAGCCACAGATCTGTGGTTATGAATGATGTACAGTAAGACATGCACTTACTTTTGGGGTTGAAACTTGAACCTCGTTTGAAAAATTGGATGGAAAAATGTCGATCCTGGTTGGAGCTAGCACAAATGGCATGGCCTGAGAGATCTAAATACTGGACTGGTGATCATGGTATTCCCATGTTCACTCTTTACATCCTACTCCAAATTAAAAGTGACTATATTATATTAGTCTCTGGTTACTTGTTTGATATCTGAAAGAGGTTGCTCTACTCTGTCAGTTCATTGTCTCATCAAGCACCCCCACTATTTTACATGTTAGTATTTGTCGGCTTATCTACTTAAAACCAAGAAAAATATTATCTGAAGCATTATATAGAAACATATTTACATGCATCGTGTAAATCCAAAATCAATAGGCATGCCCGTGCTAAAGTCATTTTTGGAATATCACTTCCTCAAGAAACTTTGTTTTCTCTCCATCCATGAACTTTGGGTCTTCATGTGCGCTGGCGATCCCAGGCCCCACCAAATCAGCATGAGAATTTTTATCATACTCGAAATGATAAAAATGATAAAAAAAAATCATTTTTATCATTCTCGGAATGATAAAAATAAAATTCCCGGAATGATAAAAATGAAATTCTCGGAATGTCTCGGAATGATAAAAATAAAATTCTCGGAATGATAAAAATGAAATGAATTTTTATCATTCTCGGAATGATAAAAATCAAATTCTTGGAATGATAAAAATTATCATTCTCAGAATAATAAAAATGAAATTCTAGGAATGTCTCGGAATGATCAAAAATCATTTTTATTTTTATCATTCTCGGAATAATAAAAATGAAATGTTGGAATGATAAAAATGAATTTTTATCATCCTCGGAATGATAAAAATGAAATTCTCGGAATGATAAAAATCCATTTTCATCATTCTCGGAATGATAAAAATGGAATGAATGACTTTTATTCTCATTTTTATCAATGATGAAAATGGCATTCTCATTTTTATCAATGATAAAAATGGGATGCATGACTCTTTGATTAAAATGGGATGCATGAGTGTTGTGATTCCCATTTTTATCAATGATTAAAGTCATTTTTGTCAATGATAAAAATGGAATGCATGACTTTTTTGTTCTCATTTTCATCAATGATAAAAATGGGATGCATGAGTGCTGTGATTCCCATTTTTATCAATGATAAAAATGAAATGCACGAACTTTTGGTTCCTATTTTTTATCAATGATAAAAATGGGATGCATGAGTACTATGATTCCCATTTTTATCAAAGATAAAAATGATAAAAATTTATTCTCGGAATGATAAAAATGCATTCTCGAAATGATAAAAATGAAATTCTTGGAATTTTTCTCATTCTCGGAATGATAAAAATTCATTTTTATCTTTTTCGGAATGATAAAAATGAGAATAATAACCCACATTTTTTCATTTTTATCCATTTTTGTCATTTTTTAATATTATTATTCTCATTTATCATTCTCACTTTCCCATAATTTTTCATATTTTTCTAACTTTTCCTTTTTTTGCCGATTTTTCCCTATTCAATGATAAAAATGGGATGCATGACTTTTTTGTTCTCATTTTTATCAATGATAAAAATGGAATTCCCATTTTTATCAATGTTAAAATGGGAGCATGAGTGCTGTGATCCCATTTTTATCAATGATAAAAATGGAATACATGACTTTTTGGTTCTCATTTTCAGCAATGATAAAAATGGAATGCATAAGTGCTGTGATTCTCATTTTTATCATTCACATTAATATATTGTGGCATTGTAATAAGTCTTCACGAAATATTTCTTGTAAACCATTTAATGGTGCTGGATATAGTATAAGCAAAGATATCACAGTCAAGTGTGTGTCAAGAAACCCATGATTCCATGATAGCCTTGACCGGCCCCGGGGCCCTGGCTAATTGCAAACTTTTATACACATCTTGAGTTCATTTTTTTAAGCTCCGGGCTTCTTTGCTATTTTGCTTTGTTCAACCTTCATGAAGCCAACATATGTAATCATTGCCCGTTGTCAAGCCCAAATATGTGGTTGCTTGCACGCCATTTGAAGAAGAGGCCTCTATATAGCATTAGAAATGAGTTTGATTTAGAGAAACAAGTGCCCAGTCTTGGTCTCCCAAGTTAAATACCTAATTCTAGATGTATTGTCTAGGATCTTATTTGGTAATCCACTCAGATCCCTGCAGGGTTAAACAAAACAAAAAGACACAGCAGCATACATGCAGCCGTGAAGCCCGAGTGTATTCAATAAGCTTTTGCTAATTAGATGGGTTTTTTATCAAATAAATTTTTAATAGGATTTTGGGATGAAAAAGGTCACTAAGTTGGGTATATCACCGATTAACCCAAAAAATAAATCACTTACATGGATTTATACATGGTTGGTAATAAGATAAGATAGGAACCAGGCCAGGCCAGGCCTCATCAGCACACCCTGCTAGCTAGGAAGAAGAAGAAGAGCTTCCAATATCCATGGCAACTCCGCTCTCTCTCCCTTACTCACCCGCCCCCGCAAAGCCCAAGCAGCTCCTCTCGTGCTCCCAGGTACCACCGCAGTCGTCGCCACTTCCTCCGTCGTCCCAGCAACCGCAGCAGCCGGTTACTCCTCCTCCGACAGGACCAACACCATCTCCGCCGAAGCCTCTGCTGCAAAACAAGAAGACCACTGCGGTGGATTCCACGGACTGGATAGCCTCTTCGTTGACGAGGCGGTTCGGGCTCGGAGCTGGGCTCGCCTGGGCGGGGTTCCTCGCCGCCGGCGTCCTCACCGAGCAGATCAAGACACGGCTCGAGACCTCTCAGCAGGAGGCCAATACCAAGTAAGCATGCAAAATCAATAGCTTTTTCGCATCTCTCCATGCTATCTTCTTTGGTGGATTGAGTTGCAAGTTATTGTCTTTTGAGCATCTGTAGATATGTCGCAATGAATGCCTTGTTGCCTATTAACGTTTACGTACCATCTCTAGATTTCGTAGTTCCATGCATTACTTGTGGATGATGAAATGATCTATTTGCCTTGAATGTTTAACTTCATCGATTTACATACCATTGATAGCTTTCTTTACACAATTCCATCAAATTTTTCTAACTGAGGTTGATATCAACATAGGTATGATGCGTCTAAATCACTTGAGACACACTGTGAGTTATAACAGCACATTGCACATTATAGTTCTTGTTTCCCTTCATTTCTCTTGGGAGCATCTCCTCCTCAAAATCGTGCCGTTTAAGATTTGGAAAAGAGCTATATATGATGGCTTAAAGCAGAGTAAAACATATGGCATTTGTTGCATGTTGAAGTTCTGTTCTGAGAAGGTGTTTGGCTCAGTAGCTGGCTGCGTTGAAGGGCTTTTTGTGCATGCAAATTGTGAGACGTATGTTAGCAAGCAAAAGTTTCCGCAGCCTCGTTTTCTAGATAGATCATAGAGAAAAGCTTATGAATATCTTTGAAGTAGAAGATAGTAATGGTGAGAAACATCCAAAATCTTGGATTCCGAAAGGAATCACCATAGTATGCACCTAAGCAAATTAAAGTTATCTTTCAAGGCTGATATCCTAAAGGTTGCTCTAAATTAAAAACAAGGACACAATTGTCAGGAAGGTTACATATTTAACCTCTGATATGTTTTGATGCACCTTTTAATAAAGATGCAGCACAACAAACAGCTTTATCTTTGATTTGGAAACAAATTATTCTCATATGATGAAGTATGGAAATATGTCACTGCCTTGTATAGGGACTTGGACAAGGTGGAAGAGGTCTTGTTACCCAACAGAATCAGGTACCAACTTCATGATCTCTAGATTTTGACTGATTTTAGCACACAAAGCATAAAACCATTGTCACAACTGACAACAGTTCTCCATCCATATTCTTGATTCAGGTACTATGACATGAGAGTGGGAGGTGGTGCTTCTCCAAGGCCTGGAGACTTGGTAGTGATTGATCTCCAAGGGAGAGTAGCTGGCAGCAGCTCTGGCGAAGCATTTGTTGACACATTCGATGAAGGGAAGAGACCTTTGGCACTTGTGATGGGCTCAAGGCCATACACCAAGGGCATGTGTGAAGGAGTGGAGTATGTTCTGCAGTCAATGAGGGCAGGGGGCAAGAGAAGGGTGATTATACCCCCTGGCATGGCTTTCGGTGATGAAGGTGCTGATTTAGGTTTAGGTGTTCAAATACCTCCTGCCGCAACTCTTGAGTACATTGTTCAGATTGACAAAGTCTCTATTGCGCCAGCATAAGAATGAAAAGTTGCATATGATGGTTGTATTCATAGATGATGTTATACATATCTCATTCATAAATGCACAGTTTCATGCTTGTGTTCCTTGGCCTCTCCACTCTATAATATTTAAATAACTTTTTTAGTTGAATAATATTTCCTAGTTTATTTCCCTTGGTAGAATTTTATTTCTTTAAAGGCCACGTTTGTTTTGCGGAACAGGACATAGATGGATATAATCTTCCGGGAGATAATGTGAGAGGCTTAAACTATTCTTCCTTGTTTGGTAAGATAAAGGATAAGGCGAGAGAAGATTTAATCAAATATTTAAATATTTATTATTTTTTAATCCAATGAATCTTATATGATGGAATTACATATCTCACCTCTCATTGGGATTATTTTATCCCATGTACATGAGATATGGAGTTCAAATGAGATTATTTATCCCATACCTAAAATCACATCAAACATGAGCTAAAATGGGATCCACGGATTACTAATCCTATCTCACCTATAATATCATGAAACGCCAAAGCTTTCCCAAATACTTAGGCAGTTTAAGTTTCAACTATAATATACAGGTACAAAGTTGATTCCTTGTCATTTCGTGAATATTACAGGTATGCCAATTATCCCAGGCATGAGAAAGGTCATCAAATGTAATTGTCCCTACTAGATAGATGGCCTGTTTCTCACATTTGTATGTACTTTTAGCATCCATACCAATCATCACATAGAAGGGGCCATCCAGCGAGTCTTTGATCCATAACACAGAACTAATAAAGCACCCCTTTATGCTTACTTGAATAATAATTTACATACCTTGCTCAAAAAGCAACTTTTCTTATATACATATAAGACGGGGTGCTACTGCTTTAACTATAAAGGTAATCCCTCTAGACATCCCGAGGAATCGGGAAAGCGTGTCGTGGAATGCCAAATATAAACCCTAATGGCTATCTCTGTTCTATTCTATATGATAAAGGTCAAAAAAATGATGCTCTGTTGTCCCTGACCTTTCACCTGAAAATATACAGAATAAAAACCATGCTTCAGAGCTTTTTTTTTCTTTTTCTTTTTTTTCTTTTTCATTTCCTCTCATGATAAAACCATAAACCAGAGTACTCTTCATGGCTGATGACTGTTCTCATGCCTCAGCATCTGAGTAACTCCTCAGTGAAAAAAATGATGGAATGTCTCTGATTCGTGATCCACTACCCCAGAATGATGCAAGGCACAGCCCCATGATGGCCATGACCACAACTGAGCAAGCAGGAGGAACTGCATGGCTGCTTCCAAGGAACTGTGAAGCAAGAAGCCCAGCCAGAGTGGAGCTTTGCATCCCTGTACATAATGAGATCGTCCGACAAACAGGCTCCTCTTGCCTAGTAAATAGACCAAAATTTGTGGGGTAAGCTGATAGATAACATCCATCAGTGCTAACATTGATGTTGGCAAAACACAAAAATGGTAAGTAAAAAAAGTAACAAATTGGCAAACCCCATCAAATGAGGAGTGAACAGAAGTTGTATCGCTGAAAGCCAAGCCCATGATGTCTAATAAAAACTAGTATCAACATGTTATGACGATGACAGCTCAAACCTTTATAATCAATAGCTATCAATGGGAATGGTTCTTATTAGTATTTGCTAGCAGTCAAGTTCTGAATACTATGCATTCAAAGGAGTTAATTTTTAGTCAAATGCCTGTCAAAAGATATGAAGAGAAAGTAAATCAGCTGTACAAGACCGTGAGTGAGAAAGCATATTGATATAGCTGTAGATGTTTGCAAACTTATAAATCAGCTGCGCAAGAGCTTGAGTGAGAAAGCATATTGATATAACTGTCGACATTTACAAACCTACTAATGTCGAGCTAAAAACTATAAAAATCATTGTTAGTCAGCAGAAAAAAACAGTTCCGCAACTATAGTTGTCAATAATTGCACGACCTATTATAGTTTCAACCATGGTGCTTTGGATGACATTGTTCTCAAAACCAAATATAATCTTAATCTCGGAGCACAACTTTTGAAAACAAGGCTGCTACTAATGGAGAGGCGGTTTCTAGAAGTTGTCAGTCAGCTCTGGTTGCTCTGGTGCTTGTATGCAGGGCTTCAGAAATAGCACAACAGTGTATTGTAGCAGTCGGAATAGCTCCAGCTGCTCAGATATTTGTATCACATAGGCTTTAGGAATAGCAGTAGCTAGAAATAGAATGATTCTACTTTTACGGGATTTTCCCTAGAGGCATCTTTGTTGGGTTTAGAACTAAGTAGCAGGAATAAAGCAGGATAAGGGGCAGGATTTGCTGAAGGGGACAATATCATATATGATGCTTAGAGTTTAAAGAAACATATGAAACACAGTGAAACAAGAGGTGGTGTACTCATAGAGATTAGATTTTTACAAGAAAAGGGATCCAGGTTTCATTGGAATAACTAATTGGAGGGAATCAAAGGGGTCAGAAGAAGAGCAGATTCTTGAGGTATGTGTATGGTGTATAAGGCTAGATTACAAGCAAAAATCTTGGCCATGGTGCACCAGGAGGCAATCCTTGTATGCAAGCAGAACGCAGAGCTCTTACAAATCGTTGGAAACTGCATTGGACTAGGTAAAGGTAAACAGGTAAGATAGCAACATTAGAAATTAAGGATGTAACACTTAAAAAATTTGGCTAAGGGAAAGACTTGTCAAAGCGCCAGGAGGAGACGAACAGGGATGGAAAGACTACACATGACTATGAAAAAGTTTGCATGACAGAAGATGTAAACCTTAATAAAAAACAAGAGGCTGACAAAGAAAAGACACAAGCTCTTCATAATATAATTAAACTAGAACAAGTTGAGTGAGAGGCACATAAAACCATAATGATATAGAAATATTCTGCAAATGTAATATCTGAGAGGAATAAGTGAATTTGAAAAGTCCAATAAGGTAAATCGAGACGCATCTTAGCAGTCATGCCTCATCCATGTAAAAGAAGTATATAGAAAAAGCAAAAGAAAAACGTACCTTAAGAATGGCAACTTGGATAGCCAGTAACCTGATGTGAAGGCAACAAGATGGAATGCAAGTACAGGAAAAAGTAATTGTAATCCCTCTAAAGATAAGATCTGTCTCTGATTTATAGCAAGAGGGCTGCCAATACATAGTGAAGTGCAAACCATAGCAACAAAAGGCATTATTGGTTGAATGACATCAACCACGGGCTTTGCATACGTATTGAGGAGGAGGCCCAAAGCAACAGGAGCAAGCACAACCTAGAAAACACCCAAAGTTGAGGTAAAATTAGTCCACATGTAGAGCATTAGTATGTTAACCATGCGATATAAATGGTCCTATGCATATCTTAGACACAGAAAAATGACTAACGAATAGCTTGCACCTGAAGTAAGAATCAGCATAAATGAAAGAAAATAAGGAATAAGAACCTACTGAATCAAAGGTAACATTACACTGCCATTGTTCAATGAGGCTAAGATTAGCATTATTGAAAAAAGCAAATATCCAGGTCTAACTATTACTCAAGCTACTATTAATTGTATAGATAGGGCATATAAGAGATAGAGAAGTGTATAGTTATAGTAAAAACCAGGGATGACAGACACGAAAATAAAAATATGTTTTAAATTTTTATGCATTACAGTTCTGCTCTGTGCCTGATTCCTGATTGTTTGAAAAAGGCGTACATTGTGAAGTCTATGCTGATTTGGCACATCGATACTGAGAATACAGAGAGTATTTTAACAACCGAAAGAAGTGAAAGAAATTCTTAAAAGTTGCAGCAAAAGAAAACTCCACATAGCGGCTTATGCTGCAATTCAGATTTTTTACATTATCATACGTATTTAGTTTGCTAGTGATGGATTATTAAACTAGGCAAAAGCATGGTGCTTCATCTTTCATCAGCTTTACCTGCAAAATTGACTTTGACATGGCAACCGCATCAACTGGGACAACAGAACCAATAAGGAGACCAGTAAGTAGTGGCGTAACAAGCACAGAGGTAATTGTTGTTGTGCACGTCAATAAAATACTCAATGCAACATCCCCTTTACTCAAGAAACTGGCATAGCTTGAGAGCTGGGCACCAGCAACACAGCAAGTGAGAATGAAACCAGCATAGAACATAGAGGGTGCTCTGAATGCCCTTGCAATCAACAAGCCCAGAATTGGCTTAAGAACATACTGCGCGAGATATCCAACAGAGAGTGGTAAAGGTCTGCCGCAGGTAAAAGTGTCAACAGAAGTAAGAATTTGGACTAAATAATTCAAGTTGAAGGAATATATGAGAGAAGGATAGGACAAAGCACCTCCGAAAGGCAAGTGCGAAATCGTCAACAGATAGCCTTATTCCGATGGATAGCATGATACCACCAAGAGCAGGGGCATAATATTCTTTTGAAACCCTATAAATTTGAGTGGAACCATCTAATTATGCAAGGGACGTCAACAGAGTGTATAAGAAGCCATATTTGACAACTGAGCTAATGGAAATGTGCAAAAACGCATAATAAGAGTATACACTGGAGAAGTACCTCATAGACCAAGCTCAATAGTCTTAAATTTCCACTTTTATCATATCATAGACAGAAGAAGCACTAAATGCAACCTTAGGTGATAAGTCCATTCTATTTGCTGCAATACTTACTTAAATTGCCTCATGTTTGCCAACAAGGAACATGAAATTAACATAAAAGGTGCAGAACAACGTCCTAATGTTAAGTCATAGGTAGTCAAGAGTCAAGACTCGGATAGGCTTATATCATAATCAACAAAGGATTTGAGACTTTTCAGACAGTAGGAGCTTGTACTGGGCTTGTCCTTATGTATTTGGGGAGGGCTTGGCTTCACTATGTTTTTATCATATTATGTAAGTAATTTTATTATCACAATACCTGACACAGGCTCTTGTCAATCAGAAATGTCACATTGCAGACCAGCAAAGTACATACATCTATAAACTAAGACGCAAAACATACTGAACGAATATTTTCAAAAAATTGCCAAATAAACCAGTAAAAATTGATCATTCCACGATAATCCTTAAAAAGCATTATAACGACAAGTACATATGAATTAAACTTCAAGTGTGTGCATCCTTTTTGCAAACATATCAAATAACCTGAATTGAATTTGCAACATTCATACTCATGAACAACAATGGCAATCAAATTGTCTCCACTATGAGCCACAGTCACCTATCATGATAACACATGGCATGATAGATGATACAAAAACTATGGGATTAAGGCTCTTCATGTCAACAACATTACTAAAATTCTTGAAGTATCGAAATCTATTGAACTCCAATGCTGGTATGCTATGATATCTGGAATATCACCTAACCATTCAAGTACGAGCACATAAGTGACCACTGCTAGTATACGATATAGTGATTAAATTCACTATCATATAAGATTAAGCCTTTGAAAATTTTGGTGATTTGACAAGGCATCCTGGGTTCTAACCCCTAATGTTCCTTAAAATACAACACATTACTAAATTGGTGCTCAAATTTTCACCCAAACAACGATAAACTCAAACCACCAAGCACGAGAACACGGAGCAAGGCTCACCAGGAGAAAGTGGCAGGGTTGGCCAGCGCAGCGACGGCGGTGGCGGCGACGACGAAGGGAAGCATAGCGGAAAGCGACTGCGACGAGGACGACGTGGTGGCGACCTTCTCCCCACCATCAGCACCGGGGCTTATCCCAAAGGAGAGGAGGGAAACGTTCCCCTCCCGCCGATGCCAGCCCACCCTCCCCAAATAGGGGAACGAGGTCGAGCAGCCCCGAGCACCGCCTCTCCTCCTCCTCCCAGAGCGCCACCGCAAGGGCCTCGAGAACAAGGTCTCAGCGACGCCCGGTGAGCAGTGGGAGAGGAGCGGTGGGTCGGGGTTAGGGTTGCTATAGCCGGAGGAGGGGAGGCGGAGGAGGGGGGGAGGAGGGGCGTGAGCGATATGGAGGAGCAAAGCCATGAAAGCAAAGAGAGGTGGAAGCAGGGGAGGAGGAGACGAGGAGGACGATATGGAGCTAAGTTTCATTTCGTTTTTAAATTTCCTGAAGATATTATTATTTTTCCTACTTTTTTTTTTGTTTAGGTTTATAATTGCTGAAAAAAATTGCAAAATATCAAGAAACAAATAAAAATAAAGATAGAGAGACAGATTGGATCTTACGTGCATTTGGATCCGGGTCGGATCCGATAAGGAGTTGGATTTTAGCTTTGCTTAATATCTCAAATACATCGAGCTAATTATCTTGGATTTCGAGGGGGGGACTAATATGCTAGAAAATTAATTATATTCAACGTCAATTGACCATTTATTGTGCAGTTAAAAAACCATTTAGAGGCTGGTTTGGGTCTAGTTCAAACTTGACTTGATTGACACAGTCAATTGACCAGCAGGAAGTAAGTTTGATTTGGTTTGTTCTAATCAGGCCTGACCAAGAGCTAGCTAATACCCCATTTTTATCCGGTCAATTAGGCAGCTGTTCGAATTAGTAACGAAAGGGTTGGTATTCCATACACGCGACGCGACCTGGGGAATAAAATAATAATGATTTGGGTCCGAGCCAAAACCTCTATAAAAAGAGATCCCCCCAATCGGAACCCTATATATAACATGGCCGCGCGTGATGCGGTCTCTCTCTTTTAAAGAAAAGAGGAGGATGTAAATCATTTTCAAAGAAAAGAAAACATTATGCACACTGTATATGGCGCCCGAGTGTGATGCTGATGTGACACCGCATCAGCAAAAATTCCAGGCTAGCCTAAAAAATCTCACCATTGAGAACTCTCTCTTCATTCCATGGCTTCTTGGAGAAAAAAAAAAAACATAGAAACGAGGATATAAATATTTTTTGATGTGGAATTTGTTAACCTTTCATTTTTCTCCATCTATATTGTTTACTAGTATTCACCCGTGCCAAGGACACGGTTTTGCAGTTCTCTTACTTAGGGAATATGTATTATATATATATATATATGTATATGTAAAGCTAACTTAGGAAATATGTATATGTAAACCAAATTAAGGTTGATATATAAACTAACTTAGGGAATATGTACATCTAAACAGCCTTATTAAAAGGGAAACGGTTGTAACCGTTTTTGCTCCTTATAAGGTTAACTATGTGGGACCCCTGCCACCTGGCAGGGTAACCATCAGATTAATGGATGATTCGGTTATAAAAACCAAATTTGATTAATGGATTAGTATGGATATCATATAAGGTTAACATTATAAGGGGGCGGTTATGCATAACCGTTTTTACTCCTTAATTATAAGGTTGATGTATATTTAAAACTAACATAGGGAATATGATAAAAATATACAAAATTAACTTAGGAAAATATACATATAAATAAACTAATATAAGGAAAACGGTTGTAACCGTTATTACTCCTTATAAGGTTGATATACATACATATATACATACATCTGTCATATACAAGATTTCTAAGTAGAAAAAAGATTTGTGTATATGATCACGTGTATGAATGGCAACGGGGCGGGGTCCCCCTTCCCCCGATAGGGGTGAGCAAAACCGAACCGAACCGAACCGAATTAGTTTAGTTCATTCGGTTCGGTTTTTTCGGTTCTTCGGTTCAGTTCGGTTTTGACATGTATGAAAAGTTCGGGTTCGGTTCTTTAAAAAAAATTCGGGTCAAAACCGAAAAACCAAACTTTTCTATGCCTATGGTCTAACCGAAAAGTTTGGTTGTTTAAAAAGTTCGATTCGGTTAGTAATAGAGTTCGGTTCGGTTCCAAATAATTTGAAACCGAACAATTTCGGTTCCAAATAATTTGAAACCGAACAATTTCGGTTCGGTTCGATTCGGTTCTTATGTAAGTTCGATTTGGTTCTGAAAAATCTGGACCGAAAAAAATTCAGTTCTGGACCAAGAATCGAACCGAGAACTAAATGCTCACCCCTATCCCCCGACCCCACAAACTAACTTAGCACCCGGCCCCCCTAGTTAATGCACCCCAACTCCGACCCCGCCCCGCCCCGATATCATCTAGAAATGAGATGATAGATGTAGATTAGGAATTTAGGGTAGATGGATGCATTAAGGGCCTGTTTGGCTCGGATTCTGGATGGAGTCCGGGATTCGGAATCCGTGGTATCCGCAGAAGCGGACGCCGAAAACGGAATCCGCCGACGAGCCAAACGGCGGGATCCGGGAATCCGGAATCAGCGGATTCCGGGATCCGGGAATCCGGAATCAGCGGATTTCGGGATCCGGGAATCCGGAATCAGCGGATTCCGGGATCCGGGAATCCGGAATCAGCGGATTCCGGGATCCGGGAATCCGGAATCAGCGGATTCCGAGATCCGTCGGATTCACTCCCATTCCGGCAAGCCAAATGGGCCCTAAATGAAGTGGGTGGCTAATTAGGTTCAGGTTTTTAGGAAAATGAATTATAGTGGGGTAATATATCACTATATTAATTATTATAAATATCAAGCGGGGCGAGACGAGAGTGTCCTTCCCCGACCCTACCCCGACCCCCGATCGGGGTTTTACACACGTCCCCCAAACCCAATTCCGAACCCGTTTAGGGTCCTCTGAACCCGCCCCATTAGTGACGGGGCGGGGCAGAACCCCGTCAGGACGGGGCAAATTGCCATCCCTAACCACATGACATGTGCATCGCATGTGTCTTCTAATCGGTAATAAGCTATCGATTGATTGATCTATTCCATCTAGGGGTGTACAACGGGTTGGGTAACCTGTTTCGACCCGGAAAATTAACCCGACCCGAACCTTAACGGGCGGGTCATAAGGTAGTCGTAAACGGGTCGGGTCTGACCCGACCCGTTACAATAATATCGGGTCGGGTAATGGGTGTTTAAGTTTTTGCTTAACGGGTAACCCGTTTTACCCGTTTAGAATAAAAACTATTTACAAATTACAAGTATATATATATATATTATATCTAATTAATTTCCAAGTTAATTGGAACTTAGAACTTACATTGGAAACTTTATATTTCTTCATGTGACACAACTTAGATTTACGTGCTTATGTTGTTTAAATTTTGGATTAATAGATTCTAATTTAAAACTTTATATTTATTCATGTGGTACTAATAACGGGTTAATGGGTTACCTGTACCTATTAACCTGTTGACCCGTTAACCTGTTAACATGTTGATAGATTAACAGGTTAACGGGCGAGTCATAAAGCCCTCAAAAATTAACGGGTCGGGTCGGACCCGACCCGTTAACCTATTGACCCGACCCGTTGTACACCCCTAATTCCATCAATAAAGAAGACTAGATCAACCAATCGGTACCTCACTACCAATCCGATTATTGATACATTCAATCGGTATTGATTGATCTATTCCATCGATAGTGAGATACCGATGAAATAGATCAATCAATCGATACCTCACTATCGATTGGTGACATGTGCACGTAATATGTAGACAAATGAGCGATCTTCTGAGTATTGCTGAAATATTATGCTGATATGGCAAACTTTGTCATCAGCACAGCTAGGCACCACATGGGCGCCACGTTAGATGTTCAGTGCGCGTCGTATCATAAAAATAAACAATTTAATAAAAAAAAAGCTAAAAAAATCTCTCTATCTTTGATAAATCTGTCTTAGCTGCTATTGATACTGTTGGTGGAGATCCTGTCGTGACTAATATCAATATTTATGCAAGATTTATGTTCAGAATTACTAGCATGATCGTCTGCTTTATCGTCGCCAATTAATAGAACTGTTGATGGAGTAGTATTCTTCTGATATCTCATGGGATGGGACTTTCTGAGAGGAGTAGATGCTGTCTGCTCCTCCTTCCTGGGATGTGCCAGCGGTGCTGTCCATAATGCCCGCAATGCCGTCGCTGTGCTTCTTCCTCTTCACGACTTTGGTGGAGAACCTCCGGCTAGCTAGTGCCCTTCGTCCCCGGTTCTGCTCGGTCGTTGTTTACCGGCCTGTGGTGGACTTTCCCCACTTTTCTTTCATTGGCATCCAATACCTGCATCACCGAAAAGAACTTTCATTAGAGCTAGCATTGATTTTTCTTTGTTTTTATGTTCATAATGACTCAATAGCTAGCAACACAAAGCAAATGGAGCTCAATTTTTCTCATAAGACTTGAGAAACCAAAGTCCAACGTCAAAAGGGAAGTAACTTAAACCAACTGTGAACCATTTGCTTTAAACATTAATGGACCAGGAACTTGAAGGACATAGCCATTCAGCAAATCGCAATATAGTAGTGTGTGTTTCAATACAGGACATCACTATGTCACGTTAAACAGCAAAATAAGTAGCACACATCTACTTAAACTCCAGGCTTTAACGTTTCGCTTGGCATCACAATAAGTGTTCCATATCATTTACTTTTGGCATAAATTATATGTCACAAGTCCATAATAAACAGCTAGTCAGTGCACATAAATAGCGCAGACATAGATATATACAAATCAACACTTCCATTCACACACAAGAACTGGATGTCATATTTGTCATATTTGTGAAACACAGAGTAGCCCGTCCACAATGATTGTTTGCCCCCTTAACCATGTTTTAAGTTACCTGAAAAGCCAAGGGCGTAATATAAAACTGCAAGTGATATAACAAGGGCATTTCAGATTCATAGGAAGGCATCTAGAACAATTAAATTCCAGTTTGCACGCAAACAATGAGGTAGTATGTCATATTGGGTGGGCCTGAATCCTCGATGGTACAAAAGATTTGCTGTGCGATTTATATCAAAATGAAAATAAGGCTATTGTAGAGAGAAAAATAACCGAATGACTCAACACTACCTGACTATCAATCTTGGAAGCTAGATATATCCATCAAAAGAAAGTAACATAGGCAAACAAAAGACAGTCAAATAGTAAATACCTAGTCCCTCAAAGTCATGGTGGCCTTCTAGAAACAAAAGTCAGAAATTTTCCAAATAAAAGCAAAATGTGTGCAAGAATGGAAAACAAAGAAAATTGTTCAAATGAAGGTTCAGACCTCTGGTATTTTAACATTTAATTCTTCAGAAAGCTGATTGATTGATGTATTGGCATCAACGTCAAATGTTCCATCATCCCTCATTACAATATTACCAGTTTTCTTCTGAATCTATTCCTGACATATACCAAAAACTTTAAGCAAATAAATTGTGAATGAAAAATGACAACATATGCGACAAAGGTTACTCGTGTACCAAAAATCCAGCAATTATTTTCATTAAACCATGCAGAAGTCACAATATAGATGGGAGTCTTGATGCATCAATAAACTTTTAATTGAAGAAGAACAATGAGAGAACTATTCCAAATAGTGGAGGAAAAGATTGAAAGCAGAATATTCAGTTTGAGCAATAAACAGCTATAAACCGTATGATGTAAAGCCTTGCTAAGTGCATTTGATAATTCACATCTTCATAGAGAATAAAACCGCCACACAATCTATTTCATCTATGTATAGGTCAAGATGCATAAACACAAGATCACCTTCACCAAACATAAGTGATGTCAAACACGTCAACAACAAAAAGTTTTGGAGTGAAAGAGACGCAGCATCGATGCATTATGCCATTATCTACAATGATGCATAGAGATTTTTATTAAACGCAACTATATGTCACAAAAAAAAGTACTCGAGTGAAAGAGACGCAACATTAATGCATTATGCCTTTATCTATGATGACGCATAGAGGATTCGAGATAGAATTGACAGGAAATTTAAGAGTTGATATTTGTTGCGAAACTACATTTGATTTGTGAACCAACAAATCAAAGAGCATAGCTATTGAATTTCATGAAGAAAAATGTAAGCAATTGTTTCGCTTCAGAAATCAATAGCAGGAAGTGATCGCTTACTGCTTGAGAAATGATACTCTAAATTATGTGCTTTAGGAAAGGACATATGTAGTTACTGTGAGCATTGCAAGTTAGTGAATCATTGGACAATATGCTAGCAATCTAGTCCATAAGGTATCAAGTTACTGATAATAATGGTTAACAACCTGATTTTTATGCATTTCGCAAATAGGAGTGCTAATTACCATCAGAAGAACTTTACCTTTGAATCATTCTCATCAAATACTTCACCAACTATTTATTCAACGATGTCTTCCAAAGTTACAATCTGTTTCATCAATAATCAAGGTTTCAGCAAGAAAATTTCAGGACAGCAACCAGTCATAAAGTCGGTATTATGGACTTATTTTCCTGAAAGAACAGTCTAAGGAATTTCCAGAAAATTTAGAGGAAGATTAAGCAAAACTAATATACTTAAATACACTATTAAAAATGAAAATGCGTTATCAAATTTCATAAAATGATGCAATTGAATGGTTAGGGAAAAAAACTGTATTCAAGCATACTTCGTGTTTTGTAATTCTTGAAGAATAATCATGTTTATTTTGTTTAATTGGACTCTTTAGGAAATGATCAATAATTCAGAGACTAATCTATTTGAAAAATTTACCCTACTTATTCGAAAGTCTTGAAAGTTTGGAGACTTTTGTTTGCATGATGATAACAAAGGAACTTTATTCAGCAGCCGTGGCTCGTAAGATCAAATTCAAGTTTCACCAATCAAAAGAACAATCTTGGAGTTATTTCTTAATGAAGTACTTATTCATGACTTTTACAAGCCAAAAAACTTTTCAGGGTATTTGACAATATAATAGCATATGCAAAGAAGAATTTCCCCTAATACATACACCAACAGTCCCACCATACTCGTTTAGAACCACCGCCATGTGAACCTTCCTAATTTGGAATTCTCTCAGCAGGTTCCAGACAGACATAGAATCTGCAATTGCATCAAAATGGAAGACTATTCATCCTGATGCTGAGTATCAAAAAGACAAAACCCAATGTTACATCAACAGGAACAGAATATCAAAAGCAGATCATATGGGAAACAGATGAATTGCACAGAGTAGCTAGGCGTGTTTAATTGTGTAAACTGTATTGCAAACCAAAGAAATAAATTTCCATTTTTCCAAGCTTCATCCACATTCATAATTTTGTAATTGTTGTCCGAAAGATACCTGGAACAAAGTATGTTGGCATGTGTGCAATATCTTTCACTGTAGATTATTTCAGCTTCTCAGCCTTCAAAAGTCAACACGGGACTAGTTGGTAACAAATGTGACATGCAACGTAGCTGTATAGATACTAAACTATGAAAGAAACATAGAATACTAGACGGATGGTAACCTTTCCGACGTATTCCAACATATCCATGGCATAAGCAATTCAGACGATATTATCAATACGCTCCTCAAATATGGGTACCCTGAAATTGTTTCATAAGCCTATGACAAAAAATAAGAAAACCTATGATGATGCAGATACAATTTACAATATGAACTACCTGGAGTATTGATGTGTCTCCCAAAATTTTTGGAAATCAATTAGTTTTGCACTAGCATCAAGGGCAACAACATTCACTAGAGGGGTCATAACCTCCCTTACATGTGTGTCCTTTATCTCCAACACATTTTCAATCATATCCTGTAGAAGTTTAATTCACATGCATGTTATTTTCTAGAAATTGAATTTTTGAACAGAGAACAATACCATGTCCAATCATATTCAAAGATGATTCCTTCCCAGATATGAATATTAAGTATCCTACCATGACATTCTGAATGTAGCAATCATTCATAAGTAACAATGTAGGAAATCATCATAAGTTTCCCATATTTCGCTGTTGCATGCTTTAATATTGAAAAGATTTAGGACAGCACCATAGATGTTGCCAGTTTCCTACAATACGCTGTGGCATGTGATACCTGGCTTCATTACAACTTTCAAGGCAAAAGTTTGACCTTGGATATTCTAGAGCTAATAAAAGACAAAGCTTTAATTTGAAGTATATGCAGCGCAACGTTGCTTTTTTCTGGAATCAGGTGACAAAATCATAGAAGACAACTCTCTTAAGAAGAAATCTTAGTCAACGGTATAAGATATTGTCTAGAGTTCAAAATTTAACATCATTCCTGTCTCTAATTGAGATGCTTATTCTACTGATTAAGATAAGAGAACAGAATAAATCAACCCGATTTGAAATCATCCCAAACTATTCTCCCAGCATTTTCCACAACCAAAGCCACTTCCAGACTCTTTGATTGTGCACATAGAAAACCTTGGCATGCATCCAAAATCTCTTCAAGCAGCGTAAACAAGGGTATGTTAATCATGATAAGATTCCATAATATCAACACTATTAGAACAAAATGTCGAACTGCATAAAGAGTAAGAATTGCATAAAAGGCAGAAGTATTGCCACAATTATACTAATATCCTGAATCTTTAACCCAAAGCCTGTCTGAGAAAAAAGATAGTAGCTACAGGATGAAATTATTTTACATTGTTGTCACCTGTTCTTCCTCTTCAATAGCCCCGCTTAGCTCTGCTCCCAGCAGCATCAACTTCAATTCATCTTCAGTGACATAAGGTTCACTACATATCGAAACGGCGAAGTGAGAGACTAAAGCAAAAAAAATATTGCTGCCTTCACCCTGTTACAGCTATAGCATTCACACCTATCAGCAATGAACTTATTAATGATTGGTAAAAAAGGAAAATTAAATTTTTAGAAAATATCTTACTGGAATCCTCTAAAACATCTACCTTCTACCTTTCAGACCTAGCATTTTCAGCATGCCCATTGACAGGAAAGTAGCAACTCTTCCGACAGGATACAAAATTACTGAAAGCCATGTAACCGGCCTGACCTAGTCACACCACATAAGCCATTTGTATCAAACAGATCACAGAATCTAAGGCCTTCCAAGTTCCAACAGCCATAAAGAAAAATAAGACAAGCACTGGTGATGGCTAAATATATTTCTTTTCCAGTTCACAGTCGCACCTTACTACTATCCTAGCGACCTCTGTGGCATTATGAACAGCAAAACTTTTTGGAGTGATTTTAGTAAGCAGCAGTATAGCAATCTGAAATATTAGATATATGAGCAAGATTCTCTCAGTTAGTGATCATCAAAGATTTCAAACCTGAAAACAACAAATGAAAATATCAAACTGAAAAACAAACAGTGCAGATAGCATATAGGGTAGGCAATTCAGGCGTACAGTCATAACTCCTGTGGCTGCACTAACTCCAGCTTCGTCGCAGCCTCCGTGACAAGTGCTGTTGCACCGATATTGACCACACTGAGGACACGTAAGTGTTTGAAAAGACACAGTCAGGCACTATAAAACAGCAGAGACATTTCATATATAATGAAAGTAAACTATGCAAACCAAGGGCAAAAGCATCAAAGCATTACATTGTGCCAATGAGAATGGTTGTCAGGAATCGAGTAACATCGCTACGAAGCATTCTGAAGAGACCATTCTCAGGACCTTTTTCTGCTAACGCCCGCACCTGATAAAACAAGATTAATGAAGCTCGAGTAAACATTTTCAATGAGAAAGTGGGCTTAATTAGCAGCCACCAAAAAAATTACAGAATAGCAGAAAATATGCGAAACATTTCCTGCACGAGTGACACAGTACAATCAACATCATAGATGTTGCAGGGATTCTGCAACTAGGGTGAAATAAAGGTGCTACAGCAGAACAATAAAAGTAAGTTCAAGTACAAACAGACGGTCAATGCATCCTTAAAAAGTAAGTTCAAGAAGGAACCGGGTTTGATGGCATCCTAAGAAAGTCAGTTCACGAATGAACCGGGGGTCAACGGCATCCTAACTAGAGGAAATCCCCTTCCCAATGCCCTGTATCGTGCACCCAATGTGGTGGATGCGGTGAATAATTAGTTCAAGCAGTTACAGTTCCTAAATTCACGACAATGCAATTCAAACATTCAGCATAAGGAATTGGAGAATCCAACCAACTTAAAGAAAGCCAACTAAGAAACCATTACCTTCCAAGGCCAAAGTGTCGTAATCGATGTCTCTGCCATGGAAAAGAAAGCAGATAGACCCAACGACGTTGCCAAAATGAGACCCTTATCCTTGATGACTTGAAGAACCTGCACCAGCTTTGGCCATGACCCGCTGAGCTTCATCCTCTCCCACCCCAAAGCCTTCAATCCAGCGCCGCCACGCCTTCCGCGGCCATGACTCTCTGGCACCTCGTCACAAACAGCGCGCAAGCAACTCTCACTAGGACTATAACCCGAAAACCCGATTTCTCTGGGAAGAGACCACATCCAGACATCCTCCTCAGAGGAATCAGGACCCGAGAAGAAAGTCCGGGCGAGTTGAGCACCGCGGAGATGAAGATCGACACGGCGTCTCACCATCAACGCGGAGGAATGCGGGAAGCCGGTGGAGATGCGAGCGGCAATCCGACGGGGTCTCTGGCCGAGGAGCGATGCCCGAGTGAAGCAGGTGAACGGTGAAGGGCGGCACAGGAGGGAGGCTTTGACGGCGAGATTCATGGAGGCGAGGGGGTGCTCTTTGGGCCCGGAGGGATAGGATAGAGGGGGGAAGGAGCATGGCTTAGGGTTTCTTTGGGGGAAACCCTAGCAAGAATGGCGGCGGCGGGAGGGTGCCACCGGCTTCTTGGCGGGTTGAGTGTTATTTGGGCCGGGAGGGACATGCGATAGAGAGGAGAGGAGGAACATGCATGCATGATGCACACATACCACCACTTTTATTTTTATTTCAACGAATAAAGATTTGCCTACATTGTCTGCTGGTAATCTAGCTCGATAAGTTCCAGGAGGTCAATCAAAACGATAATGAGATGATAACGAGCAGAGGTTGGCTTAATCCATATTAGCTCGATCGCCAGCTTGAATATATATTGCTAATTTTTTAAAAATATTCTACCTCCGGAAGAAAAATAGATATACAGAACTACCCATGAATTAAATCAATTAATCGGTAGTCTACTACCGATACCACCGATGACCTAAACCAATCAATTGATAATAGGCTACTGATATATGACATGTCCATATACACAAATTTTTTTTATTTTTAAAATATTCTACCTCCGGAAGAAAATAGATATAACGGTGCTTTAGAAGAAGCGATGTTGATCAAGATCATCCCAATCCAACTCGCCCCATTGTCATCTTTAATCAGACACATTTCGATGGTGTCTTTGCTTGTAAAATCGTGCCATAGGCTTGGCCAATAGGCCCATGACTCAAATCGTTACATGAGGTGGGGTAGATGGTGTCACCAGGTTACGCAGCATAAATTTTTTAAAATCAGAAAACCCGATGCTGGCGCCAAAGACCCTTAGCCTCTTGCTCCACAGTGCCGTGTGCACACATTGCACACGTCAAGACCCACGCCTTGATGAAGTCGGTGTCACAAGATCCTTCCTTGACCAGCCCTCTCCTTCGTTTCCTTCCTCTTGCACGATCTCACGTACCAAGAAGTAGGATGCATGAGTATGGCAAAGGGTATGTCCCCGTTCCTTTATTGCTGAACAATCTTTACAAGAGAATTCCTCACAACTCTCTCTCTCTCCCAAGGTACAAAGATCACTCAAAATACAAGGAAACAAACCCTAGCCAATGCCTAGATGCTCCTCATATTGGCCGACCTACTCTTTATATAGAGAGTAGAGTCCATGATTTGCCTCAACAAGTCATCTCTCCAAGTTCTACTCAAAGTCCTAGCCTACATACATATCTAGGCAATAGATAAGCTTGAAACTAAGTTTCCTAACTTAGCTGGACTTCCACTTGAGTTTGACTTGCTTAAGATCGCCCTGATCCGCACCATGACTCGGAATTGGACTCCTTCCAATTCGTCTGCGCCAACAACAACTTTCCCCGAGCCAAACTTGGTATTTGCCACATCATCACTTACTCAGAGTCCAACGCACGCGAGACTTCTTGATTTGCACGACTGCTTCTGCCTCCAAAGCCAAACCGCACTGTTTGACATGCCGACTCCTAGTGAAACTCGGAGTCCCGCGCCAAGTGGGTTTTCTTCCGTGCCAAAACAGTCTTCCCCGGGTCATCCGCTCATGAGCTTCCAGTCCAACTGGAACTAGGAGATTTGCTCGAGTGGTTTGTTACCAACCATCTTCCTCGTCAGCCTAGGCAAGTCGAGTCCTAGTTTGACTCGAACACAACCGCCCAGCGCGGCGCACACTTGTTCTCTGCGTCGTGCCCGCGCGCCGCTCGCACGCTCGCCCCGCGCGCTCGCCTAGCACGCAATGCCGCGTCATTTGCTCACTTGACTCGCGCCATCGCTCGCTTGACCCGCGTTGCACCGCATCATGACGTGCCAGCTTTCTTCCTTGGCCCAGTCCTCCGTGCCATGTTCAGAATCCATCGCGCCATCTTTGGGGAAGTGTTGTCTAGCCTCATTCAAGGATGTTTGCTCGTGTGGTCTTGGGGTTTCCATGCTTCCCATGGATTGGTGTGATGCACCGCGCCATGGCCTAGGCCGTGGCCCGTGTCAACTCCGGCTGACGCGCGCCATGGCCCGTGTAAGGGCTCAAGGCCATGACAGATGGGCTAGAAGTTCACTATCGCTTCATGGTTTAGATCCTGAGCTCTTGATCCAGTGCCACGTATGAGGGCATGTTATGACATGACCCTAGCTACGATTGACAGGTCTGGCATCTGTATCTTCTTCATGGATACCCTATTGTACATCAAATTTTTACGTATATGTGCTCTTTGAATAATTTGACTAAGTCATCGTACGAGTATTTACCCCCACTTAAGTTTGGATAAAAAGCTCAAATTTCATAATAATAACCCTTCTTTCTCCAGCTCTGCACTCAAAGGCAGTAGTCGGTCATGTCATCCATGCATGAAAGTTGGGTGACAATTCATAACTATATTGTTCGTATAAATAGTGCTTTTATTCAACAGTTATTACTGTTGTATGATGTTGTGGCTGCTTTTTTTATTATTAGTTGAGGCCGAGGGCTAAAAGATCAAACAAAACAAAGAAGAAGAAGAATGGAAACCAAAACACAACAACTTCACATCTGCGGCACCGAAGGATTCGCCCAGGCAGCAACGGCGAAGACAGCCGTGACAGAATTGAACTCGCACGGAATGTGAACAAAACTAAAAAAGGAGAACTGAGATGCAACTCTCCAAATATAAAGGAGGAGGCCAGACAAATCATGCGGCCAAGCCATGCGTCCTGAAACAAAACCGATTCCCAACAATGAATCAGACTCCAGTACCGCTTTCCGGATCCCCATGCGCTTTGCTTCCCCTAACCCCCCAAGCATAGCCAGAATCTCAGCTTTGACAACGGAGCCAACCTGCTTCCTCGCAACCCAATCACAAGAAGGGGAGGAGCCGTCAGGGAAACAACATAGGCAAGTGAGATTACATCCACTTCAAGGCTACAATTTTAGTTTCTTGTGATCGAACAAACTATAATGTTTAATGATTAATTTGATAGCACTCGGCTTGCAAGATATGCCAATAGAAGTCTCACTTTTTTAATTTGTAATTGATGTTTTACTTGAACACAAGAAAGCCCAAAGTTCAGCATGATCTATTAATTCCTGCTCAGGGCCGGAAGGGTGGGATTGTAGCAGCTTGGAAGGTGCAAGTTGGTCGAGTTACTACGATGCACTGGTCGGATCAAGCTGTCCATACTATTATCACTTCCAAGGAATTTGGGCAGCTAGCAGTGTCAGCGGTCTATGGCGCCATGAATGTTGTTGATCAACGTCTCCTTTGGGAATCACTGGCTCGGATGAATGCTTTGGAAGTCCCTCACTTGATGGCTGGGGACTTCAATGCTGTCATTGCAGCTGAGGAAAAGAAAGGGGGTGTTCCTTTCTCCTTTGAGGCATCAGCAAAGGAATTCTTTGGTTTTATCTGTGAGAATGACTTAGTAGACTTGGAGTTCTGTGGCAGTCCATTTACTTGGTGCAACAAGTAGCCTGGCAGAACTAAAGTGTTGGAAAGATTGGATCGAGCACTTTGTAATCTTCAGTGGAAATGATAGTTCTTTCATACTCAGGTCTCATACCTCCCTCGTATCAATTCTGATCATTCCCATGTTCTAGTGTCTATTGAAGATGTTTCAAGAAGTAAAGGCCCCTCTGTGTTTTGTATGGAACACTACTGGCTCCGTCTAGATGCTTTTAAATCTGTCCTCAATCGTATCTGGAAGACTCCCTATCATGGTTCTCGGCAGTACATTTTGAATTCCAAGATTAAAGCTGCTAGGAAGATGGTTAAAGGTTGGGACTGAAGGGCCTCTAGTAAGGATATTTTTGGGGTTGGAAAGCAGATGGAACAGTGCTTGGAGGCATGGTACTCTTTGGAAGCGGAAAGAGAGCTGCTAGATGAAGAGGAGAGACAGCTTCATGATCTTGAGTTGGAGTGGTCCTTGGTGGTCTCAAAACAAGGATCAAGGGCTGCGCAACGTGCTCGGGAGGTATGGATGCAATTGGGGGATAGGAATTCTGCATTTTTTCACTCAATTGTTTATAGTAGGAGATATAAATCCAAAGTACTAGAGGTGATTGGTGAGGATGAAGTGGTAGTGCAGGATCAAACACTTATTGATGGTGAGTTTTTGAAGCATCATTCCAAGATATGGTATGGTCCTAGCAGCCAAGAGAGTGTTCAATTGCCAAATTTGCCGCAGCTTAGTGAGGTCTCGCATGCGATGTTAGCAAAGGCGATTATGGATCTGGAAGTCAAAGAGGTTGTGTTTAGTATGGGAAGAAACAAATGTTCGGGGCCAGACGGGATTCCCATTGAATTCTACATTTTGCATTGGAGTGTGGTTGGAACAGAGTTTACAAAGGTAATTCTGAACTTCTTTGAAACAGAGAGAATGCCTCCAAGTTGGCATGAGACCTTCCTCTCTTTTAACCAAAGTGCAAATTTCCATAGAGGGTTAAGGATTTCAGACCAATCAGTCTTTGCAATGTTGCACATGAGGTGATAACTACCATTTTGACTCAACGTATGAGATTGGTGCTTGAGGAAATTATAGGCTTTGAATAATCTACATTTTTGCCTGGCCGTAGTATACATGACAATGTAGACTCTACCATTAAAGTTCTCCATTCTATGAGGAATGCACCGAAGACGCGGAGGTTGATGGTTGCTAAAATAGACCTCAAGTCAGCTTATGACAAGGTCAAGTAGGGATTTCTTGAGAAGGTGCTTATAAAGATGAATTTTCCATCTAAATGGATTAGATGGGTGATGAGCTGTGTCAAGGGCCCATGATTTTCTCTCATCATCAATGGACAAGTTCATAGAAGAATTGTTTTTAAATGTGGGTTGAGGCAAGGAGATCCTTTGTCTCCTTACCTATTCTTAGTGGTGCAGGAGGTTTTATCTAGAATCTTGAAGAATCCAACATATGCATTGATTGGATTGAAGGTGCCAAAATCTGATTTTTCTTTGTCCCACTTGTTATATGCGGACGATTGCTTATTTGTTACGAGGGCCACTTGTTTAAAGGCTAGAAGCTTGAAGCAAAAATTATTGTACTTCAAAGAGCTCTCATGGTTGGAGATGAACCCTTTGAAGTCAACTATTCTCTTTACTAAATGGGTAGGGGTGGATAGGAGGCGCACCATATGTCATATGTTTGGAATCTCAATTACTAAAGGGTCATGGACTTACTTGGGTGTTCCTGTCAGCGACAAGAGGCTCTAGGTTGCTGATTTCTCATCAATTATTGATAAGATGACTGACGGAGTCCTAGGTTGGCAAGGCCGGCATATCTTGGAGGCAGGAACGGTTACTTTACTAAAGTCTGTGCTACAATCCATCCCGGGTTATGTCATGACTTCGACAAAGGTGCCAATGGGGGTGATTAAAAGAATGGAGGCCATATGTAGGAGCTTTCTTTGGAAAGGTAAGGGGTCGAGCATATCTAGCATTGCCTGGAATGTTGTCTGCTCTCCACCTGAAGTTGGTGGCTTGGGCGTGAAAGATCTGCTGTTGTGGCAAAAAGCCCTGAAAATGACTAGGATGGCGAATTTCTTGGGGGAGAACGATAGTATCTGGAAAAGACTGTCAAAAGAAAAATACAAATGGAGAGAAATATTACCTTCAAAAAGAGGTATGAGTACTGCTGCTTCTTCGCATTGGAAAGGGCTTTGTGAGGTTGTGGACTGTGTTCGGAAGGGACTGGCTTGTAGACCTGGGAATGGGAGTGCTCTAAGTGTAATCCATGATAATTGGCTGGAAATTGGATGCTTAGCCACTGCTCCCATTCCCTTCAATTGTTCAAGCAACTTTTTCAATGCAGTAGTTGGGGATCTCCAGGAGGGATCTGATTGGAATGTAGATAAAATAGCAGAATTTGGGCATGACTCTTTGGTGCAGGAGATCCTTAAAATTTCGATTGGAAGAGATGCAACAGGGGATTGTTGTCGATGGACTTTGCATGGCTTTGGTTCTGTCACTACTGGATCTGCATATGCATACTTGGTGAAGGACACGATCCAAGAAGAGAGGTTTGAACACATGACTGTGTGGAGGAATCTGTGGAAATTGCCAACCGATCCAAGAGTTAGACAATTCTTATGGCATGTTTTGCATGGTAAGTTGTCTGTAAAGGAGGCTCTGTGGAGGTGTAGAGTAGTGTCAGATACTTTATGCCCAAGGTGTGGAACAGTAGCAGAGAATATCACACATGCTCTCATAGAATGCGAATTCGCCAAGGAAGTCTTGGCGTTGGTGATGAAGGAAATTGATAAATCTTGTGAGGATTGGGGAGCAGATGACTTCTTAGACCTGCTACTCAGATCTCCAAATAAAGAGGATGGAAGGATGCTGAAGTCTTATGTTGCTTATGCTATGTGGCAGATTTGGAAAGATTGCAATTGTGTCATTTTTGAAGGGAAGGGAGAATGAGCGAAGAAGGTTGCGATGAAGGCCTGCAGATTAGCCAAATAATTCTTGAACAAAGAGGTGGTTCACACTGCTGCTATAAACAGAGGACAGGCAAGACTGCTGCAGGTGGATGCATCCTTCGGTCAAGGGAAGTGTCGGGCTGCTGTTGAAGCAATAGAAATGAAGGGTGATGAGGCAATCTGGGCGATGGGAATGCCAATTGATGCAGACTCTGTCTTGTAGGCTGAGTTGAAGGCTATTTATTATGGGATCAGCTGGGCTAAGGAGAATGGCATCATCCAATTACTGGTTGAGTCAGATTCGAAGATGACGGTGAAGTTGTTGCAAAGTCGGATGATCAGGCTGCATCATGTAGAATTAGTTCTACGTGAAATATGAGGAGCTGGGATACAATTTGAGAGCTTGGTTTTTGTGTTCATCCCTAGGCAAGACAATTGTAAGGCAGATGGGGTTGCTCGTTGGCGTCCCCGCTAGCAAGTGCCTCTATATTGGGCCTTGGAGAACGGCATCACCGCCCTAGATAGTATCTTGTAGGTCTTGTTAGCCTTGGTGGCTCAACTCATCAAACAAAAAAGCATGATCTATGTACAAGACCTAGCAAAACACATTTCCAAAGAATCTTAGGTATTTTAGCGGTCAAACTAGCTACAACCTTCACCAATAGAATGATAGAGAAATGCTATTGATTATTAATGACAAAGATTGATTAGGAAAATAACCTCTTTTTCTCAACATAATTAATATAAAATATATCAGTATATATATACACACTATGGCTCGACCATGCATTTCAATTTTTTGTGTGACTAATCTTTTGTATGAAAAACTCGCTAAACAGATATATGCGTAGGTAAAAGGAGCAAGATGAATCAGAAAGATTGAAGAGGAATTGTATGTCTATTCTCATTCCTTCTCTAAATATATAACTGTACAATAGTATGTACAAGTAAAAAATTTACAAAAAAAAGGAATAATATAATCAATCCTATATTAGTGACACAACTGATTCTAGCAAGTTGTACAAAGCTCATAACAGAGAAATCACCTATCAATTCATATCAATTCTAGAAGGTCATATTTCCTTATGATCTCAACTTCCTTCTATAGATTCTGATCCATGTTGGCACTGTTGATTAGGCATATCTTTCCTTCTTAGCTAGAAATCTTGCTGGCAATTATCTCTATGTGCTTCATATTTCAACAGGCCCTCGCAAGCTGGAGAGTAGATATTTTCTACTCCCATCTTGGAGAAATGAGAGAAGAAATTAACAGAACATAAAGGCTTGGTTAACATATCAGTGACTTGAGAAGCACTACTTACATGCTCAGTGACAATACTCCCATCTTGAACCTTATCACGAATCAAATGGTAGTCAAGTTCTATGTGCTTAGTCCTCTCATGGAAGACTGGGTTTGCTGCAATGTGTAATGCACCTTTTTCATCACAAAACAACTTAGCTGCTTGAGGATGCTCTATTTGAAAATCATGAAGTATGTATCATAACCAACTCAACTCACAGCACACACTAGCCATGGCCCTATACTCGGCCTCAGTTAAAGACCTTGAAATTGTATTCTGCTTTTTGGATTTCCAAGAAACCAAAGAAGAGCCAAGAAAAACGCAGTACCCTGTCACGGACCTAGCTTCTTGTATCTGGGCATGCCCCCCTAGTCCGAATCACTGTAAGCTCTGAGGTCCATGATAGATGCCGAGGGATAAAACAATCCCTGCCTTGATGCGCCTTTAATGTACCTTCATACTTTGTGAGAAGCATTCAAATGTGGCAGCCTTGGAGTTTGTATGAATTGACTCAACAATTGGACTGGATATGAAATGTCGGTTCTAGTTATGGTCAAATAGAGCAGTCTTCCAATAAGCCTCCTATAAATTAAAGGATAAGGGATAGGTTCTCCTTCATCCTTTTAAAGCTTGAAATTTTAATTAAGAGGTATTTTTGTTGGTTTTGGCTTAATTGTGCCAGAATCTGCCAATATGTCTAGCACATATTTTCTTTGACAAATATAAATCCCTTTATCTGATCTTGCTACCTCTATACCAAGAAAATATTTCAACAACCCTAGGTCTTTCATTTTGAATCTGTCATTGAGAGAATCTTTGAGTGAAGAGATTATGTTCATGTTATTGCCAACCACTATGATGTCATCAACATAAACCAAAACTGCAGTGAAGGAATCTTTGGTGACTCTTGTGAATCAACTATAATCTGCCTTGGATTGTTGGAATCATTGTTGAATAATAAAATTAGATAGCTAATTGGAGTTCCATTGCCGTGAAGCTTGTTTTAATTCATACAAACTTTTCTTAAGCTTGCAAACCGTTGTCTGACCCTCCTTAGAATACCCTTGTGGCATCTCCATATATACTTCCTCCTCTAAATCACCATGCAAAAAGGCATTATTCACATCAAATTGTTGTAAAAACTAACCTTTAGCTGCTACTATAGCTAGTAAGGTACGAACAACCACCATTTTTGCAACATGTTAACATGTTTCATGATAATCTAGCCCCTCTTGCTGCGTATATCCCTTCGCTACTAGTCTCACTTTGTACCTCTCGATGCTTCCATCGGCATTGAACTTGATTTTCTAAACCCACTTACAACATACAGCTACTTTTCATGGAGGTAAGTCAGTCACAGCCCAAGTATCATTCAATTCTAAGGAGCTTTCGTGGCTTCTCGCCACTCAACACATTTTTGAGCTTGTTGGTATGAACTAGGTTTAGTATGTGTTGAGATAGAGGTGACAAAGGATTTATGATTGTTTGACAGTTTATGATACGACAATGTAGCACACAAAGGGGAATGATTACTTGACTTTGTAGGAACATTTGCCTTGTTCAACTCCTGCGAATGAGGAAGTGAAGAGGCATGCTGACATAAAAAGTTTTGTAGATGTGAGGGTGTCTTTCTGTTTCAGATGGATCTTCTAGGAAGATGAGATATGGTTGTGGTATCATGGGTAGGCTTTGGAGGTGACTCTACCTCTTCTTCAGATTCAAAGCTTTGAAAAGAATGGTTGGATTATTCTATAATTCGAACTTCAGATAGGAAATTTTGGCCACTTTGGTAGTCTATCTCAATGTTGACAAGCTCAACGAAAGGTAATTGGAGAGGATCTGATGTAATATGACTTGATGAGATGAGAAAAGCACACAATTTAACCCCTTAACTTATCTTTGTAAATCTCTGAACAAAGTATTACTAATAATTGTTATGGTATTTCAGGTACAAAAGCCTAAAAAGAGAATTGCATCGATTCCGGGCCTAAAAGAAGTGAATTTGGCACTTTCAGTACTAAAGAGATTGATCTCTTCTCCCAAGAGATCAATCTTTATAAAGCCATGGCAAGAGAACAAGACGCAGGAACAAAGATCCATCTTCATGCACAAAAATATCCATTTTTGTTGTAACCCAGGAAAAGAAGATCGATCTTCTGGCACAACAAGATCGATATTTGTTGTGACAGAGAGCTACTGTACAAAAGATCGATCTTCTCTCTCAAGAAGATCGATCTTTGTTGGGAAGCAACCAACACCACGAGAAAAAAAGATCGATCTTCCTTCTTATGAAGATCGATCTTTCCTTGTCAGCTAAGCAAAATGAAGGGCCCAGATCTAATCCAAATGAGAGAAGCTTTAGGGCTATAAATAGAAGACTTAGGGCTCTCATTTGGGAATTCTTGGGGTGGTTGGAGGCCAAGAGAAGGGGCAACCCTAGCTTGGGAAAGAGGAGAGCTCTCACCTCCAAGGGGAGGGATTGAAGGAGAGAAAGATGATCCAACCCTCCTCTACATCTCCAACCTCGAAGATAAGTAGCTAACTTCCTATCATAGTGGAATACCATGATGTATTAGGTTTTTATTTATAATTTTCATTGGATTTCTATGTGGTAAACCCTATTGAGACAAGTTGTATGGATTTGCTCTTCATTTCTATATATTTCTTGTGTTGGATTCTATTATTGGATGGATGGATTGGTATGCATGAGCTATAACATTATTCCCAATAGGATTTTGCTTTTATTTCCCCGATGAGAGATTAAGCTAGAGCCAGATTCTCTTGTATCTAAGGGAGTCTTGGCTTTGAGTTAGGGACTTGGTTGTACTAGAACTACTCCAATCCATATCTAACCTGGCATCAATCTTATCTTTTGTAGTGTATTGGATGCGATGTGCTAGAACAACCCAATTCATTGCCTTGTTCAATACAACCCAACTCCTTGCGACGAAATGATTCTAACCCAACTTCTCGTTAGCGATGATCGAAGCTATTCCCTTGATCGTCGACTTTCTAGTATAGACCCCTTACGACGGATAGTTCTTACCCGACTATTCGTTAGCAATGACCTTTGCTAGCTACAAGATAGTCGACATTGTAGTGTCTCGATATGATTGCATATTTCAATCCATTAGAAAGCTACGGTTGAGCCTAATCCGGATTGGGATTCCCTATGACTTCTTTCTTTCCATTGAATCATTTACTTGCATTCTTAGTTTCCATATCATAAAACCCAAAAACCATTTCTTTTATTATCCTTGTAGGAATACTTAGATTGAGGTTAGTAGTTTAATTGCTTCCATACGCATTCCCTATGGATTCAACTCGGACTCACCACTAGCTACCCCCAAAGTAGTTAGTTAGTAGTTCGATTATAAATTTGTAATTTTGATCGGTCGCATTAAGCCGCAATACTTTTCAAATCTTATCATGACTTATATAAAAATTGGTGTCCTTGTGAAGAAATATGCTCATATGGAAATGGCATTTCTAGAGATAAATTGCTTCTTAGTTTCTAGCTCCAATAATTTATAACCCTTAATCCCAAAAGGGTACCCAGAAATATGCACTTCTTAGCCCTTGGATCAAACTTGTGTATGTTATGAGTATGGGTGGAAGCATAAGCTAAGCATCCGAACACTCTAAGGTGTGCATAAATTGGTTTGGTTTTGAAAAGGAGTTCAAAAGGTGTCTTGTTTTGAAGAAGAGGTAAAGGTGTTCTGTTTATAAGGTATATAGCTGTAAGAACACTGTCACTCCAATACTTCATTGGAATCCCACTTTGAAATTTCAAGGCTCTAGCCACATTTAAGATATGTTGATGCTTTCTTTCTACAATAGCATTTTGTTGGGGTGTCTCTGTTAGCATATGCACGGGAGAATAGAGCAGCCGAAGATTTCAAAATTTTATTTTTCTAATATAGAAAAATATTCTCCAATGTCATAAATAGTGGATCGGTGATAAGTCATTAATTATCCCTAATTAAACCCCTTAAATTACCTTTGTTAGGCCTAGAGTAGGTGTATTTGATATCATATTGCTTGATTTCAGGTTTAAGTAGGATTTGAGAAGAAATACCAGAAATTTAGCCAAAAATCACTAAATTTTGCAAAAAGACTGTTTCGTCGACTGTTTGGAAATAAATCACCAGATATTCTACACAATTCCAAATATTCTGAAATTTTGGAAAATGAAAGAAGACTTCAAGAGCTATAACTTTCATGTTGAAGACTTTGTGAGATTCTCTATAGATTGGCGCCAGTTTGGAAGCAAAGTCAGAAGTATGAAAGCTGAAATTTGAGAAAGGCTGAAATTAATTGATAACGTGGCAGTTATTGACCCAGTCATACCAACTACAGAGATGGATTGGATTTGAGTCCGATGGATCATTCTGATGACGTCAGCAACCCGGAATTTAGGGAAATTAGAGTTTAAGTTCAACTATAACTCCTAATTCCGGGATTGAGGGTTTCTAAGACATAAGGGGGTGAATTCAGCCGAAAATTATCATCTTTTGGACCACTTTTGGAGGAGAAGGCTAGGGTTTTGAAGATGGAGATCTTTCCGCGGGGATCGATGGCTTCCTTCCCAACACCTATGGATCTTTCCCAGAAGATAAGTAACTAATTCTAAACTTAGGGATATCATGAAACCCTAGTGTAGCTTTTGATTTTCTTTGGTTTGATTCTTGTAAACTTCTTCTCAACATGATCTCATAAATATGGTATTAATGATAAGAGATTTGAGGGAACAGAGTTCCTTTGAAGTATTTTCAATCGTATAAGCTTTCTGTGATTGTTTATACAGATTTATGAGATGGTTTTCATGTGATTTATGATTTGCTTTTGAGATAGGCTATGCTATGCTAGGATAGGTTGTGCCAAGGTCATTAGGAGTAGTATAACTTAAAGTAATCGTAGGATCGAAGACAACTTATGCGAAGAAAGATAGGCTATGCCGTTAGGAACATAAATCTTCTTTTAGGGATTCATATGGGCTTATAGCCATTTGATCCATAATGTTGAGGGAAGTGAACAAGAGGATAACTAGAGAAGATTGAATGTGAAGCTAGGGTGGATTGAGTAATCCCTAGGTAATTCATAACTTATTCTCTTTGACAAGGAGCCCGTTGCTCTTTGTAAGAAATCCGTGCCTATTATCTTAGGTCGACCTTTCCTAGTTACTGCGAATGCTTGTATAAATTGTCGTACAGGTGTTATGGATGTCTCGTTTGGTAACATGAAGAAACGTGTGAATATATTTAAGGATGCATGTGTGCCTGAAAATAATGACTACTTTGCTATTGATGTTATCAATGATTGGGTTTATAATTCTGATTCATCCTTATTTGACATTGACTTGGATACTGGACAATTTAGTGATGATTGTGCTGAAACAAACTTGTGCACGAAGATGTCAATATTTTCTAAAGTTGAACCACCACCCCCTCCTTTACCTATATCTACACCATCGTCCCTGCCAGCAACATTAATTTTGAAATTAAAACTTTCGACCCCTTCACTTACGGATTATCTCAAGGATAACCACATTACTTTGCGGGACACATATCGTAGACCTGGTTGTAATATGAAAGATGACGATGGTTTTTCTTTTATAAAGGGTGGGGTTTTTAATACACTTGTGGGGAGAAAAGAATCAATAGGTATATATCATCAAATACTTGACATACTGTGGGGCAGGGTATGGTTTAAATCAGTAAGTGGAGGAGATTATTTTTGGAGGTGTGATCGTGTCCTTCAATCTGATAGATCCTTGCTATAATTGACCGTTTCGGGAGTGTCTAGCGAAAGACGTAAAATTGCGCGCTAACTGGGAGGCAACCCAGCTTTTTCGGAGTTTCTATTAATTTTTACGATTTTTCCTGATTTTTAGGAGTTTTCCCTGATTTTTTTTAGAATTTTTCCACAATTTTTCCGTTTTTCTTTCATTTTTCCGCCAATTTTCTTTTGATTTTTTCTCCCTCTTCCCGAGCGGCTCACCTGTGAGCCGGGACATCATCGTTCCGGCACCGCCGGGCTTCCAGCGGCTCGACCCCGAGCCGTCACCACCACCGGCCGTCGCCGCCTCTCCGGCCACCCCCATCCCTTCAAACCACCACCACAACCTCCGCCATCATTCCAGCCCCTAATCCACGGCCTCCTCTTCCCTCGACACCCTCTCTTCCGACGCCGGCGAGGCCCTCGGCCATCGTCTTCACCATCATCCATGGCCGCCCACCGCATTATAACACCTCCAGAAGCTTCATTAGGTTGTCACGATCCTTCCCACACTATCAAAATCCTTCATTTCTTCCTGGATCACCTGAATCAAACTCCGGTGACTATACCTCACCGTCCCCCTCCAATCCACCCCTTTTCGACCACAATCGTTTGATCAAACCCCACAGGAGTTTTCACCGAGCTCCTACGTTCCTTCCTCCACTATCCCCTACCTCCATTGATGTCTGGATCGCCGGAATCCACTTTCGACGATCCTTAACCGCGCCGGCCACCTCTAATCTCCCGCCTGAGAACTTTAATTCCACAATCAGACTACATAGCTAAGTTCACCAGGCCACCACGATTCTTCCTGTACCTTCCAAATCCTCCGACGACGTCGTTTCACCGTTGATCCGTCGCCGGCAAAGTTTCAGCCGTCCGATAGCTACTCGACACGATCCAGGCGCTACAGTGATCTGATTTTTTATCGGACGGTATCGATCTTCAATCAGGACCATGTTGACCATTCTTTGATCTTCTAGACATCCTAAAGCAACATCCGATGTTAAATTCTTCTTATCTCCGCTAATTTCGAATTTGATCTCGCCGCGGGCTGCAGACCATGGATGAGAACAACCATACGGCGGATTACGTATAATTTGATGCTCTGCTTGGATATTTTGGTTGTTTATTTCCTTATTTGTGATGTCTAGAAGATTATTTTTGAGGTATTATCACCGTTACTATTTATCTGTACATGTTATATTTTTGTGTGATGAATGTTTGTACAGATTAATATATCATGAAAATACAAAGGAGACTATGCCGAAATTTTCTATGATTCTAATATATATTTTTTGGCCTTTTATTTGCTATATTTGATCTTTTTGGAAAGGTATATATTTTTGTGACAGGGTATGGTGGGGAAGGAAGTATTTATTCAATAATCATGATACCTAAACTAAAATTGGAAGAGAGAGAAATCTATTTCTGAGGTGTTCATTATGGTTATCTCTATCCTTTACTTCTTGATTTATTTTATGACTTAGTGTAATTGGGGACAATTACATTTAAGTTGGGGGGTAGAATTCTAGGAATTCATGCTTATTATTTTTCTGGTAACCAAATATTATACATCCCTTGAATTATGTCAAAAGAATGAAATTATGATATGATTTGACAAAGGTGCATGTGTTTAGAAATTTATCTTATGAATTATTCTGAAACTTGTATGCCATATAAGGGATAGTAAATCTTTGCTATGCATGATATTGTTTCTATACTTTAACACTTTTACCTTGATCTAAGGATAGCTTGACACATCCTAATGCACATGTTCACTTCCACATGTTAAGAGGTTGATATTAGATTCTAAGCATGATATTAGGATAGATTTACAATTCTATATCATGACACAGGAAATACATGAACACATGCAATTATCTGAGTATGCGAAAAAAAATAAGAGAAAAAAAGGATTTTCAACTTAGTAACCGGGCAGTGTGCCTAACTAGCGTGGTGTTCACGTAAAACCGTTGAATTTCCTGAAAAAAAGAAGAAAAAATGAATTTTCAACTTAGTAACCGGGCAGTGTGCCTAACCAGCGTGGTGTTCGCGTAAAACAGTTGAAATTCCTGCAGAAAAAAGAAAACAAAAGAAAAATGTAAAAAACAGAGATTGTTATGTGATAAGTGGAAAATATGTGCTTGAATATGATTGTGATCTTGAATAGTTGAAGTGTTTAGATATAATTGACACTTTGAAGCATGTGGAACCCTAGTCACACACAGGAGTGTTAAAGTTGTTTTTAGTCATGATTAAATATGTTGAAGTGTTGGAAATATATTATGACATGTTTTGATTTACTATGTTTTTATGCGACTATGAGTTGAAGGGTATATTTATGGATATTAGTTCTATTACATGCATTAGAGCTGATGAGTATTATGATTGATTTCGAATGATATATTCAAGGGAATGTATAGATGTTTGTGGGTGTCATCCCTGAAAACCCTCAGGATACTATAACTCCTCCACTGGGGTAACCCAGGGGTTTAAAGGCTTGTTGCATATGCTAAGTGCAATCGTGAGATCTACGAAAGTGGCTAGTTAGTTTTATTGCTTTCTTTTTATCTTTTCTTTGCTCGAGGACTAGCAAAGTGTAAGTTAGGGGGTGTGATAAGTCACTAAATGTTTATGATTCAACCCCTTAACGTAACTTTGTTATGCCTAGAGTAGTTGTATTTGATAGCTTGTTAGTTGATTTCAGGTTTAATCATGCTTTGAGAAGAAATGCAAGAAATTCAGCTAAAATGACTAAATAAACTGCTTCGTCGACTGTTTGGAAATAAATCACCAGAAATTCTACACAATTCCAAATATTATGAAATGTTGGGAGATGAAAGAAGACTTCAAGAGCTACAACTTTCATATTGGACACTTGGCGAGATTCCAGACAGATTAATACCAGTTTGGAAGACTATGAAAATATACAGCTGCTGAAAACTGGTCAGTCGATATTCAGGAGAATATTCGCTAAATATTCCACATAAGTCCGAATATTATAAAATCTTCTGGACAAGACAGAAGACTTCCTAATCTACATCTTTCATGTTGAGCACATTTCCAAATTCTGGACGGGTTGAACCCAGTCACGACCAGAAGAGGCTGTCAGAATTAAACTAGGAAATCCGAGTTGCACTAGAGGTCCAACTCAACTTAGCCATAACCCTAATTCCGGGATTAAGGGTTTTTATTGTATAAAGGGGTTATTCCAGCAACATTTATCATCTTTTGGACCACTTTTGGAGGAGAAGGCTAGGGTTTTGAAGATGGAGATCTTTCTGCGGGGATCGACGGCTTCCTTCCCAACACGTATGGATCTCTCCCAGAAGATGAGTAACTAATTCTAAACTTAGGGATATCATGAAACCCTAGTGTACACTACAAGAAATGTGGGCTACAGTGACGAGCATTCAGTGACAATAGTAATTATTGTCACAAAATATAGGCCTACAGTGACAAGATTAATTTGTCGTCACTGGTCAAAATTTGTCTGAATTTTCTGTGACGAGATTTTTTAGTTGTCACTGAAAACCTTATGTACAGTGACGAAAATTATTTGTCGTCGCTAATGCTCGTCACTAAAAATTGAAAAATAACATGATAGAAAAAATTGGCTAATTCAGCTGGAGTAAAATTTATATTTAGTGACAACAAATTTGTTCTTGTCACTAATAATATTCAGTGACAAAAAAAAACTTATTTGCTTGTCACTGTAGCCAAGCATTTAGTAAAAATGTAAAATCTGAAAACAAAAAAACCTAATATAAACCCTCTAAATCCCTAAAGTCTCTCATCTCCTCTCCCGTCACCTCCCCTCTCCTCTCTTCTCTGCCAACGAAGCGTCCTCGGCGGACTCCGGCGGCGTGCTCGGTGGACTCCGGCGGTGTGCTCGGCGGACTCCGGTGTGCTCGGCGGCGGACTCAGGCGTCCGACGTGTTGGCTGGAGGTTGAGCAGCGTCTTGGTCTCCGACGGAGAGAGCTGGGTAAATATGGGTAGCTACCCCCCTCCTTCCCCACCTCCCCTCTGGTTGATGATGTTGGCTTTTTAATGAGCTTAGCATTGCATTTTGGGTGGCCAGAAGTTAATAAGCTCAGGGAATTGGACTGCTCTTTATGTTATCCAAAAGCCACGCCTTCCATAGCCATACTTCTCAATGTTCTCATCATAGGAAAAGTCTCTAAATCGATGATTTAGATAATTAAACTCATCACACTATTTGCCTAAGATAATAGATGGAAGTATGAAGACACGGTACTCTGTCATGGATGCCTTAGGCCATAGGATGACCTCCTTGATAAATAAATGACAAGGGTCAACTAACTTTAGTTCACTAGTTTTGCATCCAATGTAAGTGCGAACAAGATAGCAAACTTTTACATTTAAGTTCAATATCAAGCCAGCTATTGTAGTGTGCAGTTGTTTCAAATGGAGAAATGAAGATTTTGTGTAGACTTGGAAAATAGGACAATCATAGACAGATACAAAGTAGAAAATTAGCACACAGTGACAACTTGAGCTTTATACTCGGATATAAAATTTTACACCAAGCATTCCACCTATACTTACATACCAAAACAAACTATAATCAAATCTGTTTAGAAGTCTTAAGGCTGCATTCTATTATGTCAAGCCATATGCATATAGTAGACAGGCGAACATAAAGTTGCCTACAACCGTTGCAATACCATGCAATAGAGAGCTATCGATTGTTCCTTGTTTTGCTCCCATATTAGAACTTAGTTTGCAATCAAGCCTCTAGTATGCTGCATTTGAAGACTCATGCTCAGTTGCTAGGATTTCTATTATAACAGTGGCTATTAATTTCAGGTCTTATGCCTCTCGGTTTTGTTCTTGTGGAAATACTTATTTCATAATGCATAGCTTGAGTAATTTGTATGTAAGAATGGTAAGCCAATGTATAAGCTTTTATATTGCAAAGATGTTAGTAGATGTGTTAAAAACCTGTTTAAACAGCTATACTATTTGAGAATGTCGAAAATACAGGGGAGACTCTGTCCGTTTTATTTCTTAAATTCAAATTGTGATGTTGGCTTTTATATATTTGTCTATTATATACATTGTATTTATGTTTCTAAATGCTAATTCTCTTCTTTTGTTTCCTTTTTATATACATGATACTTGATCTATTAGATCAATGTTAGATGGCGCGGATATCGATCGGACATGTTTTGGATATTAATATAATTTAAGTTTACTCTTTTGAATTAACATAATTATGTAACTTTGATGTATGCAGTAACTATCTTTTTGTATAAGCAACATACAAAGCTGTTTGTTTATGAAATATATTTTATGGTATGAATTATTTTCATTTGAATCATAATAATGTGTTTGTTTGTTTAGAGAAAAATAGTGCTTATAGTTAAAGATTAATTTTTAAATTAAAATATAAAATAATAAAAATTAGGTTTGATGACAAATTTTAGAGAGAATAAAAATTGTCACTAAAACAAGATTCAGTATTGTGTGACAAACTTAGATAGCATTTGTTGTCACTAATAATGGAATTAGTGACAAACAATGTTGTTAGTACTTGTCACTGTAAATACTTTTAGTGACAACCTTTTTATTGTCACTATAAACTACTTTCAGTGACAATATCACTTGTCACTATAAAATATACGTTGTCATAAATAAAATCTAATTATAGTGTATTTTAACATATAGTGACAACAAATTTATTTACAGTGACAACAATGATTGTCACAAATTCAAATCAACTGTGACAAGTGTAGTCGTCACAGATAAATAACTTTCAGTGACGGGTACTCTCGTCACTGAAAGTAACTGATTTTGTGACAACGCAACAAAGTTGTCACTGAAACTTTCAGCCACGGAGGTATAGGCGCCGACCCTAAACTCGTCACTAAAAGTTTTCTGTGACGGATTTCAGGGTATTAGTGACAAGTTTTATTGTCACTATAGACCTATTTTGTTGTAGTGGTAGCTTTTGATTTTCTTTGGTTTGATTCTTGTAAACTTCTTCTCAACATGATCTCATAAATATGGTTTTAATGATTAGAGATTTGAGGGAACAGAGTTCCTTTGAAGTATTTTCAGTCGTATAAGCTTTCTGTGATTGTTTATACAGATTTATGAGATGGTTTTCATGTGATATATGGTTTGCTTTTGAGATAGGCTATACTATGCTAGGATAGGTTGTGCCAAGGTCATTAGGAGTAGTATAACTTAAAGTAATTGTAGGATCGAAGACAACCTATGCCAAGAAAGATAGGCTATGCCGTTAGGAACATAAATCTTATTTTAGGGATTCATATGAGCTTGTAGCCATATGATCCATAATGTTGAGAGAAGTGAACAAGAGGATAACTAGAGAAGATTGAAGGTGAAGCTAGGGTGGATTGAGTAATCCCTAGATAATTCATCACTTGGTTCCAATCCCGATCAGTTTACTTGCTTTCTTAGATAATCTTTAGATAATTCAACCAACCTTTTGATTACTCCGCTTAGGAATCAGTTTTGAGAATTGATTTTGTTTTTCCTAGTAATTCCCCGTGGTTCGACTCCGGATTTCACCACTAGTCTACCTAGTAGTTTAGTGATTAAATAAGGATATAAATTTAATATTTGATTGAGTTTGCAATGTTTTAACGACGACGTTTTTAAGCGATCACTAACCCAAAAGGGTAGTGGATTCCAGTATTGAGCATCTGACTTATTCTTAGAAGTAATCATGACCATCCAATAAACCTCCTTTGAAAATCCTAAGATCAGGCAGGTCATCAAAATGATCGATCCTACGACTAGAACACCCAGATCTCTCAGGTCAACGGACTAATTCTGTTACGTGCAAGAGAACCAGATCTTAATAGCGGTGAATGTTTCTAAGTCAGGGTTCTCAATTCATCCTTCAATGTGCTAACATGCACACCCACTTGCTAGTGTAGAGTCTCTACTCCAATGGTTGAGAATAACCATTACTATATTATCGTCACTACGCAAAGTGGCAACCTTCTAAGTGAAATGTCCAGTTTCACCCATAGTTGTGAAATTACAGGAACAATAACTTGGTTAGCCCGTTCTCCTCGTGATAGTTGAAGCTCATCACCTGACTATCCTTTAATGGTCATGTGAACTGAAGTTAGTATCATATACATTCTAACATCACATGTAGAAAAAGAAGCCATAATAAATACAATAATTATTCAATTAATGTATGAAAGTAGACTTTTAAGGGCACCAACACTAACAGTCTCCACACATGATTTTTGGTGAATGATACACTTTTCAAGATAAAAATCATTCATATCAAACTCACCCCCATTATCACTCCTTACAACTTTGATTTTGGATCCAAATTGAGTCTCAATCATGGAGCAAAAATTTTGCAAAGCATTACGAGCATATGATTTGAGCCTTAATAAAAAAACCCAAGTACAACGACTAAAATCGTCAACAATGGTGAGAAAATATCTTGATCCATCATGAGAAACTGTTGAGTATGGCTCGGTTTACAACAAAGGATCGATCCTTATACTATGAAGGATCGATCTTGCTTTGCATTGTTCCAGACAGTGAGCACTTTATCAGAGGATTGATCCTTCTCTCCAAGTGATCGATCGTCTTCAGGAGGTAGCAGCTCTACGGATATATAGGATCGATCTTCAATGGCATAGAAGATCGATCTTACTTTGTAAACAAACATGACAGAGAGCATATTTTGTAAAGATCGATCCTTCTCTATAGTAGGATCGATCTTCTTCGGGATACTGGAATCCATTGACGCTCGAGCCTACAAGGATCGATCGTTCCCCTTCAATAGGATCGATTCTTTCCTATTGGATGGGCAAATCCGATGGTTCAAATCTAATCCGGATTTGGGTTTATTGGGGGATATAAATAGAGTCTTTGGAACCCTAAATCAAAAGGGGATCTAATAGGATTTTGGAGAGAGCTGGAGAGTCTTTTGAGAGAGGCTTTTGCCCTACTTTGTACTCCTTCATCTTGATTAGTGGATTGATCTCGCCGTGCCGCTCGTGGATGTAGGCTATTGCCGAACCACGCAATTCCCTGTGTTTTGGTGTGTTCTCTATTTTCTCTCCCTCTATTCTTTGATTACTTTTTTGGGCTTGTTGGTGTGTTTGTTTTTCTTCTCGATTGGTGGTGGATTCTTGCATTGAGGGTGCCTTCCGGCGCAACAGAAACTTCAATACAAGGGCCCCATAAGTCACAATGAATCAAATCAAAACTGTTTTCAGTTTTGTGTTGGCTAATTTCAAATATGGCCTTGACTTTGACTGGGAAAGATAGAAGACCACCTTAGCAGACCTCGACTCAGGAAAGGGTAGCTTACGGAGTTTAGCTAAAGGACAGATAGAACAAGGCTCCTTTGTACTAGTAGCCTTGTGTACATAATCAAACTTCCTTAAATCTATTTTAGAAATTGAAGGATGGCGTAACTTATAATGCCAGAGATTGAAATCATCTGAACTACTCACAACAGAAATTGAAATGTTTATTTTATTGCGAAGGGAAGATAAGACTTCATTCAGGGCTGTAGGAGAGACATTCTTTTGCAGAAGATGATATAGACCTTATGTTGGTTTGTGACTAGTCGCCTATGATGGCTAAACCCACTGGCTAGACCCACAATCTAATAATTGAAGGGTTTAGATACGGTTATCTAAATCGATCGATTATAAGAGATACGGTTTCTAAGTATTTGAAACCGCTGGCCAGTGATCGGAAGATATGCGAACTCTAAGAGGAGAAGAGGAAGTTCAGCGTAGTAGAACTAAGTGAAAAGAGGAATTTGGGCTGTGAATTGGAGATCCTTGTTCTTATAACAAGATCACCTGAATCACGTGAAACAGATTCAAATATCGTAGTCTAACAAGTAAGCCATCGTCACTGCTATCTAATTCATCCTTATATTGATTCATAGACGAAGCATAGATTTCTAAATTGGTATCAGAGCCAGCACATCTGTTTTTGTGAATCTGTGTTATTTTTTTCTCCTCACCGTTGATGCCGAACTTAGTCGATGGCAAGGAGAATGGGAATTTAGTCGGTATGATGGTATTCATACCTGGAAGGGCTCAGGTTGAAGAAGAGTTCTCCTTCACCGCCTTCATCCTCCGATCCGGTGACCGGTGACGCCAAGGTGTTCATCCCATTCTCCGGTGCTTGACCATGAGCAACCTCATTGGCTTGGATCCTGCATGTCCGATCTTTGTTCCTTTGGGGGCGAGATCGGAGGCGACGACGAGCGTGGGGCTCTGTGGGATGTCGATGATGAGGACGGCCTTGAGCGCCGTTAGAGACTAGAACTAAGGCTGAGGTCGGGGATGATGGTGGCGTCGCCGAGCCAGGGTCGCTTGAGCCAATGAACGGCGTCGAAGACCTTCAGCACGGCCACGACAGATCCGATGGCAACGGAGGTGAGGGCGTCGCGGTCGGTGTGGATGGGGCGCAAGGCCGCCTCCAAAGACGGGAGTGCTGCCGAATCTCATCGAGATGGGGCTCCGGAGACCGGGCCGCGGTCGATGTGGCTGGTGACGGAGATCGGATCTCGTCGAGACGGGGCCCAGAATGCTGCTGATCAGTCACTAATTATATATAATTAAACCCCTTAAATTACCTTTGTTAGGCCTAGAGTAGGTGTATTTGATATCCTATTATTTGATTTCAGGTTTAAGTAGGATTTGAGAAGAAATACAAGAAATTCGGTCAAAAATCACTAAATTCTGCAAAAAGTTCGTCGACTGTTTAGAAATAAATCACCAGAAATTCTACAAAAGTCCAACTATCCTCAAATTCTGGGAGATGCAATAAAACTTCAAGAGCTACAATGTTCATGTTGAAGACTTTGTGATATTCCGTATATATTGGCGTCAGTTTTGAAGCAAAGTTAGATCTATGAAAGCTGAAATTTGATAAAGGCTGAAATTGATTAATGACGTGGCTGTGAAGACTCAGTCAGACCGACTGGAGCGATGGATCAGATTTGAGATCGATCGGTCGCTCCGATGACATCATCAACACGAAATTTAGGGAAATTAGAGTTTAAGTTCAATTATAACTCCTAATTCCGGGATTAAGGGTTGTTATTACATAAAGGGGTTATTCCAGCCGAATTTCTCATCTTTTTGACAATCTTTGCAGAAGGAAAAAGAGGACGGCGAGGATGCGGATGGTGATAGCTTCTTATTCCAACCCGATAGCTTTCATCCAAAAGATGAGTTGCTAATTCTTGTATTTAGGAATATCATGAAACCCTAGTGTAGTTTTGATTTTTCTTTAGTTTGATTCTTGTGAACTTCTCGATGCATTATCTCATGAATATGGTTTTATTATTAATAGAGTTGAAGGAGCATAGTTCCCTTGAGGTACTTTCAGTCCTAGATGATTTCTGTGATTGATTGTAGAGGTTTATGATATGGTTTTTATGAAATTATTGGTTTGCCTTTGAGATATGCTATGCTACGCGAAGATAGGTTGTGCCAAGGTCATTAGAAGTAGTATAATTTAAAGTAATCGTAGGACCAAAGACAATCTATGTCAAGCAAAGATAGGTTAAGCCGTTGGGAACATTAACTTTCTTTTAGGGATTCATGTGAGCTTGTAGCCATATGATCCATAATGTTGACAGAAAGGAACAAGATGATAACTAGAGAAGACTAATAACGAAATTAGGGCGGATTGAGTAATTCCTAAATAAACTACTCCATTGATTCGAATTGATCAACCTTTTATTTCTTTTCTTTATTAGCTTAGACAACTCTATTCTATTTTTTATTCCATTCCTTAGTTTAGAGTTTCGAGAATTGATTTCAGTTTTCAATGTTTTCCCTATAAATCGACTCCCGACTTCACCGCTATCCTACCTAGTAGTGTAGTGATTGAATAAGGATTATAAATTTAATATTTGATTGAGTTTGCAACATTTTAACGACGACGTTTGCGAGCGATCAGCTGCGTAGCCACCGCCACGACCCGGTAGCGCTCCACCCCGGCCACCAGCGCCACGACCCGGTAGCGCTCCACCCCGGCCACCAGCGCCTGCCGCGCCACCGCTAGTTTTCCCCTCACCCCGGTCGCCAGCTTCTCCAAATCCCCGACATCTCCCGGATTTGGATCCCTGAGTTAGAACTTGGAGACTATTTATATTATAGAATTATGTTTTATCTTCAATGCACTCTCATGTTTATTGTATGCATGTTTATTATATGCATAGTGTCCAATTAATGAGTGTGTTTTAAGGTTTAGAACCTAACACTCTTAGCTTAACTAGATACTTATATAGTATTAGCATATACGATAGGACTACATTATGTTTTATTCATGATACAGTACAAGTGTCTTGATTAATTATACCAAATTCTATGCGGTGGAGGTTGACAATTCATTAGAAAGTGTGTTGGCCTATAAGATGAAGGATGGGGCAATACTAAGCTTGCATACTCACAATATATGGAGAAAGCTCTTCTATCTTTATGTGGAATATGGGATTCAGCTACACAGATTAGAAAATGAAAATCTTGCTTGATTCTCTTCCTGAGTCGTTGGAAGTAGTTTCTAAGGAGCTAAAGAAGCAACTTGGTGGCTTAGATTTCAACAATATAACTTGAAAGATAGAAGAGATGAAGCGAAATGTTCAAAGGAACATAAATTGCTCAACATCTCTTTCATATGCTCACAATTATCAAAGTGCTAGAAGAACAAATCACGATGAAGACAATTTTCCTTGGATAAGGAAGATAGATGATGTGATATTTAAAAGATGTTTTTGTGACATGATTCTTGAAGATGTATATAGTCCTTCTAGAGCACTTTTAGCTGAGCGTGGAGAGGATTTTCTTAGCAAATTTTCTGATATTGAATTTGATCTCACTAAGCCTCTTAGTGACGATTCTGTGACTGAATCAGATGAGCCTGAAGAAGATCTTTGACAGGTCTCTGAGATTGAGTTTGATGGCACCCCCTTCTCTTAATAAATCCAAGTTGCACTAGAGCATAGATTGATCTGAGTCACTTATTGTATTTGTGAATACTATCTTTACGCTCGTTGGAAGAACAGGACATGATGGAAACAATAACACAAACTATAGCTGAACCTGAGAAAGGCACAACTGCCCAGCATAGGCGCAATTTAGAACTCTATCAAGCTTATAGGCGCAAGGATAGAGTTGCTTGCATATTAATGCTGAACAGCATTAGAAATGACTTGATGCTTCGATTTGAAAAGCATCGTTCAGCCATGGCTATTTGGGATGCTGTTAAAGTCCAGTACGGAGGAACCTCCACTACTCGACTACGTCAGTTAACCCTCAATTTCGATAGGTACAAGAAGCGCCTGCATCATTCGATGAGGCCGCATCTGACGATTGATGAGTCACTAAATATTCAAACTTAAACCCCTTAATTTACATTTGTTAGCCCGAGAGTGTTTGTATTTGATAGTTTGTTAATTGATATCATGTTTAATGAAGATTCAAGTTAGAAAATACAGAAAAAGACTAATATGTGGAAACTAAGCCCCTCCACTCTCAGTTTGAAAAGAATTCACCAAATTCTACAGATAAATCCTAAATTCCTGAAATATGGAGGACTTATAGAAGACTTCAAGATGAACAACTTTCATGTTGGATACATTGTGAAATTCTGGACAACTTAATAACAGTTTTCATGAATATGAAGATAAACAGATGCTGGGAAACTGATCCGTCGATGCTCTGGAGAATATTCTCCAAATATTTCAGATAAGTCCAAATAATGTCAAATCTTCGGAACAGGACAGAAGGCTTCCTAATCTACAGCTTTTATGTTGAGTACATTTCAAAATTCTAGACGAGTTGAACCCAGTCGCGACCGGAAGAGGCTGTCAGAATTAAACTAGGAAATCCGAGTTGCACTAGAGGTCCAACTCAACCCAAAACCCTAATTCCGGGAATACACCTATAAGAAGGTGTTTGCTGGCCGAAAATGGGAGGTCCCCATAGAGAGAAAAGAGAAAATTAAGGTTTTGAGGATTCTCGGGAGAAGATGAAGTTGCAGTGTGGATCCCAACCGTTCTTCATCGAATCTATGGCTTCCATCACAAAGATCAGTGGCTAATTTCTGTACTTAGGGATCTCATGAAGCTTTAGTAGATCTTCTTTGTATTTTTCTAGTTGAATCTTGTATTCTTTTTCTGGACATGATATTATAGATTTGGTTTTAATGATAAAAGAGTTGAGGGAACAGAGTTCATTGACGTATTTTTAGTCCTACTTGATTTCGGTGATTGATGGTAGAGATCTACAGGATGATTTTTATGTGGTTTGTGAATGACCGATGAGATATTTTATGCTTAGTGATGATAGCTTGTGCTAAGATTACCTCGAAGACAATCTATGCTAATCGAAGATAGAATATGTCTTTGGAAAACACTCTCCTTCTTTTAGGGATTCATGTAAGCTTAAGAAGCTGTGAATCTATAATGTCTAGATAAGAAAACAAGAGGATAACTAGAGAATACAGGAAGTGAAACTAAAGTGGATTGAGTAATCCCTAGGTTTTCTCTCATTAATATATTTCAATCTTTCTACATCGCTTTCTTAATTAGCTTTAATTAATAAGTTTCTAAAACCCAAATCAATCCTTTTCATTTTTAACAATGTGTTTGTAAGGCGCCGTTGCCGGGGACTTCTTTTGATTTACAACGGAGTATCAATTTAAGTTTCTTTTAACTCTTTTTCTGAGTGTAGTTAGATGTTTAATTTTATTTACTTTATTTTATAATTTTTAGGATTTTTCTGATAATTTTCTGGAATTTGTGCAGCATTGGAACGATTTTACCTTGAAGCATACGGATGGTCGACCGCCACATCCACCGTCGAATCGACCGTCGTTCTCTACGATAGCCACGGTCGACCGCGCCATCGACCGCCGGATCGACCATCAGGCTCTGTCACGGAAATAGCTTCACAGGGTCAATACGAGGATCGACCGTCGCGCCTTCAAGTGAGGTTGCACAGTCCCACGGTCGACCGTGAGATCGACCGTGAGCACAGTAAAGTTAGTTTTCTTACTTCAAAACTTTTTCTTTCAATCGTTGTTTTTCGGATTTTCTCCTCTCCTTTGAATATTTCGTTTTCTTTTTCTGTTTTTGGTGTCATATTGCATGTAAGGCAGACGATCATTATATAATCCGTTGTAACCTTTGGATCTAGAAATAGAGGCCACACTTTGAGCAGCTAGAACCTTAGGACAAAAATCTCTAAGTAATTACCAGGAAGCCATAAGCAACTTACAATCCTTAATGGCTGAACACGGGGAATATGTCATTGACTCTAATGATAATATGACTAGGGGTGGAAATGATAACAATAATAGAGAAGTCCCAATTAGGAATCACTTCCTATGTGGACCTTATATCTATGCTTCTTGTATCAACCCGCCTACCATCAATGTTACACATTATGAGATTAAGCCTAACTGGATTACAACCTTACCTTCTTTCTATGGGTGTGAGAATGAGGATCCCTATGGACACATTGCTAGCTTCTTTGAAATCCTTTCCATGTTCAAACTTCAGCATTTTAATGATGATGCCTTTAGACTCAAACTTTTCCCCTTTTCTTTAAAAGACTAGGCTAAACATTGGCTTCAAACCTTAATTCCAAATTCGATTTCAACATGGGACCCACTTCAGAATACCTTCCTTAAAAAATATTTTCCTATCATTAAAACTCAAAATTATCATACCATGATTATCTCTTTTAAACAAAATGAGGATGAAATGTTTCATGAAGCTTGGGAAAGATTTAAGGATCTTCTTAGAGAGTGTCCACATCACGAGGTACCCGAGTGGCAGCTAGTCCATTCATTTTATAATGGTCTTAATGATCGTTATAGAACCATGGCCAAAGTCTACTGCGAAGTGTTGTTCTTAGTAAACCTTGGACTGCTCTTTGGGAAATGTATGACAACCTTGCTGAAAATTCACAACACAATGCCTCAGTTTTTAGGAGTCGGTCTACCACTGTTCGTAATTCTCGGGGAATTCATGAAATTTCTGAATTCCAAAGTCTCTCCGCACAAGTAGCCCTCCTAACTAAAGATTTTAACCAGTTGAAAATAGGCCAATCTCTTGCTCAACAATTGCCTAACACTTCTCTTGAAACATGTGCCCTTTGCCCTAATTCTAATCACCATATCACTGATTGTCATCTAGCTCCCAATTTCCCTAACTTTGTTCAAGAACATGTTAATGCAACTTATGGTTTTTCCAAACCTCAGAACAATCCTTATTCCAATACCTATAATTCAGGTTGGAGAAATCATCCTAATTTTAGTTGGAAGCCACAACAGTCGAGTAACTTTCATGGGCAAACCAATACATCTACTTTCAAGTACGCACCTAAACCTTTTGCAAATCCAAACCTTAGGTACTCTTCACATTATCCACAGAATACCTCTCAACGTCCTCCTCCTAAATCGTCAATTGAGCCCACTTTAAATTCAATCGTGAGTAAACTTTTAGAAACGAGAGGTGATATCAATAGGGATGTGTCATCCATGAAGGCCGAAATTTCAACTGTCAAAGGTGATGTCTCCTTATTGAAAAACAACTTATTTTCAACGATTCAATCCGTTTCAAATTTAGAAAAACAAGTTGGGCAGCTATCTAATAACTTGTCTAAAAGAGAGGAGTGACACTTGCCAAGTCAACCTGTGACCAACCCGGGAGCGGGAGGATCGCGTGCGTCGGGAGTTTCCCCGACTGTTCACCCCATCAGGTAGTTTCCCTTGTGTGGGCGCTCGTGCCACTAGGACTAGTTGATCCTTCTTTTCCGGCCCTACCCTTGAATTTCGGGACGAAATTTCTTTAAGGGTAATAAGTTGTGAGGACCCGTACCTCCAACCCGGTCCGACCGCGTTAGGTCGAGAGTCTGGATTTGTAGTTTGGCTCGGTTGGTCCTGGGATGCGATCGGTTGATCGCATCGCTGTTTTTGACTCCAGTGGCATTTTGGTAAATATGCTCCCTGGTGGTCAGTTTCACACCCGTGTGTGCACACACTGACCTTGTTTGTGTTAGTGTTTGATTAGAATGGCTAGGTAAACCCGGGATCGAAAGATCCGAGCTTGGGCTTGCGTTTTAGCCCAAGTTTTGCCTTCTTGGCAAAGGGGATCGATCTCCTTGAGAAGAAGATCGATCTTTCTGTTAAGAAGATCGATCCTCTTTGATAAAAGGATCGATCCTCCTATTCCAGCAAGTTAGAGCAGTTGGGCAGTTGTTGAGCTTCCGTCGTCCTCCTTTGTCAGGGAAGAGAGGTCCTCTCCTTCACCTTCCCCGACCTTCCCCACCTTCCCCGACCTTCCCTGGCCTTCCCCTTCTCTTCTCCTTCTCTTCGTCTTTCTCTTCTTCTCCCTTCTTTCTCTTCTTTCCCGCGGAACTCTGCTTGCTCTGTTTTTCTTCCGGCAGCCCACCTTCATCTCCTCCGTTCTCCCTCCTCCGACCACCATTTTGGGAGCTTGAAAGCTCGTTGGATTCGTGGCAACGAGAGGAAGACTCCTGGTGTGGTGTCAAACCTCGTTGGTGGCTGGTTTGTGAGGGATCAACCGAGGAATGCGCAGTCCGGTAGGTGTTCTACCTACATGAGTTAATTAATGGGTTTCGTTAGATCTAGCCGTTAGATCTTGATGAATTTGTGTTATTAGATGCATGTGGCCTAATATAATTACTGATATAAGTTTCATGAACTTTGGTTAAGATTTCAGTAGGATTTAAGCATGATAAATCTCGGATTTCCGATTTTTTGCTGTTCATGAAGAACAGCCGGCTTGTGGCGAGTTTTCCGGCTTGTACATGCATTATCTTGGATTTTTATGAGAAATAAGAGTTGTAGATCTGCGAGTCTACTTTCAAACCCAATTGATTTCATATTTTTCCGATTTTTCTACGAGTTTTGGTGATTTTTATACGAAACTGTGTCAGAGCAGAGTTGCTGATGAATAGTGCCACGGATGATCCGTGGATCAACCGTCGCGGTCTCCACGGTCGACCGTGAGGTATCCAAGGTCGACCGTGAGCCCGAAAAATAGCGAAATAACCCCTCACGGTCGATCCGTTGATCGACCGTCAACCTTAGATTTTTCACGGTCGATCTGTTGATCGACCGCCAGCCTTGAATAGTGTTTTTTGTGGATTTTCGATGTTTTATCATGTTTGATTCTTCGGGATTCATGTGATTGGTATTCCTAGAGATCTCGATGGCTAGCATGTTCTAATTGGTTGTTTTTAGATGATTAATTGTTTGATTTTCGGCATGTCTAATTAGGTATAAATCATCCTTGTTTAATTAGCAATTAATCACATGTCATGCTTATTTATATGTATATTTAGCTTGTGGTTGAACCAAGGGGGTTGTGCCCCTTGGGATGTTTAGCTAATTAAATGGCAGAGGGTGTGCCTTATATGTGATTGATTATTATCTCTGTGGCCGGGGTTATGCCCCCGTTGTAGAAATTGCTTGCTAACGGTCTGTAGGCGCCGTTATAATATTGTATAATTGTAGTTTAAACCTTTATCTGCTTTATGCATGTTTACCCTCCGGCAAGCTTGACGCTTCGCCTAGCCCGTGTATGGTGTCTTGGCATATTGTTGCATGCTGCTATTTCTGTATCTCTATGCTTGAGCATTGCATGCATCTGTTTGCATTAGAAGCATCAGGCTAGGTGGTAGACGATGGTTTCGATCGTTGATCCGGGGTTCTCGGGTAGCCCGGATCTAGCCCTAGGGCCGGGGTTTGGGTAGTCAGGATTAGGGTGTGATTGTCGATCTGAATCTCTGATGATTGAGGATTGCGATAGTCGGCTTGAATCTTTATTTGAGGTTTAGAGGTCGTGTTGTCTTCCAAGGCCAAGTGCTAAGGATGCAACCGAGGAGTTCCCGACGTGGTCCCCAGGCAGTGGTATCCCTGGTGGGTAAGGGTTAGAGTCTGCATGTTACTGTTTTCGTGGTCCTCCTGGTAACATGTTCAGGAGAGAGGTTTCATGACAGGAACCCTTGGGACATCAGTGGGTTATGGGACCCGTGGCATCCTTTAGACTTAGGCTGGGGGACAACACTGTTGTTGTTTTCCTCCCTTCAGTGTGCCGTAGAGTAGAACCCTACTGAGCAAGCTTTGTTGCTCACTCCTACCTGGGCTGCATCGGCGATGCAGGTCGATGCAGTCCCTTCTCTTTCAGGTTGTTGCGGTGTTGGAGGCGGCACTCCCCTTGGTGGTGCGTGAGATCGAGGATATCGTCAGTTTGTTCTATTCAATTGATGTACAGCTTTAAATGTATAAATTGTAATTTGAAGGAGATATATATTTGTATTCCATTTTGATGTGGATTGATCAGAGATTGCTGTACTAGATGACGTGAATCATTATTATATTTTTTTTTAAAGTTAAATTGTATTATGATTTGATGATAGGATAGTTTAAATTAATTGTGAATATTGTAATCATGCATCAGGTTTTAGAGTGATGTTTAAAGGGGAGGCTTTTGCCGTTTGATTTAGAGTTTAGGACCCTCACGTCCCAATCCGGATGGGTTTTCTGGGTCGGGGCGTGACATGTTCATAGTTGGGAAAAGAGTCACTTCATGGTTCAAGAAGGAATCGTGTTAGGTCACATTGTTTCAAAACGTGGTATAGAGGTTGATAGGGCTAAAGTTGAGTTTATTTCTAAATTACCTCCACCGACTTTTGTGCGTTAGATTCATTCTTTTCTAGGTCATGCGGGATTCTACCGTCGATTCAACAAAGATTTTTCTAAAAGGGTTAATAACATTTTACTCCCCAATAGTTTAAAAATATGTCAATTTACCCCCTATATTTTAAAACGTGACAAAACACACCCTTAATTTATCAATGTGATCGTATTACACCCAAATGTGGCAAAACGCACCCCATATATAGGGTGTCAATTGGGTGTAATATGACCACATTGATAAATTAAGGGTGTGTTTTGTCGCGTTTTAAAATATAGAGGATAAATTGACATATTTTCAAACTATAGGGGAGTAAGATGTTATTAACCCTTTCTAAAATTTCACGACCAATGTGTGAATTGCTAGCCAAGGATGTCCCTTTTGTCTTCGATCATGCATGTTTGACTGCTTTCAAGACCATTCGTGATTTACTATCTATCGCACCTATCGTTCATGCACCTGATCATTCCCTACCTTTTGAACTGATGTGCGATGCCTCTGATTCTGCCATAGGAGCTGTGTTAGGACAACGAGTAAAAAAAAATTCACATGTGATTTATTATGCTAGTAAGACCCTCTCTGAATCTCAATTAAATTATACGACTATTGAGAAGGAATTATTAGCAATAATCTTTGCATCGGAAAAGTTCCGTTCCTACTTCCTCGGCTCCAAAATCCTTTTCTATACAGATCATGCTGCTCTGCGATATCTTTTAGCTAAAAAGGATGCCAAACCTAGACTGATTCGATGGATCTTGCTTTTGCAAGAATTTGATCTAGAGATTAGGGATAAGAAAGGCTCAGAAAATGTAGTTGCTGATCACTTGTCTCGCCTTCCTTTGGACCATATTCTTGACAACACTCCTGTTGATATGTCCTTTCCCGATGAGCATCTCTTTCAAGTGACCCGGCTTTCGTTGCCTTGGTATGCACATATAGTTAACTATCTTGTTTTCGGCAAGCTTCCTGACTCTTGGTCTAAAAATACTACAGATAGATTCTTTTCTCAGATTAAATACTATATATGGGAAGACCCTGAGTTATTTAAGCGTTGTTCTGATCAAGTAATCCGTAGATGTGTGCCTGAATCAGAGGTTCATGATATTCTTATTTTTGTCATACATATGAATGTTGTGGTCACTTTTCTGGGAAGAAAACCGCTGCAAAAGTCTTGCAGTATGGTTTCTATTGGCCTACGATTTTTAAGGATGCTCATAACTTTTGCCAATCCTGTATTAGGTGTCAAAAGACTGGAAATATCTCTCGTAGGAATGAGATGCCTCAATCTCCGATCTTAGTTACCGATATTTTTGATATTTGGGGCATTGATTTCATGGGTCCCTTTCCAGCTTCCTTTGGTTTTCAGTATATCCTTGTAGTTGTCGACTACGTGTCTAAATGGGTAGAAGCTATAGCAACCAAGTCGAATGATCATAAAGTTGTGGTTAAATTTCTTCAAAGTAATATCTTTTCTCGATTTGTTTGTCCTCGTGTGATTATTAGTGATGGTGGTTCTCATTTCAATAATCAACATTTTGCTTCCCTCCTTAGAAGGTATTCTATCACACATAAAGTAGCCACTCCCTATCATCCTCAAATTAGTGATCAAGTAGAACTTTCTAATAGAGAAATAAAATGCATATTAGAGAAAACTGTTCGTATTGACCGCACAGATTGGGCCACTAAACTCGATGGTGCACTGTGGGCTTATAGGACGGCTTATAAAACGCCTATTGGTATGTCCCCATATCGATTAGTGTTTGGTAAACCTTGTCATTTGCCTGTAAAATTAGAACATCGAGCTATGTGGGCCATTAAAAAGCTCAATGTTAATACTAATGCCGTCACAGCACATAGGAAACTGAGTTTATGTGAACTTGAAGAAATTCACAATGAGGCATATTTGAATTCCAAAATTTATAAAGATAAAACAAAGGCTTTCCATGATAAACATATTTCACGGAGGACTTTTGCTGTCGGGCAGAAAGTTTGGCTTTTCAATGCTAGATTGCGTCTTTTCCCAGGTAAATTACGTTCTAGATGGTCCGGGCCTTTTATTATAAATAAAGTATTTACACATGGTGCTATAGAGATTCGACATCCACACACGAATGAAATTTTCACTGTTAATGGGCATAGATTAAAACATTATGTGGAGGATATTGTTCAGAGTGAGGTTATTGAGTTTGTCGAGCTGACGGATCCATGCTATAACTAATCCTTTTATGAATGTCTAGCGAAAGACGTAAAATTACGCGCTTCCTGTGAGGCAACCCAGTTTTATAATTTTTTTCCGTAGTTTTGCCGAAATTTCTTTGATTTTTAGGATTTTTCCATGTTTTTTCTGAGTTTTCCATGATTTTCGTTGATTTTCCTGTAACAATAATCGTATTATCGAGAAAATCGAAATCCCTGGCGGACGGTCGATCGTCTCATCGACCGCCAGAATGCCCGTGAGGCTCTGCCAAAAATAAAGCTTCTCAGGGTCGATGCAAGGATCGACCGTCAGCTCCTCAAACATATAACGTGGTCCACAGTTTACGTTTCCAAATAAGCTGATTCGTGGTCGATCGATCGATCGACCGTCGGATTTTGTTCTCACATCACCCGCGCCCACGGTCGATCCAACCTCCTTCCTTCCTCATCACCGACCGCCACCCACCATCCCTAATAGCGTCCAGCCCTCCAAAACACGACCACCACCTTCGCTATCTTCTCCTCTAACTCCTCACGGCATCTTCTTCCTCCAATTTCATCTCCTCTGACGCTGGTGAGCCTCCCCTGTTTCATCCGCCATCTCCGATCACCTCTTCCATTGCTTCCCACCGTCCCTAGCCACATCCAGCACCTTCCTCTGGCCTTCCCGACGCTTTTGCAACCCTCCAAACACAAGCTTAAAGCTCGGATCGCCGATTCTTCTTCCGACGTTCCTCCACCGCGTCCACCATCGTTCATCCACCTCCTAGAACTCCTAATCTGCATATTAAATCCCATAGCTGAGGTCCCAAACCCTCCACGATGCTTCCTCGATCCTTGCCCACCTCGCTTAAAGCTCCAACCGCCGGATTCCAACTCCGGCCATCTTCTTCCGCGCTGTTTACCGCCGTTCTGCCGCCTTGAGGCCACGATTCTTTGATCAGACCTCACCAGCGCATTCCTTGGCCTTCCACGATTCCATTCCTACTGGTCCCATCCTCCGGCGACGACGTTCCACCGTTGATCACCAGTCGGCGAGCTCTCAGCCGTCCAAATGATGATGGACGAGTTCCATGTACTCTAGCGCTCTGATGTTTGATCGGATGGTCTAGATTGTCAATCATGACAATTTTTATGGATGCTGATTATTTGGGTGTTGTGGATGGATTCGTTAATGTATTTTATTGCTTTAATGTCTATATTTTTTATTTCGTGGATGAATGCTTGTACAAGTTCTTGGTCCATATATCCAGAGGAGACTCTGCCGAAATTTTTATGTCTTTTTGTTATTTTTTCCATTCTATTTTCTTTGATCTTTTGGAAACATATTTTTATAACAGGTATTCCTTTGGAAATCATTAAGGGGCGAATTATGCAAATCTTATATCGACCGATCAAGGGGTTATTCTTAAGTCTTTATATATGTCTCTAATGTTTTAGGGTGATTTCTATGGTTTTAGTCTTTTAATCTCTTCTAGAGACATGAATTTATTTAATGGCGACGTATTCTTCTTGTGGGTGGAGTGGTGATCGTTTTCCATGCAAGCCAACTACCTATGGCGCGATATTTATGGTGATCTCTACCCTTTTCCTTGCTTTATTTTTATGACTTGGTGTAATTGGGGACAATTACATTTAAGTTGGGGGGTAGCATTCATAAATTTCATGCTCATATTTTTTTTTCTAGTAACAAAATATTATACATCCCTTGAATTGTGTCAAAAGAATGGAATTATGATATGATTTGACAAAGGTGCATGTTTTAGAAATTTATCTTATGAATTATTCTGAGACTTGTATGTCATATAAGAAATAGTAAATTTTTGCTATGCATGATCTTATTTCTATACTTTAACACTTTTACCATGATCTAAGGATAGCTTGACATATCCTAATGCACATGTTCACTTTCACATCTTAAGGGGTTGATATTAGATTATAATCATGATACTGTGATAGGTTTATAATTTTATGTCATGACACACAAAATACATGAACACATCCAATTATCTGAGTATGCGGGAAAAAAAGAAAGGAAAGAAAAAAATGAGGATTTTCAACTTAGTAACCGGGCAGTGTGCCTAACTAGCGTGGTGTTCGCGTAAAACAGGTTAAAATTCCTACGGAAAAAAAAAAGAAAAAAAAACAGATATTACTATGTGATAAGTGGAAGATATGTGCTTGGATAGGATTGTGATCTTGAATAGTTGAAGTGTTTAGATATAATTGATGCTCTGAATCATATGGAACCCCCATTCACACACAAGAGTGCTAAATTTATTTTTAATCATGATTAAATATGTTGAAATGTTGGAAATATATTATGACATGTTTTGATTTACTATATTTTTATGTGAATATGAGTTGAAAGGTTTATTCATGGACATTATTTCTATTTCATGCATTAGAGTTGATGAATATTATAGTTGATTTCTAATGATATATTCAAGGAAATGTATAGATGTTTGTGGGTGTCATCCCTGAAAACCCTCAGGAGACTATAACTCCTCCACTGGGGTAACCCAGGGGTTTAAAAGGCTTGTTGCACATACTAAGTGCAATCGTGACCTACGAAAGTGGTTAGTTAGATTTACTGCTTTCTTTTTATATTTTCTTTGCTCGAGGACTAGCAAAGTGTAAGTTGAGGGGTGTGATGAGTTACTAAATATTCATACTTAAACCCCTTAATTTACATTTCTTAACCCGAGAGTGTTTGTATTTGATAGTTTGTTAATTGATTTCAGGTTTAATGAAGATTCAAGTTAGAAAATACAGAAAAAGACTAATATGTGGAAACTAAGCCGCTCTGCTGTCAGTTTGAAAAAAATTCACCAAATTCTCCAGATAAATCCTAAATTCCTGAAATTTGGAGGACTTATAGACGCCTTCAAGATGAACAACTGTCATGTTGGACACTTTGCGAGATTCTGGACAAATTAATAGCCGTTTTCACGAATATGAAGACAAACATATGCTGGGAAACTGATCCGTCGATGCTCAGGAAAATATTCGTCAAATATTCCAGATAAGTCCAAATAATGTCAAATCTTCGGGATAGGACAGAAGGCTTCCTAATCTACAGCTTTCATGTTCAGCACATTTCCAAATTCCGAACGCGTTGAACCCAGTCGCGACCGGAAGAGGCTGTCAGAATTAAACCAGGAAATCCGAGTTGCACTAGAGGTCCAACTCAACCCAAAACCCTAATTCCGGGAATACACCTATAAGAAAGTGTTTGCTGACTGAAAATGGGAGGTCCCCATTGGAGAGAAAAGAGAAAATTAGGGTTTGGAGAATCCTCGGGAGAAGATGAAGTTGCAGTGTGGATCCCAACCGTTCTTCATCGAATCTATGGCTTCCATCACAAAGAGGAGTGGCTAATTTCTGTACTTAGGGATCTCATGAAGCTTTAGTAGATCTTCCTTGTATTTTTCTAGTTGAATCTTGTATTCTTTTTCTGGACATGATCTTATAGATTTGGTTTTAATCATAAAAGAGTTGAGAGAACAGAGTTTCTTGACGTATTTTTAGTCCTACTTGATTTCGGTGATTGATGGTAGAGATCTATAGGATGATTTTTATGTGATTTGTGAATGACCGATGAGACATTTTATGCTTAGTGATGATAGCTTGTGCTAAGGTTACCCCGAAGACAATCTATGCCAATCGAAGATAAAATATGCCTTTGAAAAACACTCTCCTTCTTTTAGGGATTCATGTAAGCTTATTTACATCGCTTTCTTAATTAGTTTTAATTAATAAGTTTCTAAAACCTAAATCAATCCTTTTCGTTTTAGATTTAGAGTTCCGAGATTTAATTCTGATTTCTCCTTCGTAATCAAAGTTTTCCCTGTGGATCAACTCCCGGCTTCATCACTATTCTACCCCATAGTTTAGTATTTTGAATAAGGGTTTATAAATTTTATTCTTGATTGAGTTAGCAACGTTTTTAACGACGCGTTTGTAAGCGATCAACGATCATGTCAAACATTATTAGTGAATTGAGGATTGCTGGGCATGAAATGACTGACGAACAATAAGTTCAACCAGTTGATGATGTTGCACGTCATGTCGAGTTAGAACAAGATCGTCTTCATGCTGACAAACCTATTGATGAAGCTTTTATGACTGAATCCTCATCACGAATGGCTTCGAGCTTTAAACGCAAATGAGGTAAAGGTAAAAATTTCAAAGGTAAAATCAAAGTGGATGGACTTGGTCCAAAGAATGACAAGCGCAAAAGAGGCGAACATGGTGGCAAGAAAGACAAGAAGGGCAAGAATTGCTTTAACTGTGCCAAGCTAGGACACTTCGCTCGTGAATGCACTGAGCCGAAGGTACTATATGCTATGCCTATTCCCTCTAACTTATTTGTTAGTAGCAGTTTGATGTTGACTGAACTGTTCCCTTTTGGACTGTAGACTCAGCAGCAACATACCATATAGCATGGGATAAAACCACCTTCGTGGAATTTCGTCGATTACCGAAAGGAAGTAGACGCATATACATGGGGAATAATGCTTCCACTGAAGTGCTTGGAATCGCTACCTACAAGCTAGTGTTGCGGGGTAGTCGCACTCTATATCTTCATGATGTGCTTTATGCTCCGGAAGTTCGACGAAATTTAGTATATGTGCCTGTTCTTCTGAATTTAAGATTTCGTGTTTTGTTTGTGAACAAAATATGTTAAGGTTTTTCTAGACAATGTTTACTATGGTTGTGGTTATGTGTTAGATGGTTTTATGGTCATAAACGCCATACCTGTTGATGTAATTGACAATGCTACTGTTTATGTTGTTGGTAATTCTAGTATTGTTGTAGATGATAATCTTCTATGACATGCTAGATTAGGACATATTGGGCAGGAACGACTTAACAGGTTGGCTAGAAAAGACCTATTAGGCTCACTAGCTAAAGTCGATTTACCAACTTGTGAACATTGTCTTGCTGGAAAATCAACTTACCATTTGGAGAAGCCAAAAGAGCCACAACACCATTACAATTAATCCATTCTGACAACTCTGGCCCAATGAATGTGAGGGCTAGGCATGGAAAACTTGATCCTAGGGGGAAGAAGTGTATCTTTATAAGATACTCAGATCATTCCAAAGGATTTGTGTTTCTAGGTGAAGAAAATGATGGGAGAGTTACAGAAATTGAATCACGATATGTTACTTTCCTACAAGAGGAATTCCCTAAACGAGGAGAGATTATTGAGGATTTTCATCTTTATGAAGTAGAGGATCTAACTGATAAAGCACACAATCAAATAGTTGAGGAAGAAATTCTTGAACAAGTAGCGATCAATGAGAGCAATGATATCACTCCTATGAAGCATGATCATGATCAATCTCAACCTCGTAGGAGTATTCGTGAAAAGATTCCTCGTCATCGATTTGAAATTGAAGGGGAAGCTTTTATGGTTGCTCCATAGGATGAAGAGGAACCTAAGATTGTTCAAGTAGCTATTTCGAGTCCTTTTGCTGGGGAATGGATTAAAGCTATGGAGGAGGAAACGGAATCTATGAAAACCAACCAAGTTTGGGAATTAGAGGACTTACCGTCAGGACGTATATCAATTGGGAACAAATGGATTCTTAACATTAAACGAAAAGCGGATGGGATTATTGATAAATACAAGGCTCGACTAGTGCCCAAAGGCTACACCCAAAAAGAGGGAATTGATTATGAAGAAACCTTCTCACAATGTGTAAGGTTTGTTTCAATTCGCCTCATCTTAGCCATTATCACACAAATGGACTTAGAACTTTACCAAATGGACGTTAAAACTGTATTTCTCAATGGAGAACTAGATGAAGAGATATACATGGATCAACCTGCAGGTTTTGAATCTAAAGTATAGTTAATGAGCGCAAAGTTTGCAAGCTTAAAAGATCCATATATGGTCTCAAACAAGCATCAAGACAATGGAACCACAAATTTCATCATGCTATTCTAATGGATAAGTTTGCGATGATGGAAGAGGACCATTGTGTATATGTGAAACATTCAAATTTTATTGATGACATTTTATTGGCTGGAAATGATAAGGAATTGATTGAAAACACTAAGAAGTGGTTATCATCAAATTTTGAGATGAAAGACAAGGGTGAAGCTAGCTTTGTGCTGGGTGTGAAGATTCTATGGGATCGCGGTAGAAGGTTCTTGGGTTTATCTCAAGAAACTTACATCAAAAAGATGTTAGAGCGTTTTCACATGCACAACTGCAAGCCAATGGACACACCAGTTGAAAGAAACTCAAGCCTAAGTATAGACATGTGTCCTAAGACTCCGGAAGAAAAACAAAAATTGTCAAATGTACCTTATTCCAGTGTTGTCGGTAGTTTGATGTATGCAATGATGTGCACACGTCCCGACATATGCTATGTTGTTGGGCTGGTAAGCAGATATCACTCAAATCCAGGAATTAAGCATTGGAAGGCAGTCAAGAGAATTTCGCGGTATCTAAAAGGAATGTCGGATTTTGTGTTGTGTTATCAAGGAAAGGATTTGCGCTTAGTTGGTTATACTGATGTTTTGAGGGTGGAAGAAGCTTCTTGACGGACAGAGGAAGGTGCTGGAGGTGGCTAAGGGCGGTGGGAAGCAGTGGAAGAGGTGGTCGGAGATGGCGGATGAAACAGGGAAGGCTCACCGGCGTCGGAGGAGGTGATATTAAGGGAATACGAGGTCGGGAGGAGGTATAGGAGAAGATGGCGGTGATGTAGGTGTTGGTTTGGAGGGACGGGGATGGCCGGAGAGATGGCGATGGGTGGTGGGTGGTGACGGCTTGGGGACGAGCTGGGACGACGAGTCCATGGCTCGCTGGTGAGCTGCGACGAGAAGGAGAGAGAAAAACTCGGGAAAAATAAGGAAATTCCAGAAAAAAAAATGAAAAAATGGAAAAATCATAAAAATTAAGGAAAACCCTAAAAAAAAACTCTGGAAAAAATCCAAAAAAGTACTGGGTTGCCTCCCAGAAAGCGCTTAATTTATCGTCTTCCGCTCGACGTTATGCTATAAAGATCAAAACCGAATTTGGGTGGCCGATGGTTCCAGGTGAAGAAATACATGGATTGAAGCATAGAGAAGACGTGCAAACATAATTCATCAAAGATGAAAGACAGGTCCCAAGTAATGAAATCATTAAAAAATTTAGTTAGTGACCAATCACCATCCTGCAAACCATGTGTTTCAATAAATCTGTCTATCATCATATAGGCTTTTGGTGGCCTATGATTTAAAGTATAGAAATACATGCATTGAAGGATGGAGATGAAGTGCAAACATGCTTTATCAAAGAAGAAAGGAGAATTCATGGCAAATAATTCATTATAAGCTTTAGGCATTGGCCAATTATCATCCTTCAAGCCATGGACTTCAATAATTAGATCCATCATTAAATGGTCTTTTGGAGGTCGATGGTTTGAAGTAAAGAAATACATGGTCCAAAGAAGGGTAAAGCCATGCAAACAAGCTTCATCAAAGAAAAAGGGAATGTCCGTACCAAACAAAGTACTAGAAGGATGAGAGGTCTTTATAAGATCTTTGTTGAAGTTTCGATGAAAATGAGCATGCTCTCTAATCAAAATAAGGTCTAACCTCTCAGAATGTTCAACCAGTGTGGATGACATGACTAGTAGAAGCTTAAATTGAGATGTCCTATAGACAATCTCACTAGAGTCCTCATGATCATTTAAACAAAGCAAAGCATCATCACCATCCAACACGTCAAAAACCGGAATGTTATTTTTATATGAAATTTCCTCAACATATGCATCAAGATTAGATAGATCCTCATAAAAAACTTCATGAACCGGTAAATCAATATCATAAGAATCCTCCTACTCAAAGTTAGATATGTCATTATAAAAACTTTCATATACCGGCAACATAATCTCACATGAATCATTATTAAAATCCAAAATATTCTCATGAAAAGCTTCATAAAATGGCAAGTTGATATCAAATGATTCACTCTCGATATTAAGCATGTCACACCCCGACCCAGAAAACCCATACGAGCCGAGGCGTGAGGGGGAACCTACTCTATTCATCTCCAGCTGGCGCGATACAATGCGGAATTATAGATAAACTTAAACAAATGTATTCCAGAGGTGAAACAGAAATTTAAATTACATAACATCAGTTGTACTATTTAATATTTGATACAAATCTTCCAATGAAAGAATATTATACACTAATCCCATAATTCCTCAAATATGTACATGATTTACAAAAATCTGCCAAAAGTACAACAGATAATCCTCCAGCAACCTCAAGCACCTCTGGATGTAGTCGCGCCACCAAAGCTGATCCCGCCGGCTCTACTGAAGAAGAACTGGCGCCTGCACCTGCAAACGCAGCCCGGGTAGGAGTGAGCGATAAGCTCAGTAGGGTTCTACTCTACGGCACATTGAAGGGAGGAAAACAACAACAGTGTTGTCTCCCAACCTAAGTCTAACGGATGCCACAGGCCCCATAACTCAGTTGATGTCCCAAGGGCTCTTGTCATGAAACCTCTCTCCTGAACAAGTTATCAGGAGGCCAAGGAACAGTAACATGCAAGATCGCCCTTACCCAAGCTGGAGTACCAAGCCTTGGGGAACCACATCGGGAACACATCAAACAATGATCAGAGTCAACTAGCGTGCATCCTCAACACATGAGATCTGATTATACCATCACACCCTAATCCTGACTACCCAGCCGCGGTCCTAATGGCTAGATCCGAGCTACCCGAGAGCCTCGGATCGGCGATCAACTCATCGCCCGCCTAACCTCAGATGCCTCTAATGCAATCAAGGTGCATGCAATGCTCAGGCACAGATAACAAGATATAGGCATGCAACAAGATGTCATTAATCATACAGGGCTAGGCATAGCTTACAGCTAGCCAAAAGGGTAAGCATAGCAAAGGCCTCAAATACAGAATAAACTATGCTAACCAAACAAAGATCTGAGCAAAGCATGAATACAGATATACAGTAGTCTTCAGTGCTCTCTTGCACCTGACAGACTAAGGTTCCACAGTTACCCCACAGGTAACTGGCCACATTTATACAATAGCCCTTGGCACACGCCGGCATCAGGCTAAGGTTTCACAATTCCTCATTAGCTAGCAAATGGTTAGGTACTCAAAGAAGCATTTAACTACATCAAACAGGTATTAAATGCGATCAAAATCATAGATTCGTCCAAAAGGGAAGACACTCGAATCGATCCTCAAATCCGATAGAAATCCTTTGAAAACTCTACAAAATTCACTTGCAAACCTCCCAACATGTTTAAAGATCAATCACGATTGAAAGCCATTCAAGAAAGACCAGAAAACCATGTTCAAGGGCCCACGGTCGATGTGACGGTCGATCCGACAGTCGACCGTGAGGCCACGGTCGATGTCACGGTCGATGCCACTGTCGACCGTGAGGCCAACACGAAGAAAACCAAAGGGCGACGGTCGATCCACTCATCGACCCTGGGAAGCCCAAAACCCAACAGCACCTGACGGTCGATCCGACGGTCGACCGTCAGGTAAAATCGGAAAAGCGAAGATCCCGCGGTCGATCCATGCATCGACCCTGGGAGGCTAAAATCCCGACAAAGCCCGACGGTCGATGCGACGGTCAATGCGACGGTCGATCCGACGGTCGACCGCCAGGCCAAGAAAGAGTAAAACAATACTCGACGGTCGATGCACCGATCGACCATCGAGCCCCGAAAGAGCGTATCAACGCTTGACGGTCGATGCACCGATCGACCGTCGAGTCTTAGGCACAGTTCATCAGAACAGTGCCGGAAATCCAATTTCTTGGATTTCAAGGATCAATTCAAGTTGGAAATAGATGAAACTTTGCAAGCATGCATAATTAACGATGGGGAAACCAATGGTGCAAAGAAATCACACTTTTGACGGATAAATCTCCTATCTAGGTCAAAATGGCGAAAATCGATGAAACGGCGATAATACGGAAAACCAGCCGTTAGAATACGGAAATCGCGAGGTAGGAATACTTCAAAGCATCTATAACACATGCACAAAGAATTACACAGCATTCTAATAAGTACTCCTACAACGAAAATACAATAAACCTATCCTAGGAGAACCCGATCCTAAGATCGAGGTAGAAACACCTACTTGATGAAGCAGACAGCTCCTCCACGCATTCCCCACATCCGATCGCCGGAATCCGCTTCTCGAAGCCACGCCTCCGAATGCCCTAGCACCCAGCCAAAGGAGAGAGAGAAGAAGAAAGCAAACGCAGGAGAGAAAAAGAAAGAGAAAGGGTTTAAATAGAAAGCTGGAATCCATCACAGCCGTCCGATTCGATCTCTCCCGATCGAGCTCCGATCATCCGATCGGAAGCGCCCTAAAGGTTCTAATCAAACACATACATCAATCAAAGGCCATGTATGCAACGTGGGTGTGAAACTGACCACCAGGGAGCATATTTATCAAAATGCCACTTGGGTCAAAAGCAGCGATGCGATCAACCGATCGCATCCCAAGGCCAACCGAGCCAAACCACAAACCCAGACCCTCGACCTAACGCGGTTGGACCAGGTTGGAGGTACATGTCCTCACAAAGCATATGCTTATGGAAAGCTTCATAAACCGGCATAACAAGATCACATGAAGCATCATAATTATCCAAAATGGGAACTCGCGAGTTATCGTAAATCACATCACCATGACATGCCTCAAAATCATTAATCGGATAAGCATTCTCAACATCATCATTAATCATAAGAGGCTCTAAGTCACACATGCTTTCATCACTATCATCATCATCATCAACATCATAAAAAATATGAGGCACTTGTCCTTTCACCCAATCAATATGTGATGCCGGCCAAACATCATTAATAATATCATCACACATTGGCGAAACATCATTCAAATCATCATGAATAAGTGAAGTCTCATTAGGAATCGCATAATTGCATGTGTCACTAACATTGGTAAATTTGGTATCACAAGTATCATCATTAGAACTAGGAAGTACTGACTCATTCCCACACTCATCAACCTCATCATCATATGAGTCCATCAAAGATGTGAGTTGCTCAATTTGGGCTTGTATCCTAGCTATTGATTGCGATTGAGAATGTATAATTTCTTCTAAAGATGGGCCTAATTGTGCTTGCGGTTCCAAAGGAACATAAGGCTTATACCAATGTTGGGGTGGTGGGTATTGTGGTTGAGAATGATGAGACGGTTCAAAGTTTGGATTAAGGTATGGGTTCGGTATGCTATAATCTTGTGACTGAACATTTGGAGGATAGTAACCTTGGACTTGCCAATTGGGGTATGTATGACTACTCAAATTCGGATCACAAGAGTATGCATGCAAATCATAAGCCGGATTTGAACAATCATATGTGTCGTTAACATAAGCGGGTGCATAACTAGATGGTAAACAATAATTATTCAATGCATCACCCGGTGGCATATACTCATCGGCCATGTCTAATAATTAAAACAATAATGATCACACCAAAAGATAGAAATACGTTACAATGGATGGTCCAAGAATGAGACGCCCGTTGTTGCTTGGATGTTGTCAATTCTCGCACGGTGGTGTCTCCTATCAACATAAAGATATAGAAATATTAGCACAACTTCAATTTTTGTTTTGTTTTTTTTTTAATTTTTTTTATGATTTTCGTTTTTTTATTATTATTTTATGATAAATATAAAAATAAAGAAAACAACTGGTTGGAAGAAACTACACTAAGTAAACAACTTAAGACGCCAATTAGTTCCCCGGCAAGGACGCCAAAATTTTGACACGCCTTGAAAAGTGTCGTAGTCTTAACAAGTACGCCAAATTAGAAATTTATAATCCGAATCACTAACTAACTACTTTGTGGGTAGATAACAATTAGTCCAAGTCGAATCCACAGGGAAAAGAAGTGTTAAGTCTAATTACCTTGTATAGTTCTAAATCAAAAGATTGATAAAGGAAATGATTTTTGGTTTTTAAACTACTCTTAACTAATATTAAACTAAACTGAATAATAATAGGATAAACGGCCAAGAGATTTCTAATCCATAGTAAAGAACTATCTAGGTCTTCCTAGGATAAAAGCAATTCAATTAAGCGTTAATGGTTTTATCTAGTCGATAGGTGAATGGCTAGAACCCCTACCGCTCAACAAAGATTCGTAAGAAGTCTTCATCGGAATGACTAACATCAATGAATGGATATTTGGTGAATAAATCAAAGTGGCTCTAGCACTTTGAGGTTGCCACGTCAATAATAATAAGGAACGAATGATAAGTTAAGAATATAGGTCTCAGTGGTTCTAGCACCAAGGTAGTGGTTCTAGCACTTCTATAATCTTAATTTAGGGTTTAGGATTCATAAACATAGATCAAACATGGTTCTAGCATGAAAGCATCATGAAACGATCCCAATCCTAGCCTCTAACATGCACAAGACCTAGATCTAGGGCACAATAGAAGAAATCATTCATCCACCATGTAAATCGACACCATAAAGATATACCAATAAACGATTAATCCATTAAAAACCATCAAAAGAATACATGCTCCAATCCATAGGAATCCCTAGATAGATATTCTCTAATACATCATAGAAATCCTTCGAATAGATATTAGTTACTCATCTTAGGAAGGAGATCCGTCGATGAAGGTTGTCGACGCGCTCCACCCATGGATCTTCCACCAAAGATCTAACCTAATTTGTGGAAAAGAAACTAAGAGAAACCCTAAGAGATGAAGAAAATTCGGCCATGGAAGGCTTCCAAAACGCCCCCAAAGAAGGCTATTTATAGTCTAAGACAAAACCTAACTCGGATTAGTCAGTTTCCTTTTATTTTTCCCGCAGCGCCAACCCAGATCGATCTTCTTTGGGATCAGATCGATCTTCTTCTCTCGGATGACTTCAGAAACTAGATTTTTCCCGACCCAGATCGATCTGGTTTAGCTCGTAACGATCTGGTTTTTTCTTAACTGCTTCTTCTGCACCTCTGTACTAAAAATAGCATATCTTCCTCTAAGAAACTCCAAATCACGAACCGCAAAAACTCTCGAAAACTAGACTTCCAGAGCTTTCCAACCATGTATAGCACATCATCTAATTCGTTCTGAGAAGGTACAGTTTTGGTGTCAAAGATGACCCATCTTTGCTCCTTTGCTCATTTGCTCATTTGTTCCTGACGAGTTCTTTATTCGTTTGTTTTAGCACCAAACTTGATCTAATCTTCACTGAGAGTCCTTAAACCTGAAATGGGAAAACTACAATCAAAATAGCATTGCTCGGAGACTAACAAGACCCAGTTAAAAGGGTGATTTGTGCACTTTTCACGTCTTATCAGAGAGTAACGAGTATTGGACTTCTGAGGCATCGAGTCACACTCGGTTATGTGTTGCTAAAAATGCTTGGGGTACTAAGGTACATGTTTCAATTAATTTTTCCTTTATCTCTATGGTTGATGTCTCCTTTATGACCTTAACCGGTTTCTATATTGGAGCTCCTATTATTTGTGTGCTTTCATGTAGCACGGTCCATTTTTCCTGTATTAATGGATTCTTGAAAATCCAAGTTCTGTCTACAATACTGGATAGATCCAGCTCATCATTGACGAGTGGGAGATGTAGGTTTGTGACTAGTCGCCTATGATGGCTAAACCCACTGGCTAGACCCACAATCTAATAACTGAAGGGTTTAGATACGGTTATCTAAACCGACTGATTATAAGAGATACGGTTTCTAAGATTAGAAACAGCTGGCCAGTGATTGGAAGATCCGAGAACTCTAAGAAGAGAAGAGGAAGTCCTAGTGGAGTAGAACTAAGTGAAAAGAGGAATTTGGGTTGTAGATTGGAGATCCTTGTTCTTGTAACAAGATCACCTGAATCACGTAAAATGGATTCGAAGATTGTAAGCTAACGAGTAAGTCATCGTCATGTCTATCTAATTCATCATTCTATTGATTCATAGATGAAGCATGGATTTCTACACCTTACCTCACCTTACTCATTCCATTCGTCTTCCAAGGGCCTGTTTGGATACCGCAGATCCGCGGGATCCGTGGTATCCAGGGGACAGAATCCGCTCCTCCGTAGGAGCTGATTTCGCCCCCGGGATCCGGGCGTTATCCAAACGCCGGATCCCGCACATCCGCCCATCCGCCGGATCCCGCGGATACCAGCGGATCCGGGTGAGCCAAACAGGCCCCAAGTTGAAAGGTCTTGTATAAAACATGTATGAGGGAAGAAAATGAGACAACATTTAGAAGTTTGTGCTAATTTTCTAGCAAAAAGTTGAAAGAAAAGGATGGAACACACAAAACGTCTTCTAAGATCAAAGAATCTGTTAGTTTGAAGGTTCCAATATGAGTGACAGTGGCAACATCTTTATTTGGAAGTGTCACTGAGTGAGAAATTTCGGCCTTGATGCTTGTGAACAATGCAGCTGAACAAATCATATGATATGTTGCTCCAGTGTCCACAATTCAAGAAACATCAGAAACAATATTGAGTTTGGTATTATAAACAAAAAGACATAAAGAAATATCAGAGATTTTGGGCATTTCAGCCTGATTTGACGAAGATGGAGTGGTGGTTTGGACTTGATTAACCGAAAAGGTATGAGCATGAGTGTGTTGAGGTTTGAGCAAAGCCATTAGCTGAGCATATTGCCCTTGAGTAAAAAATACCTGGTTATTGTCATTTACCTGCTCCCGTCCAGGTGACAAAAGAGTAGTGACCTGATTGGCAAAGCTTCCATTCCCTCTATTCTTGTCATGAAGTTTGTGGCCTGGAGGGTATCCATGTATCTTGAAACATTTTTCTACTATGTGCCCAGGCATTTGACAATGTGTACATGTTTGCTTATTGGGATTTGCCTTGAAACATTTTTCAATAGAGTGTCCTGACATCTTGCAGAATGTGCAGTAATATTTTTTTTGTGAAGATCCATTTTGCCCCCCCCCCCATCTTTTTTGTGTTGCAAGTGTCGTGGTCTCGCCGGTAGGAGCCTTGATAAAAATCTTCCTTCTCTTCTCTTCTTGTTGAATGATCGAATATACTTCATTGAGATTTGGAAAGAGCTTAATCAATAAAATCTAGGCCTTGATGTCCTTATATGAATCAAGAAGACACATAACAAACTTCATCACCCAGTCTCTTTCTCCATGACTCACAACAGTCTTCAACCCTCCACAAGTGCAATTAGGAACGGACTCATAATTCATTAATTCATCCAGGAGAGTTTTCATCTTTGAAAAATACATACTCACAATGTCTTGGTTTTGTACCAAAGTAGCAATTGCGTGCTTTACTTCATAAATCCGTAATGTATTTTGCTGTCCAAAACGCTGCTCAAGCTCCAACCACAATTCACGAGCCATCTTAGGATAAAGGGTGCTTGATTTTACATATGCCGATATCGTGTTCTCCAACCAGGTGATGACAATGTCATTGCAGCGATGCCATGATTCTGTTAATGAACTATCCGCATCAGGTTCACAAATAGTCACCTCAACAAAACCAAGCTTATTTTTTATTCGAAGGGCCCTTCTCATTGATCTTGCCCAGGATTAATAGTTGTTGAAATCCAGCATTTATGTGACCAAGAGAGCTCCAGAGGTATCATTACTCCCAATGAAATACGGATTGTTTGATTGTGATGGGTTAATCGGGTTTGTGGACTAATTATGATATGAATTTTTGTTTCAGGATTGGCTTTGAGTGGTGTTGGAAGAATCATTCTGAGACATCTCTGCTATGATACAATGTAAGAAAAACTCGCAAAACAGAGATATATGTAGGTATGATGAGCAAGATGAACTAGAAAGATTGAAGAGGAATTGTATGTCTATTCTCATTCCTTCTCTGAATATATAACTGTACAATTGTATGTACTGGTAAAAAATTTACAAAAAAAGGAATAATATAATCTATACTATATCAGTGACAAAACTGAATTTAGCAAGCTGTACAAAGCTCATAACAGAGAAATCAGCTATCAATTCATATCAATTCTAAATGATCATATTTCCTTATGATCTCAACTTCCTTATATAGATTCTGATTCATTTTGACACTGCTGATTAGACATCTTTTCTTCTTAGCTGGAAATCTTGCTAGCACTTATCTCTTTGTGCTTCATATTTCAAAGTCTTTTTCATTGATGTTAAATCACCAATTGTGAGCTCTCTCATTCGTGTCCCATATAAAGTGTCATACAAGCTGCCATATGGAAACGTAAAGTTCACATGATTTGGTGGAAAATAACTTCTGACAGAAGAAATTTGTCCAAATATTTAAGTAACAAGCAATTTTCAATGCAAAGAAAATTAAACCTCAAAAAGACACATAAAAACTGAAATATATGTAGTTCACTCCAAGATGCGCATGAATTGATCATCTGAATCAATAAAAAAAAAAATCAAACCACGTACATTGTCTATATACAAAATATTGGTTAACTTAGATTGTAACATGCATGATTAATCATTTTGGAGGATTGAGATGCACATGTTTTGACGTGCAAGAATGCCGACATTTAAAGTTAAAAGTCCTATAATCATGTCGTTGATGCATCTGATCAATACAGTGCATCCATTGCAAACTTAGCCGACAAGTCATGCATCTATGATCCAAATTCCTCCTACAAGGAATATTATTATTGCATAGATCACTGCTACTGCTGTTTCTTAATAAACTTAAGAATATTCATGTGAGAGGTTTTGTAACCATTCATGTTGTTGTCTTTTTCTCAATAAATTTATGCGTGGGTTTCCGTCTTCGATTTGTGTTTGGGTTTATGGCATATTAGTCTCTCAAATATATATTGCTTAAGTAGATGAAAAATGGTTTGTATGCATGCCCACGTAGCATGTATATTACACATGGTTATATCGGTAGTGAGGTACCGATGGATTAGATGAAAGATTCGGTACCTGACTACCGATATATGACATGTGTGCATTATATATGGTTGAATCGGTAGTGATATCACAATTCAACCAACTAGTCCATCGGTAGTGAGATTCGGTACCTCACTACCGATATATGGCATGTGTATATGGCATGTGTATCACACATGTCATATATCGGTATTGAGGTATGGCATGTGTATCACACATGTCATATATCGGTATTGAGGTACTGATTGGTTGATATAGTCCATCGGCACCTAACTACCGATGGACTAGATGGTTGAATCGATACGTATCCAATTATTTAGATCAACAAAACAAATAATTAGAATTCGGATACGGTTATGATACGTTTTTTGATACGGCTAACATAATGAATTAGGGAGATAGAAACTTTTTTAAATTATTTGTTTTTGAAGTTATTTCATGTTTATGTAGATGGATACATTGCTATTAAACATCAATCTTTTGGTTTTTAGAGATGACATAGATGAACAATTTGAAATTTGAATGCATTTTTTTTCAAATTTTAAACTTAACATGATATTAAATATATATTGAATATATTATTATATTTCTGTATTCTCGCCGTATCCGTATCCTAGTTTTTCAAGAATTACCCTTATCGGAGTGTCCGTATCGTATCGTACCGTATGTGTGCCGCCTAGGTTAGAAGTATCTAGAATATTCCTTGTAATTTAACCAAAACCTAACTTTTATAATACTTTGTGAGATTTGAGAGACTGATATGGTATTGTCAGAATTTGACGGACTTATATCTGTTTAGAGCACTGATTTGTATATGTCAATGGCATGTACACTACACATAGATTTGAATCGGTAGTGAGGTACTGATATATAGATATACAACTATACAAGTGCATATATCAGGTGCGTACATGTCGGATACAAATACATTTTCAAATATAAAGTATCCGTGCAACATAGCTTCTGCCGTAGTTGTTAGGAGCTTATGGGTTTAGCTGAATTTACTTATATACTTCTCAAGCCAAACGACGTATAGTTTACTGGATATATTCTCATACCCCTGGCACGGTCTTCCTATAGTTTGTTGCGCGTTTTATTTTCAGTTAAATTTACCTTGCATGTTTGACTTCCATGAACCATTGGATTGAAAACTCTTTCACCGTTAAATATAAAATTCTTTAAAGAGATCTCCACTGTTTGATGTAACACGAGCCTTTTATAAGGTTGATTACACAAGCACTGAATTTACTTATATATATAGTTTATTACACGAGCATTTCAGGTCAACATTTCCATGCCGCAGTTATCATTTAACCCAGGTCTCCCTTAAACCAGATAGAATTGGACAACCAGATAGAATTGGACGGCGTAACACTTTTTTAATCTTTGCATGATTTAAAGAGAGGTATTGTTAGGATTTAAGTGATTTATATGTAATTAAGTAAGATTTGAGGGACTAAATGCTAAAAACTCTCCGTGTGTTTGTTAATTAAACCCCGTGATATCTACAAGTCAACAGTCACGAGGACAGTTGGTTGGGCCGCGACCTTTCATTTCTCAGACAAAACACAAAAGGGACACGCACGCACACGGAGAAGATAGGAGAGAGAGAGAGAGAGAGGGAGAGAATAAGGCAAATGAGTCATTAGATTGGCAAATTAAAAGGTTCCTATCATCCAAGTGGGTCGTTCTATCCATGTGCGTTCATGTGGTGGGTTGCCTTCTTTTGGCCCCACCACCACCATTGCTCTCTCTCTCTCTCTCTCTCTCTCTCTCTCTCTCTCTATTCATATATATATCCCTAAACCTATCCTTGATTCCCAAGTCTCATCCTCATTCCATCTCCAGCCCTCCGCTTCTCTATCTCCATTATCTCTTAAGCTTTCCCGCTTTGTTTCTCTGATCACAATGGTATCACCCAACTTTTTCTTATAAGTACTCTCTACCACCCTCCCCCCCCCCCCCCCCCCCCCCTCTCTCTCTCTCTCTCTCTCTCTCTCTCTCTCTCCTCAGAGGTATTTGATGAGGATTTTGGGATTGACACTTGTGTCAGAGAAGTACTGATCTCTCTATCTGTCTATCTCTCTCTCTCTGTGATAGTTGGCCCCTCCTGTGTCAGCAGCAAATCTCTCGTATCTTTCCATCCAGACCACCTCGGAATCCCAAACTCGTACCCCTCAACGACCCTCCACCCCCCCCTCTCTCTCTCTCTCTCTCTCTCTCTCTCTCTACAAGTTAAAACCCCAACCGCCCCTCTCTCTCTCGCTCTCTCTCTCTCTAGATCTGTTGTGTCTGCATGGATATGGGATGTTCTAGTTGTTCGCCAGGAAACCCTAACCCTAATAACAAGTCCATGCAGGCTTATCACTTCCTCAGAGCACTAGAGCGCATCAGCCGGATGACGCCGATTTCCTCGCCCATGCAGCGCAGCGGGAGGATCAAGCGCGCGGCTTACTCTGCCATGGCTCGCGCGGCCGGCTCGAGGAGCGCCTGGAGCCGGGCCATGCTCCGAAGCCTTCGCCGTCGGTCCCGGCTTCGCCCTCAAGGCGGCCGGGGGATCCCGGTTGCGCAGAGGATTAGGGTTTCGGGAACTCGGCCGAGGGAAATAAGCCGAGCGGATACGCTGAGGAGTTTGGTCCCCGGCGGGAAGGACATGGATTTCTGCAATCTGTTGGAGGAGACGGCGGAGTATATAAGGTGCCTCAGCACGCAGGTGAGTCTAATGCAGAGCGTCGCCAATTCGATGCCGAACCAGTAGTGTTGATCAAAAGTTTGTTCATTAGAGCAAATTGCAACATATATGAAGAAGGAAAGAGATCGAAGCGAAGCACAGATCTAGAGCATCGATTCCGACGATGAGAATTTGGTAGGGATGGTAAGGTGGTTTCTGCATCGATATATCGTTTACGCCGTAGATATATTACGAGTTTGTTCAATTGTTTGTAGAGAGAACTATATATATATGGTGTTTATAATTTGTTAAGGTGGCCTGTTTTGTAACTACTATATATATTTGTATATAGAGATCATAGACATGATTGATTGGTATGTGTATAACTTCATCAGAATATATAGCTTGGTTGTATGCAATTATATGAGACGTATGCAAATTGCAAACTAATCCTTGCAAGGTGTTGCAGGTGATCTATGAAATGCAGGAAGGAGACATGTTGTTTTCAACTGAAGGTTGGTGAGCATACATACATGTATGTATGTGTTTTGAGTCATTTCAATTGGAAAACTAGGGGAGAGAGATGGAACAGAAGGACATGAGATATTAATGAAGGATAGGTAGGGAGTCAAAACAAATTAAGAAGCATGCAGGAGAGGTAGTGGGTCCCTTTTGGAGGTCCCGGGGACGTTTGTGTGCTACCAAAGCTAGCCATGGGTGGCCCCAAAGCCAAGGTGTCCCACGCTTAGAGGTATCATGTTCTAGGGTTTCAATCCATATGCTTTCAGCCCACCCACCAAGTTATTCTCTTCCTCCTTTTAGGTGTGACCGGCCATGGAGGTTAGCATGTGCTGTCAAGGGTAGCTTATATAGGAGTGGTTCACCTCCACATCATAGATAGCTTTAGCCTCCCCTTATAGAAATGCAAGAAAAGGTTGTGGCCCCTTATTTAATTGGATCATATATATATATATATATATAAGCCTATGGACATATCTATCTTTTCTCTTCCGTCTCTTCGACATGATTATCCAGAAATATCCTCTTATATGCTTATGTGTAAGAAAAGATTGCTTCTGATCTTGTTGGTTCTCTGCAAAACAGTTTACAGTCATAATAAGCATAAGCATCTCTTGATATTTTGAAGGACTCTTGATAATTTTCACTTTCTCTGGATTAGGTTATATATGATGTTTTATAACAGTCAGTAAAAGGCCGGTTAATTCCAAGCTTTGTCACTGTAGGTTGTGATGTTTTTTAGCTTGTTTGTTTCTTAATTAAGAGCAGAAAAAAAAACATATTTGATAATATTATCTTGTATCATGGTAGCCAAAGGTAAATCCTTAACTCGACATCTAATTTTTACCTCAAATTATGCATGGATGGATATTCCAACTCTCGATATATATTAAGATATGTGCATTTTGAGAGACACTACTGATTCTCAGTTACCTCAGCGCAAACATTTAAATTTAAAGGCTTTAAACTAAAAAAAGATTGAATAATGGCTTTAATTGTGAGTACAATATGGAATAGAACAAACTAACCTCCTTGGACATGATTATCATTGAAAAAATAATTGTTCATGAGTACGTCTACTGTATCTATATATCACACACTGCATGTTGGTGATGTGCATACAATATAAATGAAATTCTAGGATGGAAAATGTAGGTAGGCCTTGCAGAGGCAGTTTAGTGGCTATCGATCTTCTTTGACCCCTAGCTAGTTCGATAAAGCTCTTCATTTTAGATACAATACGTTGAAGTTATGATATTCACGGGTCTTATGGAAATGTTCTTTCTTTTACATACAGAAGTTCATTTTTCATTATGGAAATATTCAAAATCTCAGATAATTAAGGCATTCTGTGCATACATATAGCTAGGTACATCCGCCTTAGAGATGTTTCCCTTTCATGCAATTCTCATAAAGTTCTACTGCTAGAGAGACAAGAAAAGGCATGGTAATTTACTGCCTAATGTTACATCATCCAGAATGTTAGGTTTACTAGTTTTGAACAGTAAAAAAACGAATTTAACTGTCTGCTTGTGTTGCTTCTTCATGAGCTTTCTTTATTGAGAGTTTCACCTTTATCACTATGGAATTTCCTTATACTGATTCAAGGCAAAAGAAAGTCTTTAATAGTGTTCATAAAACCTATCTGTGTTGCAGAAGAAAGTCTTTAATAGTGTTCATGAAACATCAGAGGTACAAAATCTCTTAAAACGAAAGACAGGATTATTGATTCTTTACCAACTTGTTAAATCTCGTAAGAATGATCGTATTGTAGCTGATGGATATCCTCGATCAACAATGATTGACATGTGATTTTAGATCTTTATCCATCTTCGGCCAAGGAAATTCTCCTTGACAAGTTTGACTTTTTTTTCTATTTGTTTTATTTTCTTAATTAGTTGAGCTTATGACCCATGACCCGGACTTGGGAGGGATTTGTCATGGACTCTTCTACAAAGTTGTCGGGTCTATGCATGCATGCTGTGAGCCACGCTTGTTCTCCTTCATCATATATCGTCCAATAGAATCCTTTGTATGAATTTCTACTACCGATGTTTGAACTTGTAAACTACACACTGGTTATGGTCACAAGTCAGTCTCATGACCACTGCCCCCTCACCCAAGTGCAAGCCTGACAATTGTACCTCGTCCAAAATGTCATCTAATAAGTGTGTAATGAAGAGAGAACTTGCATGTTAATGTTGGGAGCATGTGATAGACACTCTCAACCTTGATCTAATCACGGAGAGAAGAACATATGGAACGTTTGGTTGGTGGAATCATATGATATATGGGATTATAAGATACATGTATCAGGTGGTGCATGCATCGGACAGTAGATGTACTTGTTTGGTTGTCTTTTGGATCAACCGATGCACTCTGATCCTATATATATATAAAATTTTAATATATATATATATATATATATATATATATATATATATTAAAATATTATACATATTATTAAATTAAAACTTTAACATATATATATATATTAAATTTTAACTTTATTGTATCATTATGTGAACATTATATGAATTATATATATATATTATTGAGATTAAAATAATATAATGACTTTATTAAGATTACAATAATGTTCACATAATTTTAATGTTTACATAACTTTATTGAATATATTTTAATATATTCACGGGGTATATATGAGATACATCGCAGATAGATGCATGCACGATTTGGTCTAAAAAATGCATCGCACGATGCATGCATGATGAACCAAACGTAGGATCATTAATCACGATGCATCGCATGACACGATACACCATGATTCATGCCAACAAAACGGACCCGGTGTCACAACCCGATCTTTCTAAGTGCGTAACCGGGATGTGATTCAAATCAATAATTATTTTTCTCAGACACATGTATGCAAATGACTTGACACAAGTAATAACAATTAAAGCAGAATTATTTTTAGTATTTGATTCGACTACACCAATAAATGATGCTAAATTTGCCAATATATATTATTGATTATGGTATTTGGTCGTCTAACATTCACAACGATACCACGGAAGCGACGGATGCATTGTAGAAGTTTGAATGATTGAATCAACACGGTAAACAAACCAAACACCCTGTTGACCTCTTTGACGCGGTTGGACGTCGCTTGGCTAGATTCAACCAACCAAATACTTTGATGAGCAAGATGGTTTTAGACTTTTGCATTCTTCACTCTTTTTATCTCAAACTTATGGACGGAAATGTAGCTGTCACGATAGCTTTATTTGTTGCATTGTATCTATGTTACAAAAGGGTATCTTTAGGGGAAGCTTGACTCTTTCTATTTTACGTGGAATAAGCCAACTAAACTCTTTCTTCCTGGTTTCCAAAACGTTTCCGACACGTTGTTTCTTCAATAATTCATCTTAGAATATTCGAAAAAATGAGTCTTTGTAAATTACCCCCCTATTCTGTAGTTGTATTGCGAAAACTCCCACTTATTAGTATTTACATTTTGCCCCCTCTATTATCGGTTTTGATCGCAAAATGTCCCCTTCCATCCAACTAAATGAATCTTTTTTAACTTAATCGAGTATGAATTCGACCCAAAATTAATTAATAAGCCAATCACGAACAAATAGGGAGTAACGCATAATCTTTGTGTCAGAACGGAAATCTAACCGTTGACCGGTCAAATAGTCAAAATCAAAATCCTTTTCACACTTAAATATAAGATGAGTGCAGTTAAGTTCTACTCCTTCAAACGACGTTTGAATCAGAGATGTCAAGTTAAATGGAAACCTAGATTAGACCTAATTTTATAATATAATTAAAACTAATTATAAGGATTAACTTAAAATAATCTAAATTAACTTACTGAAAGCCTTAAATTATCTAAGATTACAAAATTATTTAAATAAAATATTAAAGATCAACCTAAATTACTAAATCCAAGAAAAACGTATTTAAATCTATTCATTAACTTAATCTAATCTATGAAATAAAGGCTCCTAATATTAAATTAATCTAAAGAAATACATTTAAAGAAAGTTCTAAGTAATGAATAAGGAAACAGAACTATCTAAACCTAGATTATCCATCTAAAACAGTAATCTAAACCATTTAAAGCAAGAAAGATTAACTAGGAATTAAAGAAACGATGCCATTGCATTAAAGAAATCAACTTACAGGAACAGTAAACATAATGGAAGAACAGAATGAAATCCAGGCACGCATGCTCTGTGTTTGGTTTGCGAGAGAGATTACATGGTGAAAGAAGAAGACTATTTATACTAGAGCAGTTGGATAACTTCTGTTGATTACGTTCTCCACGATCTTCCGTCTTTCACTCTTGATTTGCCGCGTGTCCTATATTCTCCGATATTTCCTCATTTCTTCATTATCATGTTCTGCCCGATGACGATTGCGTCTGGGCGATAGGCTTCTGGCCGATAACGGTTGCGTCAGGTTGGTGAGCTTGTGTATGTAACGTCATCTTCTTTGATTGTTGTTCTCTCTTATTCCATTTCTTCATCGTCCAAAGCTGACATCTTGTTGTCTATGAATAGACTAAGTCTTTGGCCGATAACCTGTGATCGCTTTTGATCAATGAACTTCTTGTGTAAGGAAAATCATCGTTCTTAGTCAACAATGTCATCGGTCTTAAATCATCATCGCTCTTGATTGATGGTTTCTTTATGTGGAAACAATCATCATTCTTGATTGATGATTCTTCTCTTTGGGCGATGGACTTCTCTGAGCGATATCATTCTTAGGGTGATGATCTTATCTCTGAGCGATATCGCTCAATTGGGTTTGAAAGTCTGTCGGTCATATTTATTATGCTAACATGTTAATCATTGATTGGTTAGCCATTATATTGGCTAACAATTTGTTATGAACTAAAGGACACATAAAGTTGGAGAATTTTGTAATGTATTCTCTGTAGATGTAACTGTACAAGGGGCCATCCCTTTTATAGGATAAGGGGCAGTAACAAAAGGCAAGAATAAGAATCTAATAGTAAGACCCTCAAACCATCCTAATCTAGGTCAATCAATCATGGTCTAAATTAGGTAGATACAAATATGCTAACTTGAGTTTGTAAACTAAATCACTATGGCGACCAGATGATGAGCTTTCATGAAGATGTCAACTAACTGATCAACAGAAGCAACATGATGCAATTCAAGAGTACCCTGTCCAGTATGATAAAGAATGAAATGACTGTCGATCTCAATGTGTTTTCGTGCACTCATGAAAAACTATATTGTGAGCAATTTGAATGACGCTAGTGTTGTCACAATGAATAGAAGAGTTGCTCGGTAAGGAAACACACATATCCTGTAGTAACCATCAAAGCCATAAATATATGATCAGAGGTAGTATTTGCCAGTGCACGATACTCCGCTTTGGTACTAGAGTGAGTGGCTATTGTCTGCTTCTTACTTCTCCATGAGATAAGAGATGTGCCAATCATGAAGCAGTCCTCAGTAGTAAAGCGACGATCAGGGGGATCCCCTGCCCAATCAGCATATGAATATACTTGAAGAACTAAAGGAGAGTGGGCAAAGAAATGAATGGTAGTCTTTAAGATAGGAAGGAGGAGCTCGTACCCGGCTAGAACTATGGATATCTAAAGTAGAAGAAGACTCGGGAGAGCTCGATGTGATTGGTAGATCATGTGATAGTCCAAAGTCGTTAGGAGCAACCAGTGGTTGATCACCCATTGAACTTTCATCACCTGCGCCACTAGGATGCTATGGACACATATCTATGATAGGATCAATGAAAATGGGTGAGTGAGTGGGAGGATTGGACAATAAGTGGGATAGACTAGTGAACGGCTTGTGTTCCCAAAAAATGAACATATCTAGAAATTCGAAGACACTTAGAGATAAGATCATAGCACTGGTAGCCTTTGTGCTCAATGGCATAACCAAGAAAGCAGTAGAGACGGGATCGCGGTTCATGTTTGGTGCGCTCATGAGGTGGGAGTAAAACGAAACAAGCACAACCAAAAACTTTTAAGAGAGAATAATTTGATACATTTCCATAAAGAAGCTCGTAGGGAGATCGATTTAAAATATTGGGTGGTGGGACTCGATTGATGGTATAGACGGCTGTAAGAGTGGCTTCTCTCCAAAAGGATTCAGGAAGAGAGGTTGACAAGAGGAGAGAATGAACGGTGTTCAGAATATGAAGATATTTGCGTTCTACACATCCATTATGTTGGGAAGTATAAGGACATGGTCGATGAGATAGAGTGCCTTCCTGTTTAAGTGCTTCTACAAATGAGGCACCCGTATACTCCATGGCATTATCAGAGTGAAAGATTTTGATAGATCAATCAAACTGAGTTTTAATTATTTATTGAAATTCATGAAATACATTAATTAACTCAGATCGATCACGTAAGAAATAGAGTCATGTGTATCGAGAGTAATCATAGATAAAAGTAACAAAATAGCGAGATCCCCCCTTAGTGGGAATGAGAGCATGCCCCCAAATATCAGAATGAACAAGATTAAAAGATGCATATGTCAAATAGGTACTGTTAGGAAAAGAAAAAGCCTTTTGTTTACCTAATTGATAAGAAACACACTCAAAAGTTTCAAATTGAACTTTTCCTAAGTGACCATTGGTAGTTAAAGATTGGACACGAGATAAAGATGTATGGCCAAGGCGAGAATGCCAAGTACTTGAACAAATAGCAGCAATAATAGTTGGACCAGAACCAGGGGCATGCAAGGAAGAAAGCTCAAAGAGGCGACCAATTTTATGACCTGTCCCAAACTCCCAACTACCTGGCCGTCTTCTGATCCTGCACTTCACATTTTTTATTTGAAAATGTTATTGTAAAACCATGTTCAACAAGTTGTCCAATTGAAAGAAGATTAAGTGACAAATTAAGGACTAAATATGTGTTATGTGTTAGGCACAAAAGAATAGAGGTAGAGACATGGCCTATATGACTACCATACATATATGTCATAACCATGAACCATGAGCAATGTATATGACAGGACTAGGATTTAATAAGTGGAATCGATGAACCAGGAAGAGGCCATACTTGAGGGGACGGAGAGTGCAGTAGAGAGACGGGAAAGAACCTTATGAATGATTTCCTCCAAGTCAGCTGCAGTAAGGGATGACGCAAATGCAGAAGAAAAGTCAGGAGCTGGTGTGCCGGCAGAAGCCATAGCAACAGTCTTGGCGAAATTCACATGCGTCTTCGCCTTCTGAGCATCTCTAACAGCTTTAACTTGTCTCTTGTAGAAGTTAGAGATGTGGTGACCCTCTTGCTTACAGTAATGATAATAACCATGACAATAGCGTGGTCTAGAAGGTGCAGTAGCCACCACGGGAGGAATACCATTTGCCAGCATCATATGCACACAGTGAAGGGAACCTCGCCGAAGTCGAGGTGCTATCTTAGGGACAACAACCAAGACACAAGGCACATCAAGAATTAGGATGACACATCAACCAAGATATCAGAAAGAGGACTGGAGAAGTGCGTCGGAAAGAATGAAGCGCACCAAGGCTGTGAATGTTGTCGTAGAGGACACCGGGGACAAAGACGACTGGTCGCGAGCGTGGCCTGGCCATGGACCGACCGGAGCAAAATCGGCGGAGACAGACCGTGATTGTCACGCCCCGCCCCGGGATATACCCACCCCGACCACGAGACACGAGGGAAAACCTGTTCTACACTAATACAACATAATCAACATGCTCTCAACATCACAATCTAAAGCATCATAACTTCACTATATTCAACTTGACATATAATCAAGTTTCGAGGCACTAAATTATTCATGAACAACCCAAAAATTTATTCCAGACTTCCAGGATCAATAACATAAATTCAAGTAATCCAATACTTAATCCAAAAGATTAATTACAATATCCTGATTCTGAATACATGAATCAAATTATTACTCAAATCTCATAATCCCAATATCACTACAACTCTCAAATGAATGTAATGAAATAAAATAAATGGATTTAATGTCGAATCCTCCAACGATCTCAAGCTCGGACGTCATCACCTGATGAACCTACAAAAATAGGGGTGAGCAAAAAGCCCAGTAGGAGACTAACTATGACACACAAGAAACTAACTAATAACCAACCTAAATAAGCAATGTAATCTGGCGCCGAAGTCTTAGCTCAAGGGAAGTCACAACCTAAGCCCAAGCTCGCAATCGACCCATCGCTCCCCTCACGGTCCGGGCGACTACCCTGCCAACAGTGGGCACAACTCGCTCTCCACCACAGTCCGGGACATTACCCTGCCAACTGTGGGCACAACTAGGCTGGCGTCGACTAGCAGACATTAGGCTACCTCCCAATAGCCACTAAGACTAAGGTTTCAGAGGATCAATCAATCTTCGAACGATAATAATTTACTTCTCTCATCCAATTTAGATTTCATAATCATTCTCCTAAACCCCCGATCGATCACGGGGACCAAGTCCACCCGTAGCCTCGATCGCAAGTTCCTAGACCTGCCCCCGACCTATTCATGCAATGCGTTCTTGTACAAGATTTAATTTGAACATCACCAGAACGTAGTACACATGTCCAACACCACCATATTGTACCAGCAATTAAGTACAACTCATAAGCATCACATGATTGTATCTAATCACATATCATCCAAGCATTAAGGTAGTTCACATACATACGAATAAGCAATTCCAAATCACATTAATTGCACAACAACAATTAGTCATAGTTGACACATCACACATCACAGACAACCATAACCTTCCATGAGAAGTGATCAAACAGGAATCAACTTCTAATTAAACGACCTGTGCAGTCACCTACACATTAATAAGAAATTCTACAATTCAAGCAAAATAGTAGAGCACGTATACTAAGATAACCATAATGTAACCAGCATAGAATTATTACCATGAGTATCACATGAGATATATTTATCCATGCATCATCCATGATATATGTTAGTTATAATAATTAGTTTCATGTATGCATCTGGATAGTCCACCTACCTCAACAGAAGAATAAGAACAACTCCCCAGGCCACCAGATCCAAGCACTATGCCTCAGCTTCCTCTGTTGCCATGCAAGAATACATCCTACTTATTAAGAGGAAAATACTAGCTAGTAACCCCAAGTGAAGTTAACCCTACTGTAGCAAAACCCATAGGAGCTGCCAACAGGAAAGAAGAGAAGCGAAGAAAGGGAGTTTGGAGTTGATTATTCCTACTAAATCGAAATCAACAGGTATGCACAATTGCAGCAAGGCTAGGATATGCTGAACACTATCCAAACCCAAAGAGAATTATAATTCTATAGCCAAGGTACCCCGCATAGCCATTCATGCAAAAAGAACAAAAGCCCCCACAACAACTCGTGCTAACATAAAGCTTGCTCACGGAAGTATGCAATTCAGAACTTGCAAAGATTAAGAAATAGAGCTAGAATTAAGGAAGGACTAGCAACCGAATCCCTTGTTCTTGTCATATGTTTCCATAATCAATACCCAGTAGCAATCCATACATGGTCCGAGAAAAATGAACAGAGAGATCCACCCCCACCCAAGCTACTGCGGCATAGAAACAATTCCTCAAACACCTTACATGCATGCTCAGGAGACTGCTTGTGAGGACCTATCCCTCTACCCCTGTGGCTCGTTGTAGACCGCAAGGGCAATTTGGTAAATTATGCATTGTCGGTTTGTTCCGCACTCGCGTGTGCACACACTGACCATGTTTGTGTTAGTGTTTGATTAGAAAGGTTAGGTGGACCCGGGATCGAAAGATCTGGGCTTGGGCTTAAGTTTTAGCCCAAGTCTAGCTTTCTGCACCTAAAGGATCGATCCTTCCTTACTAGAAGATCGATCTTTTGATGCCAGAAAGTCAAGGTGTGATCGTCATGAAGGATCGATCTTCCCTCAAGGAAGGATCGATCTTTCATAGGTCGGTTCGTTTGTCTATAAAACGGACGTAACCCTCTTCCTTGAATCCCTTTTGAAATTCGCGTTCTTGAGCTCAGAGCCGCCGGATGTTGGAGAGATTTGGGATGATCCAAGGTCTAGCAGCTGGGATTGAAGCAGCTCTTGCCTAGGTAGGGATCCTACCTATGTTTGTTTTTCGGTTTTGTGAGTTTTGAGTTGATTGTGCTTTCTTTTGCTTAGATCTCATTGCATACTTGTTAGTTTGTAGTATTTCCACCGGTTTTGGACTCATGGTCCTTCGTACTACCATATCTCGGGGTTTTGTGAGATTTGGTGGAGTTTTCCGAATGTATTTATCGTCGGAGGTTAGTCGGAGAACCCAACAAAATCGATCTTTCCTGGAGAAAGATCAATCCTTCTTGTTGGTCATGCTGAACCCGATGAAGGATCGATCATCTGGTTGGAGATGATCAACCGTGTGCCTTGGGTAGCATGGGATCCCCCTTGTCGTGAGGAGGATCGATCTTCCTGGGAGGAAGGATCGATCTTCCTTGGTGCGGCAAGAGGGTGCCCTCTGTCGCGAGGATGATCAATCTTCCTGGGAGGAAGGATCGATCTTCTTTGGCTTGACAGGAAAGAAAAGCTCTCTGTAACTTGAAAGATCGATCCCTTCTTAGGGAAAGGATCGAGTCTTGAGGACAGAGAGGGATTTTTTTGGTTTTGTCCGCAGGGCTTTGTATGTACAGTTTTCCTTATAGCTTTATATCTTGTACATACTCTTAAGCATGCTAGCTCCATATTAGGGCCAGTGGTAAACCAGAAGAGTGATGACTCCTGGGGTGTTTAGAATAAGCGGGTGAATGGCCCTACAGCTTTCCTTAGCCTTGCATGCCGGCATGCATCGAGGGCTTTTACCTGCGTGGTTTGTCTCTGTTGTTTGCGAGGCTGCTTCCCGATGCAGGTTGCTGGTGAACTGGCTGACAGTTGGTGGTGTACCACTACAGTAGTTCGAGACCTTAAATATCTGTTCACCACCCCCGACCGGCAGTGTGCCGTGCCCAGACCGTGTAATGCTATCATCACATACTGCTGCATGCTTTAACTATTCTCTATGCGTATGTTCATCGCACGCATCTCTGTTGTTGCATTAGTTGCATGGTTAGGGTGTGGGCGATCTATGGGTCACCGTCCCGAGGCTGGAAGCTCGGATTTAGCCCTAGGATCAGGGTTGGGTAGTTTGGACCTGGTTTGAATTGTGGTGTACAGTCAAATTCGATGATAGGCCTAGATGACTGGTACACATGTTGCTTGATGATTGTAGAGGTCGCGTCGGCCTTGAGTCGGATGCTGAGGTGTAGCCGGTGTCCCACTGTGTTGACCCTTGAGTAGAGGGGTTGCCTACTCAGTGGTGCCATTTCCCCCCTGCAGTGTCATTCCCTGCTTGTGGCCCAGCAGTGTTAGTTCCTGTTTAATGAGTGTGACATGACATGTGACCAGTTCTTCTGAAAGACCATGATCGTGGGGCTCAGAGACACGCGGTGGGGTTATGGGGCCTCTATATACACCCAGGTCTTACTTGAGGGTGACATTATTGCGTTCCCCTCTTCCTTCTGTGTGTCGTAGTGTAGTTTCCCTGCTGAGCTTAGTTGCTCACTCCTACCCGGACTGCGTTTTGCAGGTGCAGACGTTAGCTCATCTTCGGTGGCCCCTACCGGACAGTTGGTTGGAGGTGTGGCGGCGCCAGGCGGAGTCTGAGAGGTGGTGATCATTTACTTGCTTTAAACCCTTTGTTAGTTAGTCTCCTACGGGAGTTATATGTTGTATTCGAATCTTCCCCTCTTCGAGGATATGTATATTAAACTCTTTTTGGATTTGTAAATCGTGGGTTCGAGGCTTGTTAAATTATTGTCTTTTAATTGAGGGTGTTGTTTTGGTGAATTGCTAAGGAGACCAATAGGTTAGAGGGAACTCTCGTCAAATTTTTCGCGTTTCGTTAGGTTCCGGTTCGAGTCGCCCGGCCCGGTTGGGCTTTCTCGGGTCAGGGCGCGACACAACTACTATCCAGAAGAAAATGAAATAGCAAGCACCCAATGCTATCGACCATACATCCTCGGATTTAAATCCAAAACAGAGGTGATGAAACAGAGATCATACCCAACAGTTGGTCTCAAAAACAAACTCACAATCACAACAACCCGATCGATCAATGAACAAGAACAAAAAAAATCAAATCAATGAGATAAAGGCTCCGGTGAGGGAAGAAGACAAAGCACCCACTGAACCAAATAAAAACAAGGAAGAAAACAAACCACAATCATGGGAATTTGATCAATAAAGAAGAATCCAATCCAAACATAACGATAGGAAACAGAATCTCAAGGACTCCATTTGATCAAGGGAAACCCGTCATCCAAAGATCCATACCGATCTTGCATAAATCCAAACCAAACAACCAGGAACTAGAAACTCAAGAGAAACTCCAGCCGATCAACTCAAGCTCCAACCAACCAGAAATCAAAAGAATACCCAACCAAACAATCAAGAGAAACCCGTCGGGGAAGAACGTCGTGAGGGAGAAAGGAATAGAGGTTTCTAACCTCCAGCCGGTGAAGATTCTCCCCGCCGGCGGCGACGATCTCAGCGGTGTCGACCACAGGCATCGGGCGTCGTCTCTCTCTCGCGAACGGCGGCTGGAGAAAAGAAACCCAAAGGGGTTTGGGGTTAAGATAACTTATTACAGGTATTAGGTTTAGGGTTTATTAAGGAGGATTTTACTAAAAAACCCCTACGAAGAGTGGTATTAGCATAAAAGTCCTCAGTTTGTATATGGGTCCTCAAAGTGATAGAAGGATGTCATTGGGGAAATGCCAGGATCACGAGTGGAAGGGAAAACAGAGCATGCGACTGGGAACTCGGGGCTGCATGCTCGAGAAGAGAACGCCGTTGTGGAGGACAGAGGGATGGTGGAGATCACGACGCGACCCAAAACGAGAGGAGGCGTGAGCCACAAAGATGAGCGGATCATGATCTGCTCCGGGAGCTCATGTCGGATCTCATCGGAGCACGATGAATAACTTGATCCGTTGATCACCAAAGAATCCACGATCAGATGTGAACCGAATCAAGCACGAACGGTCCGGATTCGAGCTTGTCAGGCATGGTGGATCAAACCCGCTCTCAACTAAAGGGCAGAGAAGGTTGTAGAATTTTGTAATATATTATATGCAGATGTAACTGTATAAGGGGCCATCCCTTTTACGAGACAAGGACGCAATAACAAAATGATAATAAGAATACAATAGGTAGGACCCCCAAACCATCCTAATCTAGGTTCATCAATCAAGGCCTAAATTAGATAAATACAAATATGCAAACATATATACTAATAGTTCTTTTTAAAATAAATAATTATTAAAAATCAAAAGACATAAATTTCCATGTTGCAATCTCACTCTCCTATCTGAATACAAATTCGAAAAATCTAAATCAATCCACCAATCAAGAGTAATTTGCTCACCGTTTCTCCACTGACATAACTGAACATAATCAAGTTAATTTGTCAAAGGAATTTCACCGTAGGGGGTTTTCTGCAAAGAAAATCAATAAAAGAAGACCCAAGTGCAAATACCAATAACACAAAAGGGTTTTCCACAATATAGCTAGCAAGAAGATAGGCATGGGTACTTCTTTCATCGATGAAGAAGAGTCTGGAAACCAAAGCAAAAACATCACCCAAGAAAGCAAAGAAAAAGACTCCGCATCGAATCGCATCCATTCCTACGACGCCGCTATTTATCACCCTCAACGGTCAAAAAAAGGAGAGGAATTGAATGACTCCAACGTCACCATATCGTCCTCCAAAAGCGAAGCATAACTAGCAAACAAGCCAAGAAGAACAACACCAGAGAAGCCCCACAGATCCAGCTCATTCCATCCCCAAATCCCTAGAATCCTCTCGAGAGTACCTTTTGATCCGTGTTCAAAGGGTGGAGGAGGAGAGAGCGGGAGCTGAGGTGGAGGGAGATGGGAGTGGTGTGTCCGGCGAACGCGTTCAGGTACAATGGGACGCTTTGCGCGTGCGATCCGGGTTTGTACTTGGTTAATGGGAGTTGTGTGGCGTTTGATGCGCCGCCCGGGGTGGCGGCGATGAGCGGTGGGGTGGAGCGGAACCCGACGTTCTTGAGCACCGTGCTGCCGCTCGATTCGATTAGGCGGCTCACGCAGTCGCAGGCGGTGCTGCTGGAGGCCACGCTGGCGGCGCTTGTCTTGTGGCTGGGGTTTTGCGTGGCTGTGCGGTTTGGGAAGCTCAAGGAGGGGAAGAGCGTTTGGTATCGTCTCCGGTGGTGGATTAGCCGGCTCGATTTTTACTTCGACACCAAGCATTGGCTGGTAAGGAGCGCCTTTCCATGCTTCTTCTTCTTGTTATCCAGTGTTTTCTTATTTTAACAGAATGACAAATGGCGAAAATCTTTGTCTTTGTGACATTACAACACAAATATATAGTGCGTTATCCTTTGACACATTTAGAGGTAGGGGTGTTAGGTGGGCGAAGGCAAGCTTCGCGGAAGAAGTTATAATCAGAAAGGACTGATCTCTTGGGTTTGTGTGCAGCGGGTGACAGAGGAGAGAGGATAACTAAGGACGCCGTGAACATCTAATTGCTTTGCCTTTTCCTCATTCCACTGCGTACCATGTTACTTGCTTCTCTTTTGAATTTACCCAATGAATCACAAAATATAATTACCCAAGGAATTCAAAATATAATTCAGGCCTGTTTCTTGGCCTGCGGCAATGGCCCATGCTTGGCTTGATAAGTAGACAATCCTAGATAAACAACTTATCCCAGCTGAACCGCGCCTTCCAATTTCACCATTTATTCTAAGTCAGCTGTTATCTTAAATGTCAATCAGCTTTGAATTCTTTGAACGTATACCAAGGGTTCTAAATGTGTGATATGCATAAGCAGATATGGATCTTCTTAAGTTCTTGGATACGATTATTGTTGAATAGAGTTGAACTTAGGATGAAATGTAGAGAGGACTGCAATCTTGCCATTAATTAGCATGAATAACATTCTGTTGAGTGTAGCTGCTTCTACCATAGACACCACGATGGCCAGTTCAATGAGCTGTGACCTCATGCTGTCAAGGTAAATCAAGCCATGAGTAGTTTTTTATCTTGACCTTTTGATGGTCTTTTGTCATTCTCATTTGGATTCTTTTGTTGGCAATTGTAAGTTTGTTACTTATAGTCTAATAGTGCTCATATGGTTCTTGAAGATGGACAAATGCATCTAACTTCTTTGCTTATGCAGGATGATCACAGGGTTGTAGTGAAGAGGAAAACAGAGTTGGGTGGAACATTTTCTGTAGCAAGCTGGATATTGTTCATTGGTTTGCTGTCTGCGTGAGTAATGGATAGGTTTTTCCATCCATCTTGTGTCCTGTCTTCCTTTTAACTTTCAGGGCATGCTGCAAATTAAATAGTAGTTTTTGATTTAGTTCAGTAAGTGCTTCATCTGAATCTGCTACTTCATCATTCATTGGTGACAGGTCACTATATCAAGTTATTACAAAAAGAAGCATTGAGGTGTATAGGGTCAGGCCAGCCAATGCCCCAGATTTACTTTCATTTGTCAATGACATGGAATTCAACATAACCACAATTTCCAGCATGACTTGTTCTCAGTTACGTGGCCATGATACTTTGGTAACTGGAATTCCTGGGTTCATTGACTACAGAGTTTTCCCATTGTCAACCTATGTAGATTATAATTGCCACAATACAAGCAGGGGACCTATGGTGTCTTTGAGATGCAACAATTGCCAGATCCCTCGAAGAGACCACTATATTTCGTGGCACTTTGTTGATTTTCCAAATGATCCGGCCACTGCTGTTGGTTTTGAGTTCAGCCTTAGTGCAAAGAGCCATGTTGATGATAGACAAGTGAGCTCTGTCAGTGGCACTGTGAAGCTGGTGACAAATAATCAGTCAACGACCTTCAGGGGACAAGATTTGAATATATTAAAAATACACCTGTTTCCTCAAATATATAGCAATATGCATGACTTGAGGATTATTCAGCCTCTCTTTTATGACTTCATTCCTGGATCATCGTTTTCTGATGCTAATGCTCTGCAAGCCTCTCTTCAAAGCTCGAAGAATGGACTTATTAACACTACATTATCCATCAGCTTTCTTTCTGATTACATAATGGAGATTGACCGTGAAAATTTAATCGGGCCTGGTAAGGATTATTTCTTTGGTAATCTATCTCATGTATTAATCTTATAACTTAACGCAATAATTAATCTGAGCAAGAATCTCTTTCAAGTATTGTTTCTGTAAAGTCAATTCTGTTCTTACAATAGTTGTTGGTTGATAATTTGATGAAGTTTGTTGAAAGCCTTAGTGAATACAAGCAATTTTTTGTTAAATTGTTGAGCTTTCAAGTAAGTGATTGATATTCTCTATACAACTAAGGAAACAAATATCTTTTTGGTTGTTTGGATATCCTGGATTAAGAATGATTAAAGATTTTTTCAAATATAGTTATTGTTTGCATAAGAATGAAAAGTCAAATGTTCAACTTTCTTGGCTTTTCATGTTGCCTTCTTCATCAGTTATTATTGTGAGCCTTGTATTTAGTTTTTTTTTTTGTTTCTGTCTTCAACTGAGACCGATGGTAGACTACTTGTGTCAAATTGTTCCCTGATTTTCCCATCTGCACAATATTAGCTCCTAGATTCTACTTTAGTATTTTTCTTTCATTTTAGTTTGCATTTGGAATATATGGAGATCTTTTAGTTTTGACAAGATGCATTAAAAGATTGGTTTCTTACCTAGCTTGCCAAAGACCTTTCCTTTTTCCCGCGAGTGTGGTTAACAAAGTTTTTGCAGTCTCTCAATAATAGCAAGTCCTGTCTTTTGCTAGAAAAGTGATGAACAATGAAAAAGAGGAGAGCACTTCTATTAATTAAGTACATCATCCTAGAATTGTCTTACTTCTCTCCATACTGTCTGCTTTAGTACCCATGTAGGTGCTTTTAGTAACACTAATTAACAACCAAATTGTGTTATAGTTCGGCTTGCTATAACCTCTATGAGATGAATTGTAGGGATTATGATGGCCAAAACCCTAGATGTTGCCAATGAGCCTTGTCCAATCCACTGGCAAGGTTTCATCTCTATTCCTTCTCTTATATTGGCAGGTGTATGACACATTATCAGGGTATTCTTTCTTTCTTCAGCGCCTTGCCCTATTAGTGCAAGTACTGTGACATTATTGGGTTTTTTACACTTTCTATTCAAAGCAATCTTTCTCTGCTCATACTTGATAGGCTTAGAGAGTTTTGACAAAGCTGACTTCTCTATTGTGAGAGTTCCCCTTATATAGAACATGTACAAGCTGACTTTCAGCCCATTAGAGCAGCAATCTACCATATACAAAATTTTCTATAGCTAGATTACAGCTAGAATATCCTACAGCTAATATATCCTAACTAAGGAAAGAAGTAAAGATTTACAACTATAGAAAGTTAGCTGTCAAAGCTGTCCAAGATTTAGAATCTGTTAGATTTAAATGGCTAGCTAGCAGCTATCATATGATAGAGGAAAACTTTCCTTTGACATCCCCCCTCAAATTGATGCTGGTAAATCTACAAGCATCAATTTGCTAACAAGGAAATTGTGGTGCTGCCGTGTCATGGATTTGGTGAAGATATCTGCGAGCTGTAGGGTAGTAGAGATGTGCGGAAGAGTGATAACTTTGCGGTCAAAAGCCTCCCGGATGAAGTGGCAGTCAACCACTATGTGTTTCGTGCGCTTGTGGTAGACAGGGTTTGCGGCAATTTGAATGGCGCTAGTGTTGTCAGCATGTAGTGGAGTAGGGTGAACCTGGGTGAAACCAAGCTTGGTGAGGAGACCACGCAGCCAAAAGATCTCGGAGCAGGCAGCAGCCACGGCGCGGTACTCGGCCTCAGTGGATGAATTGGAGACACAGTCCCGCTTCTTGCATTTCCAAGAGATAAGAGAATTACCAAGGAACATGCACCATACAGTAGTAGATTTCCTAGTGTCCAGGCAGCCTGCCCAATCAGTGTCACAGTAGGCTTGTAGTTGGAGTGAAGAACTAGTAGGGTAGAATAAGTTATGACTAGGTGTGCCAAGGATGTATCGAATGATGCGGCGAACAGCAGCAAGGTGGAGATGCCTAGGTGCTTGCATGAACTTGCTGACGGTGTGAACATCATAAGAGATGTCTGGCCAGGTGATGGTTAGATAGATTAGACTACCAACCAGCTTCCGATAGAGAGTTGGATCCTCAAGGAGCTCCCCTTCATGACGTCTATATTTCACATTAATTTCCATGGGTGTTTCAACAGAAGTAGTGTCAGTGAGTCTTGCTAACCGAACCAGATCATGAATATACTTGTTCTGATTCAAGAAGAGACCTTGAGGTCGATGAAGCACCTCTAGCCCCAAAAAATAGGTGAGCTGGCCAAGATATTTCATGTGGAAAGTAGAATGCAACAATTTCTGAATTGTCGAGATGGCTGCCAAATCATAACCAGTGACAATGATGTCGTCCACATAAACAAGGAGGACAACAACGCCATTAGATGTCCTCTGTAGGAAAAGAGAGGAGTCATACTGACTCTGTGTGAAAGAAAAACCAAGGAGAGTGGTTCGAAATTTTTCAAACCAAGCTCTTGGTGCCTGCTTCAAACCATACAGAGAACGATTTAGTTTGCAAATATCAGTAGGAGAGGAAGTAGGCATACCACAGGGAAGTTTCATGTAAACTTCCTCCTTGAGATCACCATGTAAGAACGCATTCTTAACATCCATTTGATGCAAGGGCCATGATTGAGAGGCAGCAAGGGCTAGGATTGTTCATACAGTGGTCATCTTAGCCACCGGTGCGAATGTCTCATCATAGTCTAGACCATACTCTTGCTTGTTACCAAGAACCACCAACCGAGCCTTGTAACGGTCTATGGAGCCATCAGAACGAAATTTGATAGTAAACACCCACTAACTCCCAATAGGTTTCACCGACGGGAGACATGGAACCACATCCCAGGTCTGATTTTCTTCAAGTGCGAGAAGTTTTGTTTCAACAGCTTTCCACCAACATTCATGCTCCATTGCCTGTTTATAACACGAGGGAATAGGAATAGAAGACAAGGTGGCTATCAAGGATAAAGGAGGAGTGAAACCAAACATATCTGGGGGTCTACGAACTCTAGTACTGTGTCGAAGAGGAGCAGCTGCAGTTGCTGGAACAAGATCAACAGTCGGGGGATCAGCGGGAGGTGCTGGAAACTGATTTGATGTGGAGCGCGATTGTCGCTGGTACACAAGAAGAGGCTTGGGAGTTACCTGATCTGCAGGAGGATCAACAAACAACAGCAGAACATAAAATGAAGAGGAAGTAGGATCTCGACGGGTGGTGAAAAAATACTGATTTTCTAAAAAAATTACATTTCTAGAAACCCTAATACGGCGCAGATTTGGATCATAGCAAAGAAAATCTTTTTGGTGTACAGAATATCCTAGAAAAGCACATTGAACTGATTGAGCAGTTAGTTTTGTGCGTTCGTGTGCAGGAAGATGAACGTAGCACACAACCAAAAGTACGAACATTAGAATAATTTGGAGGATGACCAAATAACCTTGTGAAAGGAGATATGTGGTTCAACGATGGTGAAGGCAATCTGTTGATGAGGTGGACAGTGGTGGAGAGAGCTTCACACCAGAACTGAGAGGGCACGGATGACTCTAATAAGAGTGCGTACAACATCGAGAAGATGACGGTTCTTTCTTTTAGCCACCCCATTTTGCTGAGGGGTTGAAGGACAAGACCAATGTGAGATTATGCCATGAGTTTTTAGAAATTCCTGAAACAAATTAGACATGTACTCACTTCCATTGTCAGAGCGAAGGATTTTGATATTGGCAGAAAATTGGGTCTGATTATGTGCATGGAAAAGCTTAAAAACAGAAAAAACTTCTCCTTTAGAACGTAAGAAGTAAATCCATGTGAACCGGTTATAGTTGTCAATGAAAGTGACAAAGTACTTGTAGTTAGCATGAGAAGTAACCGGTGACATACCTCACACATCACTATGTATCAAGTCAAATGGCTGGACAACATTTGATGTGTGAGTTGGAAATGACAGTTTTACTTCTGCCAAGCTTACAAGAATTGCAATCAAATTGGGCAGCACTAAGAGATGGTGACTCTTTATTTCCAAGTAAACCAGAATTTAGCAAATTATGAAGAACATTAGAGTTTGGATGTCCAAGACGTTTATGCGATGCTCGACAATCAACATGAACAGAGTTGAAAGTACCAAACCCTAGCTAAAAAGACCAGCACACTCAAGGGTTCAAATCTAAAAAACCCTAACAGAAACCAAACACAATATAAAACGACAAAGGCTGCAGCTAACAATTACTTAGCTAGAAAATCACGGCAGACCACAACAAGCATAGGTTGAATAAAAACAAAAAGGCAGCGAAAAAAGTTCATGTCAAAACATTGTTGCAAGAATACAAATGGGAACCTCATGCATGTGTGAATACCTAGATATGATAGAAAACTATTCTTAAATACCCATGCAATGTAATAGCAGAATTTCACATGTGCATGTACCAGTTCTACGTTATATTCCTTTTGTTGTGATCTACGAGCAATAGTGCTTAGTTCGAAGAAAATCTCTCACAACAAAGCATAGTAAATCTAATCCACATACTCTTTAGTTTGAGAATTAGCATGGTCCATATGTTAAATTTAAGTTACTTATCCAAGTATCAGTTATTATAAACCACATCAATCACACATGTGCGCAAGAGGTTTTTAACGTGGAAAAACTTCTCAAATGAGAAGGAAAAAACCACGGGTCCAATAGGACCATTAAACCATCCACTAATAGAAGAAGTTTACAGACTTACGCGATTAGGACCGACGTCGACACATTCGACTCCTCTATAGACGCTGGACACGAACCAACCGGTTCTTCAACACCTTCTTCTCTCACGGGATGTACCTTGGACACCTTCCAAGATTTTCCGGACTGGGCACGCCGGATCGCCGGCAACACAGATAGTTTCTTCTCAACTTTTAGCCTCTTCCTCACACTTTTTCCTCAACAGCCACCAAGGCTTCATAGATGCAAAAAGAGGTACATCCCCTAGGGAGTTCACCCGTACACAATATACCTTGATCCCCATATAGTAGGTATGCTCACCATATCAATTTACAGCTGCTCCTTTAATGCTACCTTCCATTCCAACTTCTTCAAATCAAATTAGAATCATCGGCTGCCTTTTCTTCCCATCACTTCCATACATATGCTGAAATCCAATCTTGCTAATCAAGATATCCATATCTAACCACATCTGATTTGATTACAAGACACATACCATATTTGACACGAATTGCCATAATACAAGACTCAATTTAAACCTAACAAGAGTTACAAGTAACAAAAGGTAATGAGAAACATGGAGATGAAGGTACAGGGAAAGGAAAAAGACGTCCCACTTTAGCCTCCCTCGTGATCATCTTCCCGGATTGTTGATCCTGCAGAACACAACCAGATTTAGAGAATTCCACTTTCCAATCATTTTCAACCAATTGGCTGACAGAAACAAGATTAGTGGTAAGGCCAGGAGAGACAAAACATCAGTTAGAGAAGGAGAGGCATCACCAATGGCGGTGATAGGTAAAGAACTGCCATAATCAGTATGAATTTTGAGATTTCCAGAATATTTGTGCACATTGGTAAGAGATTTAGCACTGTTTGTCATGTGATTGGAAGCTGCGGTATCAAAGAGCGCGGAGATGTAGAGAAGGTTTTACCTGAGAATCCTAAAGCAGAGAAGGCATAAACAATCATTTGTTGGATCATTTCAGGAGTCACGGGTGTCACAGAAGCAGGAGAAACTTGTGTCAAAGGTGTCATTTCCACAGAACTGCCAACACTAGAAGAGCCTATTGTGGCAGTATATGTTGTTTCAGATTTCCTGGGGGGTCGGGTAGGACATTCCTTGATAATGTGGCCATCTTTTTTGCAGTAATTGCAAAATTTCTTGGAACAGTTGGAACCGAAATGGCCAAAATTTTTGCAACTAAAGTACTGGATACTGCTCATGTCCCGGCCTCTTGGCTGGCCTTGTGCTGCATAAGCCACAGGAATAGGAGAAGAGGTGGATTGATGTTCCATGATGCTTTGAGTGAAGAGGCGCTGTTCCTCACGAAACAAATCATTGAGGCATGCATCCAGGGATGGGACATGCTCTCGATTCATCAAATTAGATCGGATGCTTTCAAATTCAGATCTCAATTTCATAAGAAACTGAGCTCTCTTAGTAGTTTCATGGACTGATTGAACAAAACTAAGACCTTCGGTAGGTACAGTAGAATAGATGATGTCAGTATATTCAGCCCAAAGATTTATGAAACTAGAGTAAAAATCAGATATAGAGAGACTGTCCTCTTGGAGATTGGCCAAATCAAGTTCAAGCTGGAACTGACGGGCAGTGTTGCTTTGACTGTAGACTTTCTGGAGGTAAGCCCACATCTCGGCAGCAGTCTTTGAGTGTTTGAGGTTCAAGACGAGGTTGCTTTCAACAGATCCGTGAATCCACGCCATGACTTGGGCATCCTTGACTTCCCATTTGGAGTACAGATCCTTTTCTGTCTTTATCTGGAACAGGTTTGCTGGCATCAACATAGCCTCATAGATCGTTGCCTTCGACAAAAACCTTGAAGTGGAACTCCTAGGTTGAGTAGTTCTTGCTAGTAAACCGGTCCAAGAAGGAATCAGACTTGTCTGAAGACATGAAGCCGAGGGAATTGATCGAGAAGAGCCAAGAACGAAGAACGTTGGACAAGAAATACTTACTAGAACTTGAGAACAAGAGAAATCAGAATTGTGGCTCTGATGCCATGATAGGCTTAGAGAGTTTTGAGAAAACTGACTTCTCTATTGTGAGAGTTCCCCTTATATAGAACATGTACAAGCTGACTTTTAGCCATTAGAGTGGCAATCTACCGTACACAAAATTGTCTATAGCTAGACTATAGCTAGAATATCCTATAGCTAATATATCCTAACTAAGGAAAGAAGTAAAGATTTACAACTATAGAAAGTTAGCTGTCAAAGCTGTCTGAGATTTAGAATCTGTTGGATTTAAATGGCTAGCTAACAGCTATCATATGTAGAGGAAAACTTTCCTTTGAAAATACTATTGCAACATTTGTGTAAAATGTTGAACTGAAAAGCAATTTTCTGCTTATCAAGCCTAATTCTAACTACCTCCCTGTAGGAATTCAAATTTGATTGTAGAAAACATTACAAAATTGTTACAGATAAGTCTATTTTCTCTTACTTATTTTGTTGATATGACCATCTTTCTATATGTAGGTGGCAGTGATCTTAACAAGCCAATATCATAAATTTTTGATTCATCAAATATTGTACTAAGCTTTTATTTGCTTCTGTATCTATGTTTTCTTGAAACTGGTACCTCACATTTACTAGCTTGGAATTGACTCTATGTCGAAAGTGCAATTGTAGTTCTAATCAGTTCCAATTCTTTTTGCATAAGCTGCATGGATACACTATGATCCTTATTCTTATCGTGGACGTCTGTTTTTATGCAGTGGGTTTCCTAGCAGATGTTGGCGGTCTTTATTGCATTAGTGTTGCAATTTTCCTTTACTTATTATGGCAAGTAAGTTAACTGATCTTCTAATCTTTGCTTCAATTGTTAGGCTATGATACTATGATCTTCTTTTATGTTTGATTCACTTATTCTTGTAACTTTTTTTAACTTCTTGTCTTTATATGTCCTTCTATTGACTCCCAAACTTTTGTTGCTAAGAAAGATCAATGAAAAATTTTAGACCCCACTAATGGCCTGTGGAAGCAGATATAAAACCTGAACTAGTCATAAGAGAGGAGACATGTGATTTTAAAGTGGAAAACCCTGTTTGGAAAAAACCACGGGTCCAACGTATCAGCCGGCGAAACCAATCCACTAAAAAAGGAAGAGTACCGTTTACACAAATTGACATGGACTCTCTGTACTAACTCCTCAGCTACACGCCGTCATCCCTGCACTTGCTCGACTTTTCGAAACACGGTTCACTATTCTTTTCTTGATTGTTCACCTCTGCACACGCTCGCACTATGACGTCGGCTTGCTCTGAATGATGGAAAAAACTCAGCTTCACCTTTAAGACCCTCTGAGCACAATCTCCTTGGTTTGGCTCTTATCATGCACTACGGACTCAGTAGATATTAACTCAGCTCTTCTTCATTGCTTCTTACTAATATTGATCTTTTGCTGGCGAGAAACTTTATTGTCATGAACTGATGATTGATAATGGTGCTTCTTTCGTCCGACTCTTTGCTTATATAGTGCGAGGCTAAAATTCCGAAGTTGCGCTATGAGGATACGATCATGTATGATATTAGAAGTAAAAGACGTGCTCAACGGCATTGGGATAAGGTACCAAGCAGTCCATACTGAATATGAATTTTTCTTTCTTAGTTTTCAACTTATTGTTTTCTCTGCAACTTTATCCAGTTGAGGAAGTACGTCATGTACACTTGGGGTCCTAGCAACTTGGATGTGAGTAGTAAGAGTATCAAAAGAAATGGAGATGTAATGACAGATTCATTTTGTGGAATTAGATCTTTGCACAAAAATAAGCTTCCGAGTAAGACAGAAGCTACATTTACTGACAATATAGTCGGTTCTTCTAATCCAGTAAGTTTCCTATCTAGTTTGATAGAATATTGTTTATATTCCTCTTTGTTTTCCATGCCTAGGAATTTGAGCCCCTTCTTGGTATTATAATTTGGCTGACATTGTTGTAATCCAGAAATTTCCTTCGGATGCTGTCCTCACAGAAGCAGTCGAGACTGGCTTAGTAGACAGGGTGACAAACTTGGATAGTTCGCATTTAGAAGTTGAACATGTAAGTTTGACTTTCTTACACAATGTTGTTATGCCTTTGACTAGCTTCTTTGAATAATATAGTTCCAGTGAAGATATAATCGGCTTTCCTTTTTTGAGTTGATATTAGAACACCAATATAAGTTGAAGTTTCTTTCCCCATTGGAATATCAGGGTTGTTCTCCATGACCTTTTTTAGGATTGGTTCATTTTGTCTTCTTAAATTGGATTTTTTTGAATATCAGGGTAGTGAAATGATCGACATCTTTCTGATCTCCTATCCTGGCTCTGATACCAGGATGAGAGATATTGATTAGATATCAATATTTAAAGAACTAGCGCTCGATGCTAACGATCTAAAATAGTTCGAAAGGTGGAACTGAAGAGTTAAAGTTAGTCTTTAGATGTCTTATCTAAAGAATATCACTAAAATAAAACAGAATATAAAAATTTACTCGAAGAGTTGTAGCTGAAATTCAATCTTTTTATTTAAACTACTGAAAGAGGCTTACAAAGAAGGGTGATTCTAAGAGAGAAGAGGAGTGAATTCCAGCGTACTACTCAGAGGAGTTCTGCTCCTTATATAGGAGAGCTAAAGATGCTTCATGATGGCATCTGTACAATAATTCAGAAGGAATATTTTCCTTTACATCATGTCAGTCAGTGGAGAATCACTTTTCTTTATGTCATCTGCTAGTAGGGCCCGCCACTTTGTGTGCTTGATGGTTTGCAGTCGGATGAGTGGCCTTTATTCCTTGCTGATAGCTTTTAAAGGAGAGATTCTCCTTGTTTAGTGCTAAACACTTTAACTAGTGGAGTATCCAGTAGTGTTGGTGCTCCACTAGATTTTCCAGCATATCTCCTTTTCCCTGGCATTTGCTGGGATAGGATTTGGGTCCAAAACGCCTCATGATCCTCTTCATACGGATCTTTAGATGATTCCGATAGATATCTTATCGGTACCGGCAAAAGTGCTAGTGAACTCAATTTTCATATACTCAGCACTTCTGCATGATATGATCTTCAGTGGCTTGAGGGAATTTTCTCTCAAAGGCTCGATTGATTCGAGTCATATGGTTTTCAGTGGGAATTTCATGAACCATATTATGATTCAAAACACTTTCGTTTCTCTGGATAATTTTCTTTATTTCGGAAACTTTGGTGTTTACCTCCAGGCCTTTCCACCATTTAATTTGGTATTTTCTTTTGAGGCATGGTAAGTATAACCCATCCATTCATGCCGAGCAGACCCATTTCCATATCCATGGAATTTCTACTTCTGCAAAGAAGTATAAGAGAAACATTCCTTCGAGAATTTCATCTTCTTTTTTCAAAGAGAATTGGATGGGTGGAAACCCATTTATCATATAGAGCAATTATCGGTTTGGGCAAGATTTCTAGCTTGGTACCGTATTTGTACCGCCAATCATATATCCATGTTGGCATATCCTTATGAAGGACTTCAGGGCATAATTTGATAAACCAAGTATGCTTTAGATTCTCGTTTTCACATAAGAAAGCAAGGTAAAAAGCATAATTGTAATCCCAATAATTGAAATTATAATTTTCCTTTTCAATTTTGAACAAGAGGGGTCTATGAGAGCTAAACCCCCATTCTTTTGTTGTCAAGATATTCTTGATAGTGCACTTACTATAAGTAGGTGGCCTTCTCTCATCTAAGTTCTTGTAAAAATGTTCAAAATCTACTTCTCTTTGTGATAAAAGAGATTCCATCCATTTTCTCGGTCTATATACCGAAGTCGGGTAATAGAGATTATCCAAATATTTTTGCCTCAACTTTTCTGGATTGTCGAAGTAGCACATATCTTCCGGCTCTATGTAGACAATTACTTCATAAGCTGTTTTTTTAAACATCACATGATTATTATCCTTTGTTGTTTCGGCAAATAATTTCTTCGTTTCTTCAACAGGGATATTTCCTCTAGTGATTTCCTCGCAAAAATTTGCTTTGATGCTAGATATTTAACATCCTTTTCGATGACACTTTTGGCAGAACTACAATCAATGCGAAGAAGAAATGGTTGATTAAGGATATCATCCTGGAATTTATAAAGGCATTTGATAATTGATAACATTTTTTTTTAGATCGTTAGCATCGAGTGCCAGTTCTTTAGATATTGATATATATATATTAAAGGAAGAGTAGTTTTTGAAATGTCTTGAACTATAAACATAAAAAACCGGTCCATATTTGTCTCCAAACAAATCCAACGGCTGTGATTTCATCTACAACCTCAAGATTCCCACCAAAATTTGTTTCCCACCAAATTTTCCCTCCAAAAATTTCACAACACTCTCTCCCCTCACTACCTTACAAACTCTCTCACCTCACTACCTTACAGGAAAGAGAAGAGAATGTAGAGAGGGAGAGGGAGGAGGTGGCTTCTCCAGTTGACGGTGAGGCTTCTTTAGTTCCGTCCATGCTCTCCGCCCTCTCCGGCTCGAACATCTCCATCGTCGTCGGTGCCGTCAATGGAGATATCCCCACCCTTGCAGCCTCCGCCAGCTCCTGGGCCGCCTCCAACCTCCCCCATCGCCATCGTGTCTGTCGGTAGTGAGAGAGAGAGAGAGAGAGGTGGCTTCTCGAGTCGGCAATGAGGTTCTCTTGTCCAGCCATGCTCTCCACCCTCTCCGGCTCGAACATCTCCATTGTCGTTAGCGCCACCAATGGAGACATCCCCACCCTCGCAGCCTTCGCCAGCTCCTGGGCCGCCTCAACCTCCCCCATCACCATCGTGTTCGTTAGCAACGAGAGAGAGAGAGAGAGAGAGAGAGAGAGAGCGCCGACTACTCATCCCATCTCCCCCATACCTAATACCAGCTAAACAAGAGAGAGAGAGAGAGAGAGAGAGAGAGAGCTGCCTCATCCGCTAGCTCCTGGGCCGCCTCCAACCTCATCCATCGCCATCGTGTCTGTCGGCAACGAGAGAGACAGAGAGAGTGTGTTTGTGTGCCGTCGACGACTCTCCCTCCCTGTAGCTCCAGCACCCCCCCTCCTCTCCTCCTCCCCTTCCCCAAATCTCCTCTCCTCCACTCCTTCAAGAGGACGAAACCCACCCACCCCCCTCCCCCAAACCGGCAGCGCGCATGGGGACGAAGGGGGATTCCGGGCGGAGTAGGAGGCGGTGCCGGCGAGCGATCGGGACCGGTGATAAGGACTGGATGGCGTCAGCGGGAGAGGCAACCGCAACATCAACGGGGGAGGGAGAGAGATCGGGAGTTGAGGGAGAGGCGACTGTGGGTGAAAACCTAAAGCCTCTTGCCATTTTGTTATTTATAGGAGGATCGGGGAGAGATCATGTGTCGTTGATCTAAAGATCAATGGCTGAGATTACAGCTTTAGTTAATTACCGTAGGAGTAATAATAGATCTTGGTTGGTCATGATCTCAAAATCAACGACTAATATCTTAGTTTAGATTTTTATACTAGAATTAGTAAGAGATATTGGTCGTTAATCTATATATCAATGACTAAGAACTCAGTTATGTAGAAAATTTAGGGGAAAATATAAATAGATGAATATATAAAATATGTACCTTTTTTTCTTATTTATATAGAGCCGATAAATAAATCAAGTTGATCGAGCAGATATTGATCGAGCCAACCCTTGCTCATTATCAGCTCAATATAAATCGAGTTGGCATCGAACAAGCCGTTATCGATCTCAAGCTGATTTCGAGCGAGCTGTTATCGAACTAGACTCGAGTTTGAGCAATTTGGACAGAGTGGTTGGCTGGGTTGGAGCTGTTTTTTTTTTCTTTCTTTTTTTTGGAATTTGTAGCTTAGTATAGAGTTTAGTGCCTAAATATAACCAGACCTCTTCAATCTAATGGTGGGCAATAAGACAAGTTTCAATTCAACGGTTCAAAATCAATGGTGAATACGGTTTTGAAGATAATGAAAGAAGATTAAGGTTTTTAGGATTTTTAATCCAATCATGGAGAATTTTAATCAAGCGGTGGCAATCAAAGAAGATTATGGTTTCAACTAATCATAACTTTAGCTAAGCGTGATTATGGTTTTTTCTTTTATTTTTTTTAAATCATACCAGCGGCATTGGCCACAGGAGGTTCTATCAAATTTTTTTTAAAGAAACTCTAAATATTTTGTGCTGCATTACATTAGTGTCGGTGTTGTAGGCACGAGCATTCACTAGTATATATATATAGGACAATGTGAAATTTTATCAATTTTAATAAGGTATGCCAATTATTCATGGAGGACATAAGCATTCCTTGGTGGTTGGGTTTTTAATAAAGTTTCAGAGAGCGAATTCATGTAAAGCATTGGGTGAGTGGGTGATCATCAAAAGTGCACTAAAATCTAGGTGACTTATTTTAGCCTGTTATGTTCGATCTAACCAAGGTCAATACCAAATTTATCTCTTGACAACAAATATAGATAATTTTTCTACTTTCACATTTGGTTTCCATGTTTATGTCACATGTGACATTTTTTTTCATACTGCTAAAGTAACCTTGAATGTTGGGTTTTTAATAAAGTTTCAGAGAGCGAATTCATGTAAAGCATTGGGTTAATGGATGATCATAAAAAAATGCACTAAAATCTAGACGACTTACTGTTATGTTCGATCTAACCAAGGTCAATACCAAATTTATCTTTTGACAACAAATATAGATAATTTTTCTACTTTGACATTTAGTTTCCATGTTTATGTCATATGTGACATATTTTTGTTCATACTGCTAAAGTAACCTTGAATGTTGGCTTAAATGCAGCCTGTTCAACCTTGATATAAATAATTGGTGCAGGTGAGTCCGTATAGTTAGGATAAGGCTTGTGGCTTGACAGTTATTGCTTTAATCTGGAAGATAAGGTTTTATTGGTAGAATGAAATCATTTAATAGGAATAGATATGACACCTGATGGAATTGTTTAATTAAGATATCATGCTATATGATCACGTTTTGGGTTTTTTGTTTGATCCATTCAGCTAGTTGAGAGATTGATTGCAGTCTGCTAAACAAAAATGGATTCACAAACTCTACCTCAAATTAGATTGGGATTAGTCTTGATTGTTATGATTGTGTAGACGTTTTCTCTGATAAATTGGTTTGCAAAGTGAACAATCTTTTCTGCTTTTGTCAACGACATGCTTCTCACAAGGAGCAGCTGGATATGGGATTATAAATGCAATTTATTTTTTAGGGCTGTGAAAGTTGGGCCTCCACCATCTTGAGGACTACACATTGCTTTTCTTTCTTGTTTACATGTACTTGGTAGATTACAAGTGGAACTTGGAAGAAAACTAGTTACAACTAATGGTCAATGTGAAATGTGGGTAATGGAAACTGTGGACAATAAGTGAAACAGTCACCTACTGAACTCTTGCTCTATGAGTTGATAGGACATAATCTTGCTCCCCTGTCATTTTAAGACCAAAACTGAATTGTCATTGCTCTTGCCTCCCTGTTGTTTTAAAACCAAAATTGAAGTATCTTAGCTTTATTTTCCTTGTTCTGGTTCTTTACTCGGCTGTAGGAACTTTTTCTCGTTTGTAATGCAGTTCATCCTAATACAATAATGCCATATTAAAATATGCTAATGCTATTCAAAATGTCTACTTGATTTTCTTTACTCTAGTCATGTATTATTTTCTTTCCAACTTGGCAATAGTTTTCTTGTAATGAGATGTTCACCACCCAAAGTTCCCCAAAAGAGTTTCTGCGAACATAGCTTTGCTTAAACATTTGATCATCTGGTTTACCTAACACAACTATTTCAGACGTTTCACCTTTAAGCTTTTCCTTGTCTTGGGCAGAGTGTGGTTGACATCAAACAGGAAGCTAGCAAAGGACAACCTTGCTTGAAAGATAGCAGATAGCAGATAGGCGAGCACAATGATTTAAGATGTGTTCATCTCACCTCGGTAAGTTACTATATAATTGCTATATCTATAACAATGAGATGTTGGTGTAAAGTGAAATTTGGATTGTTTTCGCCTTAAAGTAGAAGCTCCATGGCAATCTAATTCGCCTTCATATTTTAGCTAATCATTGTTCACCGAGACTAAAATAACACAATGATAAGGGTAACGTGAAGTCCAGTGCTGTTTTGTTACATGAATCAGTCACATAAAAATCTTCTATACTTTTTTATTTTGGTCGACATTATTTGTTAACTTGGCTAGAAATGACAAAATTGAAATATAACATAGGTGTTTCTTAGAAGCCAAAGACGGAATTAAAGGGAGGAACAACAAAACTTAAATGCCACAATGCATAGTGATCCAGGGTGTGGGAATTGTATTTGCTTGCTATCATGCACCAAGAATGGGTTTGCCATGATAATTAGTCAATCCTACACTTTTATCAGAAACCGAGGTGCTAGGATAGGAGGTTAACTGATGGTTACTTTGATGAGTTACAAATGAGAATATGATTCTGGAGCAAGTCAATAGTTGGAAGGATTTGACATCGAATTTGATTGGATTTGAATTTGATTTCGAAGTGGAATTTGAATTTAAATTCAAATGTGTATTCAACTTCAAACTCAAATTCAGATTCGAATTCAATTTTGAATTCAAATTCAAATTCAAATTCAAATCCTTCCAATTATCGACTTACTCCCGCATCAAAATAGCATAGTCAGAGTAGAGCCATTATGGAAAATGGTTTAGATGGCGAATTCTAAGATATGCCACTTTTGAAGCACATAATTCTTAGTACTTTGATGTACACCTGGGCTTGGTGCGTGCCTGAGAGCACCAGCCAGATTCCAACATTGATGCCTTCATGCAAGGCATGACCATGACCTAGGCTTGAATAGGCAGCTCCATCTCCACCTTTGCATCTTTCAACTTTTGGACTCAGATGGGCCTAAAATTGGTACTGCCTCAAGTGCTAGCTGGCTAAAATTGACATGGACTTGATTTAAGGGCCGGGCTCAGGGTTTCGAGCCTCTAAACAAGTCTTATCTTTCAGATTGGGATCATTCTGGTCTATCCATTGGCATGCACATGTGAGCACAACATACACACAAGTAGAGAGGAAGATAGAGTCATGCACATGCACATATGCATGTGTGCGCATGTGTCTTGTATGTAAGTTTTACCATGTGCTTAATTTGGATAGTCAAACTATCTCTACAGAGTTGGGTCTCCTTAATTACTCAGGTTATGTTGTTGCAGATGTATTTGTTTTTATGACTGGCCAGAATTGTTTAATTGAAAAACATAGTTGACATGGAATCATTTTGTATGTGTACATGCTGTGTATGAGTGCGTGCATGCACATGTACAAACAGAACTATGTGCATATTTGGGCACTTTTTTGGTGTGCGTGTGTGCGGCACCATGCAGCTTTTGCATGTGCGAGTACATGTAGGAAATGTATTATCTTGTTCTTTTGATTTTCCAGAGAGAATGCCTTTTCCCCCCCAAAAGTTGTGTCTCAGTTCAACTCATGATATATGGGATATCTGTAGCAGCATATAAAGTTTACAGTCCTTTGCAGAGATTTAATTGGGAATGGAGGGGGCTGAATGCCTTTACAGCTTGTGTCATGAGGTCCTTCATGAAGCAATGGAAGTTGTCCTCCAGGCGTTCTGTATTCTGCTGACTAAAGGTGAGGCTTTGGTGCCTCAGCTGCTTATCCCCACCAATAAACAGCTGCAAGAAGGCCTTCTTTGGGATCCTCGAATATTAAGATTTGAATGTGGTTTTTGCATTTGCAACTGTTGCTACTGGTATCGTCTGACGTCCGTCACTTACCAAAAGCTTTGTTGGGGTTATGCCAAGACAGCTGCTGCCTAAAGGTATTAATGCCAAGCTTGTATTCTTGAGGCTTACATTTGATGCATATGGAATCATAGTATGTTTAAGATCATGAGATTTCTGCCTCTATCGGTCATCTTGATCTAATTTGTATTTCTTGTCATAAATATGTTCATCAGAAGTGTAGTCTTTTCCATACTGATGAAGCCCCCAATCGAGTCTAAAGGAAGGCTGTCAAAGTCGCAAAATATTCTCAGGACAAATACTTCAACGCTTTACTTTCAGTGTAATTTACTGTCCTAAAGATTGTTACTTCTTTTCCAGGGCCATATTTGGCCTGTTTTTACTGTAAATAAAGGTTTTCCCAAGTTTTAAGTGTCAAGTGAAACCCATCTCAGAATTATGGTTGTTTTGATATCTAATAATTGTGATAGTGGTTCGTATCCTTCCTTTTAGCTTCTTTTGGCTTGTGTACGTGAATGAATTATAGGATATTAAAGGAAGCAGAAAAGTTTTTTACATTGTCAATTTCCTTCTCCGCTTTCCTGCAACCAACCAACCTGAAGGCTCAAGCAACTTCTAAGAAAGGGGGATTCTAGTTTTCAGTACTTGGTTGTGTCAGGAAAGTGAAGATTAAGTATTTGATCAGTAAGTGGAAGGTAACTCTCATTGTTCTATATATATATATATATAGGGAAATTTTCCTAAGGGAATTATGATCCTCGGCCAGGATCACAATCAGCCACTAACTCCCCCTCCCGCTTTGTGCCCTAGCACCACCTCTCTCTCTCGACGATCGCCACCCTCTCTCCCGTGCATGTTCTAGCGCCACCTCTCTCCCCGATGACGATGCCTCCCATCTCCTCGCCCTGACGATGATCGCGACCTACCTCTTCGTGCCCACCTCTCTCCCCTACGACGACGCCTCGCCCCATCCTCTCATCTCCTCGCCCCGACGACACCTCGTCTCCCTTCCTCACCTCGTCCCGGAAGGTCTCTCCACCTCTCTCCCCTACGACAACGCGTCTCCCCGTCCTCCCATCTCCTCGCCCCGATAACGCCTCGTCTCCCTTCCTCGCCTCATCCCGGAAGGTCTCTCCACCCTCGAGCTTAAAGGTACGAGTTTTCATTGTTGAGTCTTTCGTTGTTGAGCTTCCATGTTTGTTGGTGATTTCGACCGAAATGGTTGCCATAGGTTTAGGGTTTTTTCTGTTTTGTTGGGAATGGGAAATTTGGGGATCCTTGGCTTCCCTCTTGTCCTTGGCTTCCCCTATGAACTCTTTGTTTGACACCAGTTATATTTAACAATTTCTCGATAGTTTGATATTAGTGCTAGACTGTTATTGGCGTTGTTCTTTATTAAGTTTAAATCCTAATTTATGTGCTCATTCAAAATGATTACTTCAAGAAAAAAGGATGGATCAATGCTGGTTGCTTCCACCCAGTCAGATAGCACTGCCAAAGTTTCGTAAGCATTTCAAATCCCTCTGCTAACATTCTATAATCACTGGTCCCGATTTATATTTCTATTTTTTTGTGGAGATTCTTTTGTGATCCTTCACATATCCATATCTTACAACATTTTCCTCGTTAGCACATTTTATACTTGTTATGCCATTTAAGTCCATTCTTTTGTCTTTTTACCTCATCAGGTGTCAATTAGTTTTCTCTATCATCTTCTTACCGTAGATTGGAGAGTCAGCTGGTGCTGAATGTAACAGCTTCAGGAAATAACCAAGCGTGTTGAAGAACAACTTCTGTCCAATGAAGGAGCAGTCAAGAATCTGTTTGGTGCATCTACGGTATTTTTCATCTCTAAGTTTTTGAATTTATTCATTGCAAATTGAGTTAACGCTGCATAATGAGCTTGGTTGTGGCTAATTACATACAAAGGAGCTCTTTTACTATGCTGATTGATTGAGTCTATTCTCTTTGATGATTTTAAGGTTCCCCATCTACATGTTCTTTTAATCTTTTTGGCTAGAGATGTTGTTGACTCTCTAATTGACATTGCATTTAGGAGCGAAGAACATCAAATATAGGAAAGCTTATAACCTAGACAGATAGTATAATGTATGTTCCAACGTCAGAGTCTATATTTTTGTAGCCAACAAGCAGTTCTTTTTATAGTCGCATGAAACTACATCTCCCTTTAGAAAATAATCTGCAATTTCTGCATTAACCTTCTCTTTTCTCTATTCTTTTTGTTTTATACAGATCCAACCTTGAACTGCTTCTTATCAGAAGATCAAGAGTCCAGTAACATGAACTGTTTTGTAACGGGCACGTTTAGTTGCTGAGAAGTGAGCTGAAGTGGAGTGACTTTATGGGGAGTGACTTTATGCGATTTTCTGAGTTCTGGTGTTTGGTTGGTGCTTGAAATGGAGATATGATCACCCCAAACTGTGGGCAATTTTAGGGATTTTTTATAATTTAATATTTTTATTTTAATAATTAAAATATTTAAATAATATTGAAATATTAAATTATTAATATTTAAATAATTTTTAAATTAAAATATTAAAATAATACTATTTTGGATGATGTGGACCAATCACGAGATGACACGTGACATGTGGGACCATTTATATTAATATTTTATTACAGTATGATATTATTAATATTATTTGCCACTTCCCAGCGAGCCACTTCAACGACTTCGGGCCAAAATCGCCCGAAGTCAAATTCAGAAGTGGAAGTTAAATTTTCCTTGAGGGTGAAGTGGCTTGAAGTGACTTCAATCTCACTTCAACACCACCAAACAACAGAAGTTGTTGGAGTCACTTATTTGAAATGACTCCAGCTCCGATTCAAACCAACCAAACACGCTCAACATAGAAGAGTCACTGTCAAGTTTTCACTGTCAAGATCAAGCCACTGCCAAGTTTTGTAACTTTTTTCTTTTAGATTGTTTGTACAGGTTGAAAACTTCCTTGTCCTTACAGCAACATGAACTGCATAAGAACTTTGTGTAATGTTGTGTAATGCTTGCTGTGTATATGAATCACCAAGTTGAAATCTAACAATGTCTATAGGTTTGCTGTGTATATGAATCACCAGGCCACATCAAGTTTTGTAATGCTGTGTAAATTACATCCCATTGAAAAAAATTAAGAATATTATGAGTACATCATTGCATGCTAACAGATTACTCTCATTCAACACTAGTGCATTCACAATTCACAATTCACATTTCACAATTCAGATTATATAAGATCCCAGTTACTAGTGTATTTATAATTCAGTTACATGACTGAACAAATTACATCACAGGGCAAATTACATCCCATTATACTTGAGACACCATTTGATCACAGGGCAAAGGGCAATCCCAATTACCCAAGACAGTAGCATACCAATCCAGTATGCCTTATCCCTATCATTTGATTGCCGCTTTTGCAACTCAAGCATGGCAATTAACCTATCCTTATCAGCAATTAACCTATCATTTTCGCTCATGCTAATCTTCATGGTTTGCATCTCCACCATGGCATCCTTTATTTTCAGCTGGTCTCTCAGATCATCAACAAGCCTTCGTCCCCATCCAGGCAAATCAGGATCAACCCATTCAAAGAAGAGGCATCCACCATGTTCATGCAAACAGAGAAGGTAATTAATTAACAATGCATTAGCCACCAATACCTTAATGAATTAACAATGCATCGGTTATAGTGGAAAGAACTAATAATGTAAGTTACATGCTTCTATTCAACTTGATATACATCCATGTATTCAAAATTGCATAGAGAATGTATTAATATCCATGCATTCAACTTTAACAATGCATTAGTCAGGGGGAATAATAAACTTGATATATATCCATGAATTAATAACATAGAAGTGGGAATTGACAACATAAAAGTGGGAATTAATACATCTATGAATTAATAACATAAAGTGGGTATTAACATCATAGAAGTGGGAATTAATACATCCAATGAATTAGTAACATGAGTCGGGGGAATAATAAACTTGATAAACAATGCATCAGTTAGGGAAATGAATATCCAAGAATTAATATCCATGCATTCAACTTGATAATAAACTTGAATTAACATGGAAGCTCAACAACGAAAGACTCAACAATGAAAGCTCGTACCTTTAAGCTCGAGGGTGGAGCATTATATCCTACAGCCAGATTTTCATTTGCAGTCTGAAAGAATGCAAACGTTAGTAAAGTCATTTAAATTTGAATTCCATACTACTAGTTTGAGAAACATATTTCTAACACTTGATAAAAAATTGAGAAGCCACAATCTGATAGGTACGGATTGAGTTCATCATCCAGCAAGATGTTAGCTGACTTTATGTTTTTGTGAATAATGGATGGAGAGCACACCTCATGTAGATACCTGGATAATGAAAAGTTGTTTGAGTGGAAGTATAGCAAGGGACTTAAAAACTCATTACGAGAGAGAAAACACTTCATGAAATCATGTAATGTCCAGACTAGTAAAATAGGAAGGCTCTTTGGGCAGTCTAAAGAACAAAAAATAGCATCCATACTCTAACACAGAGTTACAGATCAATTTGACAAAAATACAATGCAATTGATATAATGATAATAATATTCTGTCATAGTGAGACTGAATTGTTTCTCACCATTTTCTAATAAAAGAAAAGGAGATGGGATGACGACTATGCACATATTGATTCTAATATGTAAGAACAAAAAATAGCAAATCCATGCTCAAACATAAGCTCACGAACCAAAAACACATGCTCAAACCAAAATGCAGCAAATCTACCCAAGATGCAGCAAAAACACAAACACAAAAGGGAAGCCAAGGATCCCCAAATTTCCCATTCCCAACAAAACAGAAAAAAACCCCAAACCTTAGGCAACCATTTCGGTCGAAATCACCAACAAACATGGAAGCTCAACAACGAAAGACT